>JABXJD010000198.1:47500-342500 GCA_013375575.1 Percina caprodes | reverse complement strand
GAACCGGGCAGACACAGCACTTTTCATCAGACTCACCCCGGGTTAATTAAGTCTACTGGTAACTAATAACATTACCGTCGCCAAAATACCCCCGCAAATCAAATCTCCTACTTCACCGGTAACTGTCAAGTAACCACAAAACCTGTAGGTACCATGAGGCTAACGTCTGATTACTTCACATTGTCATCGTGATATTTTGTGATTACATTCTGAATCTGCAACGTTCTCTGTCAGATGAATCAGTACATTAGTAGTAGGGTATACAGGGGAGTTGGATATGAAGTGGTTTGAGGTATTTCTGTAAGTAATTTTAGGGTACAATTTGGTTTTGATGAATTCTACAAGCAGCAATACCACAGGCCAAGCAATCAGCCCGATCCAAACAGGTACATGTTCAACAGGCACTGCACAAGTATTTTAAATTTCACTTGAATTCCACATACTTTGGCCCTCTGAGATGGTCCTGAGGTCATTAGGAAGCTAACACTCTCATTTTTTTGTTTCTAGTGTCAGTGTGACACTAGGCCTTACTGACACAGAGCTAAAGAGGTTAGAATAGAGAATTTCTATTTCCGTCCAAGTAAATCATCTATAAAATGATTAAAAAAATACTACTGTAAGCATATTACATGGGCTAGATACAAAAATAGTACCCCAGCCACATGTCTCAACTTAAAACAGAAAAAATCCAGAAGAAAATGACTCAGAAAATGGCTATTTTATGAAGTTATTTCTACAGCTATGTCTGTGCGTTTTTCTTATTTCCTCTCAGAAAAAAAGCCCAAAAAGTGCAAAATACAAAACTTCTCAAATTAAAAAACACATCCACATCACTCACACACATACCTGAAATAACTACATGCATAACTTTATAGAAATAAGTCATTATAATTTGATGAAATGGTGAAATGCAATAACTAAGGCCTTATTTTTGCTTTGACACAGCTGGAGCCATCACAGGGTTAAAATTTTCTGGTCAAGTTGGGTATCAATCAACTCGTCTTCTTATTGGCTACACAGGGAGGCTGGTTTCATAACTATTGCTTTTGATTGGTTGAAATAGCTGACAATCTCTTCCACTTTTGCCCTCTGTAAATCCTGCAACTTGATTGCCTTCCATAAGGGCTAACTCAAGTTACAGTAGACGGATTGGCTGAAAAAAGCTGGCAATTGAAAACTGTGAAGTCATACAATCCGGCTGAATGCAAAGATACAATGTAGCAGCATCAGGGCAGACGGTAGGAGCGATAAAAATCCATAAATGATGGACTGTTCAGCTTTGTTTACGAGGAAACATGGCCAGAATCTACAAGATTGTGAGGGGACCGGCTCGTTTTGGATTAAAAGGATTGGATGTACTTATTCTTTGAACTGTTGGCAAAGCAGGAAAAAAAAGTTTCTGGCGATCTTTCACCGCTGTGAATAGAGACACGAGGAGAAAGGTAGGGACGCACGTTTGAATTTAGACACTATCGGCGCAGAATCCTTCTGTGTTTCTTTACTTTAAAACATGATTATAACCGCTATAAGTCACCTTATGCTTATATGTGTGTGGGCGCAATGGAATCATGAGACTTTAAGCTTTCTAATGATGTGCTGCATGAGCGTGTTCATGAAGATTTAATGCTTGCACTTTGAGTTAAGAAAACGTTTTCTCCTAAAATGGAGAAAACGTTTTCTCCTAAAATGGAGAAAACTGTCCAAGAGGTTGTATTGATGTGAGACACCTGTGTGGCAGTGAAAAGACAAGGGGCGTTTCTCAATACCAAGTAAGCAAAGAACGGACTTGTGTTCTTGGGGAGCCCGCTCTTGCTGGTTGTACCTGGAAGAATGAACTCACAAGTTCAGAAGCACACAAAACGCTGTTGACAGTTTTGGAGACAAAGCGTTCTGTTATTGCCCAACACCCCCAGCACAGAGAGCGCTTGCCCTGGTTTCCTCAGTTGTCCCCCGATAAAAACAATTACAACAATACACAGAACAAAACGCCGAATGTAATGAATGAAATCCAGAATAACAGCGGTAAAAATAGTTTTAAATATCTTACAGTTGTGAACCTGGCTTATCTCTGCCATTGTCGCTGCTGCAGTGGTCTGTCTAAATGGGGGGCAGGGGGGGTCTTTGAGCTGACTGACTGACCGGCTCGCGAGAGTCATTCTCGGCTGGCGAGCTTGCTACGCCCGCCGGGGATTGTGGAGCTTTCCAACTCCGAAGGCTTTTTTAATTCACCATCAATTTTTGTTAAACTGCATATACAGTGAACCCTCGCTATGTCGCGGTTCACCTTTCACGGACTCGCTGCTTCACGGATTTGCATCGTGCATTGTGTTCTGCATTCTGCAACATAATCAATGGTGGCATGTCGGTTTATAAGAATCTTTTTTCCCAGAAGAAAAAAGAGCGACAACAACTACCAATAACTATGTTCTTCTCTCGAAAAAACACACCTGCACCGCGGGCTTTAGAAGAAAAACCCACTACGGAGCGGAGTCGGGATGCAGCGGCTCCGTCAGAAGAGCAGAGAAATACACCTGAGTCACGGTTTTTCCTACTGTACTGTACTTTGTATTTGTTTTCATAACAATTTTTAATTTTCTCCCGTTCTAATGACTCTGGTCGCAAGGGGGCGGTGCTGATCTCCGCAATTTGAAGCCTTCAGTTTGTATTGATGATTAAAATTATTATTTTCACACAATTTTCAAGTTCACACAAGTTACCATCCGATGTATCCTCGGTAAAATGGGCGTGTCAAGAACACATCCGGGAATTTTAACTGTTCTTGCCGAAATGCTAACTTGTGTATTGGGTCAGTACTTTGGCGACCGAACATGACGTTTCACAAGAACACCAGAACACAAGTCCATAGAAGAACACAGATTGAGAAACGCCCCATGTTTTAAAAGAGTTGAGCAAAATTGACTGTGGAGGAATGAAAAGAGAGAATTGAAAAGAAGGAACTGGAAAGAGCGGACTGGTGAAAGAAGAGAAACGCAAAGAAAGATGGAGATGGCTAAAGCGAGGAGCACACTGACGGAGAACAGTGACTGGCAAGACAAAGTTAACACGCTGACCAGATACCAGATGGGAAGGTAACGATGTCCGGGGGGGGGGATCCAACGGCTCTGCTGGACACCAGACAAGCATGCCATGACGGGAAGTGTCGGGGTCAGCCCTATGTTCCCACAGACCCATGTTGCCACATTTCTAAGATTTAGTTTTTTCACTAAAAATTAGGCCCACAGCCCTATGTTCCCACAGCCCTATGTTCTACCATTTCTAAAAATCCATCCATCCATCTTCATCCGCTTATCCGGTATCGGGTCGCAGATGAAGATGGATGGATGGATTTTCAGAAATTGGTAGAACATAGGGCTGTGGGAACATAGGGCCCTATGTTCCACGATTTCAAAAAGATGTGTCTTAAAATTAGGGGGTTAACCCCTAACCCTAAATTGGGAGAAAGGGGGATACAATCTGATACTAATTTATGAAAAAGGAAATGTGGAAACATAGGTCCTAGTTTTCAGTGAAAAAATGTGAGAACATAGGGCTGTGGGGACAAAAGCATGCTCCTGAAGTGTTGGACGCCTGGGGGTTCCAAAATCAAGTGTTTCACTGAAAGAAAACATGGATCCATGGTCAGTGGGGTTTGGTCACTATCTTTTCCTGAGAAGTTGACTTTTCTTTTCAGGGGTCCAAGCCCGAGGCTGTAGGTAGCAACCTTGGTAGAAAAGCTACATGGTTCACACAGCAGGGCTGTAAAACCCTACTGTTTTCTCAAAAATTATTATTTTTCCGTTAATAAAACTCCTGCTACAGTCTAAACCGTACATGGTGGGGGGGTGCCATTTTTGGGACTGGTCCAGAACCCTGCAGGGACGTCAGGCGTAACAATTGACGCACAATTGGCCCTATAACCCCCCCAACTGTACATCGCCCGTTTAAAACCCATATATCCACGCGTTCCCTGGATCCAACTGAATCTCCTGATATAGGCCACACCTCTTTTCGCCTAGACTTTTATACGTGAAAAATCGCAAAAATCTGGAGGGTATCATCTAGGGCCACTCCTGAGGCCACTCCTACAGTGGGGTTTGATTGGTCAAAGTGGGCGTGGCCTATGGGTCCCACATTTGTATTCACCACTTAGACTGATCAACTTTAAAATTTACAGTGTAGATGCACAATGGTTCATGGACCTCACAAACCAAAGATTACACATATGGACCACTAGGTCGCGCTATAATAACGTCAAATGTGCCTATAACTCCCACATTACACATCGCAGATTAGAAATTCTTACAACCACATGTTCCTTAATAGAGCTGATGATATAGGCCACGCCCATTTCCCCAAGACGTTTTTTTTCCGCAATTTCGCGCAAGAACAACTTTTTTTAACTCCTCATAGGCCATGCGACAGATCTGCACAATACCTGGTACATAGCATCTCCAGATAGACCTGACCAAAATTAATCAAAAGAATGTTGCTATGTTAAACTTTACAATTTAAAACCGAACACATTTTCGTAGCCAGCCAAAACAAAACTTTAGCATATCTCAGCCAAATTAATAGTTATCAGATCAAACCTTGGTATTACTGTTCAACGTACCACTCCGAGTCTCTATACCAAATTTGGTGAGGATCAGCCATTATGGGGAGCTATAATGAACGTTGACGTGTTTTGACAAACAACTCAATATTAAAATAGGAAATTTGCAATGGCAATATCTCTGCTGTAGTAAATTCTATCATCATAAACCTTGTGATTGCTGTTTGACTTCACACTGCGATGCTCTATATCAAATTTGGTGAAGATTGGCCATTAGGGGGCTCTATAATCAACGATTATGTGTTTTGCCAATAATTCACTGCATGCATATGGGACATTTGTTATTACAATTTCTCTGCTGTAAGGATTCCTGTCAATATGAAAGTTGTGGCGCTCGGTCGGCATGCCGCTCTCGGACTCTGTACCAAATTTGTTGGAGATCGGCCATTAGGGGGCACTATAGTCAATATGGACCAGATTTGGCCCTTTTACTCAGTCAATGTTAAGGGAATATTTGCAACGGCAATGTACCGCAGACCTTGCTGGTCAAAACTCTCGATATTTTCCGACGTTTGTCTCTCCACCATCATGCTTTTGGTCCCGTCCCTGGGTTGTCTGGGGCGACTCGCGTCGTGGCCGACTTGCAGTTTTTTTGTTTATAATATTTGCTTGTGTTTTAGTACCGGACGTTTAACACCTGAATAACAGTTTTAAGGGGATTTTGTCATTTTATGTTATGTATGTTTTTTTTAAGCAGTCACATTTAATGAGAATAAATCATTGTTTTATCATACTACGCTTGTTTTGGTGTTTCCTTGGATGCCAGGCATTGCTCCCCCTTGTCTAAAAGAACATGTGCCTTTTTCTTTTTAAAGTAAATTATTTTCTCTACAAGCTAGTGTTTGCCATTCACTCTACCTGGCCACATTAATTCAAATGGAGTCTGGTGGGAAATGAGTTCTTTTTAGCCATTTCATTTCATTTTCTATTTTAGGTTTTCATTTCCACATTTTAATTGCCTGCTCAATCTGTGCTATCAGTGTCAATATCAAATTACATTGTTAGTCTCTTCTTTTCTTCCTTTATGTAATTTAGCAATGGTTTACCTCTACGTATGACTCTCAGAGAAATTGTTCTTGGCTGTGCTATTCAAATGCAGACTTCCAGCTGGATGATGTGCTCATAATGGCTCAGGAACATGAATTGAGACTTCATTTCTGACCTTAGATTTGAAACCAACAAACGCCTTTTGAATGTGTGAAACCAGGATGTTGGCTTAATTGTCAGCAAATTCTTGCATGCTATTTAGCAACGATGGCTCTGTGTGGTTCCAATGGTTCCAGCACCTGCATGCCTCAAGGTGTCCAGGTTGTTGTCCTTCATTATACTAACAAGGTAATATTGGATGTTTCAAAGTGATGGATTACTTGATCCCATTCGTTTGCTGACTAAAGGTAACAGAGCAAGGGCAATGCTATATTTGTCTCCGAGGTGTAAACACATCACTAAATTGAAGGATTACAGCATATTCAACTATTGTTGATAGCAGCATGATGTGAAGGGGATCAATAAGGGAGAGATAAAAAGGACAGAGATGGAGCATAGGGGCAAAAAGTACAAGACGTGAACAGAAAGAGGACAGGCAGGATCAAGATAAAAATCACATTCTTTTTTTATTAAACTATCAAGGTTAAATGTTAAAGTTACGGCCTGGGTAAACCTTTAATTATTTATCTTCAACTCACTTAGTTATTATTCATGGAGTTATTATGGGACAGCCGTGGCAGTGCCACATTGTTTCCATCTGTCCTACTTTTGTGAATGCGATATCTCAGGACTTCAAAATTGGCACAAACGCCCACTTGGACATTGTTGGATGAGCTGATTTGATTTTTGTGGTCAATGGGACAATTCATTTACCGGATAATTGCAGGAACATCCGTTGCCACTTGCAAAACTCTTGTTCATGCCCAAGAATATGAATTGGCTTTTATACGGTGATTCAATGTATACTCTGTTCATGAGTCTGCGTACTTTTGGCCATGAAGGGTGATTGGTCGAGAGACGGAGAAAGCTCTCCAGGCTGTTTTTTTATAGAACACATCCAGATACCCTATTGATTGTAATAGCTGTTTTATGACTGCTAGATGATTAGCTTGCAGGATGGATCGCTCAGTGAACACTCACAGACAAATATAAAAAGAAATTAATTGTTTACTGTAATCAAATATCTCTTTGTTCCCATGGATACGACCAGGGATTAGGAAAGGAACTCAAACATGCAAAGAGCTTCTTGGTATACCTATTCAACCTGTCCTTCATTGGGATTGATTTTCTTTGTATGGACAGGGAGATGGATACACACAAGAAAGGCAGCTGGAACAAAAGAAAGATAGACACATAGATGGATAGAGAACTGACAGTGTAAAAAATGATTCTGAGAAGGAAACAGAGACACTTTGTTTGAAGACTATTTAAATAATGCATCCTTCTCATTTAGAGTATTTCTGGTCTTGTGCTCCTATATTGCCTGGAACACTCTCCTGAGGGATGAAGCTATCAGGTCCCAACCTTGCCTGGCCTTGGGGAGGCCATTACAGCAGACACTTGATTCAGAAAAATCATTTTTCCATGATAAATAATCCATACATCTTGTCTCAGTGGGACGTCAAAATGTTGCAGCCAAGTCTCCCTCAGAATGGCTCCTGCTGGATAATACTGTAGTAGAATACTTTCAAGGACAACACAGGCCTTATTGCATGGCAGCCATTTTTATTTGTCCAAGCAGGAAAAGCACAGATGTATTCATGAAAAAAATCTAATCTTTGCCCAAATCAATCTCTCGTTCCCTATCTCAAATGTTGGGACCAAGTCATCTTTGCTCAAGTCCCAAGTGAGTCTCAAGCCATTTGGTCTTGAGTGTTTTTTTTGGGGGTCAAGTCACAGGTTGTGTCATGTCAAGTTGAGTCTTTAGTTCTCCTAAAATATGGACGTTTGGACAGTGGCTGTCTGCATCTGATGCGAAAAAGACACCCTTCAACGTGTATGTAGAACGAACTGGGGAGAGCAGCATCTAGACGGGGTTTAGGGAGTAGTATGAAAGGGGGAAATTCCACATAGGGACGTCGGGTTGGGGGGGTGGATGGGTCAAACACAGGACTTTGACCCAGGAGAGCAGGGTTTGTGACCCGTGTTTAGTCCTTACCCGTGCTGTTATTGCCGCATATCAGGGAAGCCGCTTTCTTCTTTCTTCTTTAACCGTCCCGTTAAAAAGCCCAGTAAAACTATAAACCACCATTGAATCAAAATAAAATGTTCCTCATATCTGTGAGATAAGCACAGCTCAAAGAATCGCAAACAAGAATCGATAAGAACCAGAATTGAAAGAAGAATCTGAATTGTTAAACTCAAAATGATGCCCAACCCTACTCATTGCACATTCTTTCTCCTTATGTTTTCCCACCCCACAGTTTTCCTTTGATTAGGGTAGCACCTAAATCATGGTTGCGCCTGTAGCCGTGGTCCTGCTCAACACCCTGCTACGCCTCACTACACCCTGCTGCACGCTTTGAGGCAGATCTATGGAGCATTTCATTTGTAGGTGGATTTATAGACAACCCTTTTTCTTATGAGAGTAGCTATATGCTAGACTTGAGTTGCATATTCATGTATATGTACACTACCCATCAAAAGTTTGGGGTCACTTACAAATTTCCATACCACTCCATTATAGACAGGATATACAGTATGATCTGTTCTGGGTGGGGGGGCTGATCTTTAATGTCATATCTACATTGCCCATTATCAGCAACCATTCATCAAAGGTTCCAAAGGCACATCCTGTTTACTAATCTGATATCTATTTTAAAAAACTAACTAAGAAAACATTGGAGAACCCTTTTGCAATTATGTAAGCACATAATGTAATCTGACAACTTCTGCCCTGGTTAAAAAAACAATGCAACTGATCTCAGCTGGTATTCTGTCTACAATGGAGTACAATGGGAATTTCTAAGTGACCCCAAACTTTTGACCAGTAGTATGGGCAGTTTATAATGCCATATTTTTTATGTTTCCACAGTTTTACAAAATATGAAAGATCCTTACTAAACGCCTCTCTCTACTTCAGTTTCCTGGGTCTTTATTTCATGTATTTTATGTAAGCTATATGCTACACAAACCTGTTAAAGCAGGAGCAGAATATTAACTATAAAAAATGTTCTCATTGCATCCAGACATTTAAAAAAAAAGGTTCATTCTGTGATGCAGGAGTTTACTAGTCTTCTTCAAACCAAAAATCGTTTTGATACGTACACCAATTCACTGTTAACAATTCTTTTATTCCTGGCTAAAAAGCTGCAGTGGTCCGCTTCGCAGGTCCCCACGGTCATCATGTGGATATTACATATTACTTCTCCCTCTCATGAGTCAGAAACTGACTACAGAGACTTGCTTGTCTTTGGTTTAATCTGTATGTAATTTGCAATTTATTTATTTTCTGTACAATTCATGCATGTAATCACTTCTATATGTTTCTATTCTGCCAATTTCATGTGTGTACATTGCAGCATCTGTTCTTTGCTCGGGGTGGGATTTCTCTGGATAAGCAGACGAAGATGGATGGGATTTCTCTGTTGTGTTTATGTGTGTATGCGTGTATGTATGTGTATACTGTTTTTGTCAATTGTTTTAAAAGGTTTATCATCACTCATTTTACAAGGTCAGCATCCATCCCAGGATGCCGGGTGGAACATGAAAAAATGACTGCTCTGCAGTTCCATTTACTGCAGTTATGAGGTGCAACGATATTTCACATTGATTGACACTGCAAATGCTGTTTCAAGGTGAAAGGAAAGCAAAAAAAAATTCAACTTAAAGGTCCAACGTGTAGGAATTTCTCCCATCTAGCATTGAGATCATCCAGTATTACGCAATCAACTCTCTTGCACCACGCAGTTCCAAGTACGAGTTACAGCTACGGTAGCTTTCATGCTTCAAAAAGCCGGTCTTTTGCTCTTTTCAATATCCTTTTTATTTTTCTTGGCAAAAAAGAAGACTCTTGGTCCTGAAATTTGGATTTTGAATATGTGTGGTCCTCCATGTTTCCTTTGTCAAACTTTCCGAGGCAGGGATGCGACGATGCCCATTAGCAGCATTAGCAGCACTATCATGTGACAGCAAAAATGCAAAAGGCGGAGCAGTATGTCCTGCATGTCCCTTACCGGCTAACGTATTTCAAGAGGGTGCATGAATATGGAGCATCTACCCCAGTTCATGCGAATGGAAATGTAAAATTTCAAGCCAATAGGAATACTAAATATTCATGAAAAAGGACAAGTTTGTGAACGGGCAACACCGATTTTGATAATGAAAAACTAAACGTTACACACACTGGGCCTTTAAGTAAATGTAATTACATTTCTGTAAGTACAGTTGTATGCCTTGGGACATTCTACAATCCACTGAGCTGTATCGTTCTTCTTCTGCAAAAAATACACACACATTTCTATTCTTAGAACAGGACAGGAGCTATGGAGGGAAACAGTAGAAGGTGCAGGATTTGGAGGTGTTCAATACAGTAGACATGGATTAACACTAATGAGTGCAGGGCTGATTTTTATTGCCTTGGTGTTGCCGCCTACTCAGATTGTGTGCAGATGCCGGACACTTTTGTCCAGGGCAAGAGGATAAGTATTTACAAGCTTGTGTGCAGCTCAGGACCTGAAGACTATAAAACGCACACAGCTGTCCTGGGTCAGTCTCTCTCATTCACTCACACACACACACACACACACACACACACACACACACACACACACACACACACACACACACCAAACCATATTCTCCTTAGCTTCATCACTCAAACATCTAAATCTATGTATATCATGCCATCTTCTCTGTTCTTCACTGACACAAATTATATCTATTTTCTTGTCTTCTCACTGACTCTGTTCTTTTTTTAAACTGTCCTCTCCCGAAAAACACCCACATAAGTCGTTCAATCAGCAATTACAACTTGTCAGTGGTGGCAGAAGTATTCAGATAATTTACTTTACATTATGGAAAGGATTTCTTAGGAGGTTGACCTTTCTGTTGAAGAATAAGATCCTTTTTTTGAACATCCACAAAATTGCGTTCGCTAAAGCCACCAGACTCCATGTAAATAAACATTAATTTTAGCATCATTAAATACACGACAGAAACAAAGTGAAACTATGAAACACCGTTTTTGGTTGTTTTTCCACATTTCCAACCATCACGACTCTAGTTTTGGTTGAAATAAGGACAAAGTTTACTGATGTACATGTGATAATATGTAGGCTCTATATAAGCTAATTGCTTTTTTAAATGGAGTCTAGTGGGTTAAGCGCTAGCTACCTCAGAGCTGTTTCTAGTTAAACAGAAAGGTATCAGAGGATTCAAAAGGTCTATCTATGTCCATAATATTGTCGGACACTTCAAATAATCATTGGAGCCTTTTAGTGGCAAAAACAGCACCAAACTGACACTGAACATTTGCACCATAGGGTTACATTGCAGCCCGATCTTTGGCTGTTGGTTACAACACTCACGCTTAATTCTGGACTAATTTCAAAGATTGTTGTTCCTATCAGTCACACACACAAAACCATAGGAAAACAGGGTCCAGGTTTAAAAAATAAAACAATATTTAGCCTTAAAGGAAAAGTACTAACACCATAGACTGTAAAAATACAAGTAAAAGTTCTGCATTAAAAATGGGACTTAGGTAAAAGTATGTATGTAGCATGAGGAAAATCAACTTAAAGTATTAAAAGTAAGAGTACTCAATGCAGAAAAAATCCTGACATTTTAGAAATTGGAAATGATCCAAACAGTTCTGTTAATCAACTGTCAAAGTGTCTAATCGGCTAATCATTTCAGCTGCACTTGTAGGTTTTATATATTGTTGGGTAGTTTAGTTTATAATAAACTTTGTTTTATGTGCAAAAATGTATAAGTAGAAAGTGGCATGACAAGAAAAGATTGCAATTTATATTTAAGTTTATAGTGACCTCACCCTCTAGTGGCTGTAGCAGTTATGAAGGGAGCAAAGCAGGAATTAATGTGACAAAGTACTTTACAAGAGAATGACTGTTACTAACCTAGTTATGGGGAGTTCACTCCCCGGAGTCCTTATGTTTTCTTTTCGCCCAGCATATTTCCTTGGATTAGGACGGCAACAAGATCTTGGTTGCAGCTGTCGCCTGCTGCATTCCCTGCTACACCAAATTGTTGTTAATTTTTGAAAGTCTTTTTCAAACATTAAAAAGTCTTTGAATATATTGAATATTAACATATTATTAGCACATATTAATCCCCACTGCTTACTGGCCTAGGTGGTCACTAAGGCAAGCGACAGGGAGTCACTGTGCCACATGTATGTTTAACATCAAAATATACTTTATAAAGTCATGCCAACAATTATTATGCTATTTTAAAAGCTTAGCATTCTATGCAAAAAAATTCATGCATAAAGGCTTTAGGCCACTCTACAAGTTATCGCAGTCTAATATGCGACTTCATTTTATGCAATATATGCAGTAGGGGGTCCCAGCTCCGTCCCTCTTTCAGTTAAGGGGCCCTTAGCTTAAAAAACGTTGAAGAGCCCTGCTTTAAACCTATCACAATTGTCTTGGCCGGCGCTAAGCCGGACGGAGCAACAGTGCCGCTGCAAAATGACCTTGGGAAGGAGCTTCTTTTGGGGGAACATGTGCACGTAATTGAAACGGTGTAATACAGACTGCCAAACTGCGATCTATATTATAACTGTGATAACGTTAACGACATGTTGAAAAGCGGCACCGTTACATTCTCTGGTTTAGATAGAAGGTCGTATTTCCTGCCACTGATATGGGCGCTAATTAATGAAACGCTCCTGAGAGTCATATTAGAGGGTAGGAATAAACGGCTGATATTGTCGTATGGGTTAGAGGACTTGTTCTTTTTCATTACACAAAAACAGCAGAACAAATTTAAGAACTCTCTACTGCCCTGATCTTTCAGTAAAAATGTCATACTCTGTCCCTCCCTATCTTTCCAATCTTATCTCTGTTTTCATTCATTTTGCATTCAGTGTAAACCCAGAAGCTCTGAATCCTCATAGAAGTAGCCTGTAACACTTAAAGTGCCTGAAGTCAGGTAGGCATTTATTTTTTGGAAAGGACCAAGCAGCTTGAGGTCTGATTATTTTTTCCCCTTCTGCTTTGGTGGGTCATACTGTACCCATGGCGTCACACTGCAGTTAGTTTTTCCATTATGCTTTGTTATTGTCTAGGTACAGTAGGTTGCGTTTATACAGCAGCCTTATCTTTCGGACTAATACCAGATGAACGCTGGATTTCCAACTAGCCAAAGTGGGCAACTTCCCCAGGGATCCCAAAAAGGTATAGGTGTCAATAAGTAGTATGGAATTTGATAAAATGTAAATTTGTCTTTGCATTAAGTACAATATCACAATAATAGTTCACAATATGGACTGTTTTAAAAATAACATTTTAATATGGAACTTATTCTCTAGTTACACTTATACATCTATTACATCCACCACAGTAGCCTTTACAATGTTATTTATTTCTTTGCAGAACCCAAACACACACACACACACACACACACACACACACACACACACACACACACACACACACTCATTTAAAGGGAAGATTAAAAAAGAGGAACTGGATCTGTGAATTGTCACAGAATCACAAATGAATTCCTATCTTGCTGCTCAGTCAGAATCTCATTAACCTGGAGTCCCAGTCTCTGTCATAATAATCATGTGTATGTGATGTTTTAGGCCTGTCAGCAGACATCCATTTAAATTGTAGTCAATGGCATATAAAGAGCCTTTTTCCATGTCCACTGAAGTTTCTCAGCTGTCTCCGTAGTAACGTGTGTGGTCCAGGTAGCTTTGCATAAAAAGGCTACTTTTACTTTCATACTTTAATTAAATTTCCAAGCCTGTACTTTGTTACTTTTACTTGAGTAAAGAAGTTAAATCAGTACTTATACTTTTACCAGAGCATCTGTACTTCAGTACGGGAAGTGAGTACTTTTGCCATCTCTGGTTTACATTGCTAAACTATGCACAAACTGTCATTCATTCCCAATACACATGAGTCTGACTGGAATCTGGGAAAGAAGAAAAACATGACACACAAGCTCCTGAGAGTCAAGTGCTGACATTCATGTGCTCCAATCTAATGAGAATAAAGGGCCCAGAAAATGTACATTGGTGTGCATCAAATCATCAGAGTATCCCATGTTTCATCAGCTTAAGACTTTTCTAAATGAGGGTTTGAACATTAGCGTAAAGCCAGCTAAGATAAGGGTCTTCAATCAATAAGTCTCTTCACAACATGTGAGTCAAGGTGTTGATCACACTGGGGACAATGTATTGATCACACTGGGGACTTTCCCAGACATTACCACTTATAGTTACAGGCAAAGCTTCCCATAACCTATGATGAAAGGACAACAGAAATTGACGTTTCCAATTCCCAAAATGAGCCGGCCAATGTAATCAGCTTTCAGATTTGCTCCTGGGAGATTGATAGTACTTTTCCCATCGGGAGTGAAAGAGAATGAGTTAGTGTGTGTGTTTCAGAATGACTTTTATAAGAGGTGACCCCTGCCAAGCCCTTATTCCAAATGCTATTTCATTTGGCAGCTGAAATGGAAGATGGTGGCTTTAAAGTATAGCTCTAGACATGGGATTAAAGCAATTATAATTAAAGATGGAGCATGTCTGGTCTGTGAGGAAATGATTATTTAATAGCCAGCTCTAATAGCGGTCATGGCTTCTCTCGTTTGATCTTAATGGTGCAAGATTTGTACATAGCTGCATGTAGATGCTATGGATATACACAGCTGTGGGATGTAATGGCCGTGATCCGTGATTCATGGCAACAATCAGACAATCAATACCATGGCAATCCATCTTATAGTGGTTATGATATTTTGATGAAAAGGGTGGACTGACCAACAGATTGGCATTCATTGGCAAAATGTAATGGCAAAGTTTCTCTTTGCCATTACATTATTGGTTGATAGTTTGGTTTGGCACTCTTTTCTTCTGTCTTTTAAAAACCCACAGGCACCAACATCTTTTTTTTAGATAATTAATTATTTATATAAATACTGTACCGTTTGTGCTCCTGACACAAAGAGAAATATTACCTAAAAATGTGTTCTTTTATTAGAATGTCCACGTCCTTTGCTGAGTAATTTCCTCGCCTTGTCTGGAAGGGAAAGGGCGGACATTTACACTGTCACTATGACAATACAAATGTGTGATATATTACTGTGTTTTTGTTAACACCTACAGAAGAGGTTAGTATTATTTAAAGTCATATAGTCGCAGATTATATGGATGTTATTCATATTTTTTGTTAACAAAGCCAGGCTACAGTTTGTATCTAGACACTGTTCTTATGAGCCTTTTATTTAGCAGATAATTGATCCCAGTGCGCAATGTTGCCAAAGGGAACAAGCAATATAATAGGAACCAACCAATCTCCTTATCCCATCTTAGCCAGTTAATTTCCTGGAACACTTTAACAGCACATTTCAGGGCTATCTCAGACCTGTGTGCGGGGGGGAATATTCATCCTTTAAATGTATGGAATAATTAAACTTGTCAGAGCTGATATTCCATATGCCCTTGCTGATGCAGTGAATATTAAACCACAGCCCCGATACAGTCAGGGTCCGAAAATAACTCGCTAAGCGCTAAATGTGGTTACATATTCCGTTATCCTCAGAGGGCTATCAGCCACATGGCGGGTAAATGTCTGTACCAAAATAGTTTTATTTTGGTGAAACTGCAGCAACTTTCTTTTGTTCTGCATGTCAGAGCTTAGCGGGGGCGGGCCGACACACGCACAAACGTACACTGACGCACGCACACACTGACTGGAACGCCAGCAACCGCGTTACTTCTGTTCAATGATTTATATTGTCAACTTCCAGGACTGTTGAGGTGCCGCCGTAAATTCCACTAGATGTCCCTCAATTTCAGCCGGATGTCCATCACCTTCCACTTTCTTTGGGTTGGAATAGGACTATGGTTACCTGCTCCTCAGATCTCTGCAGGGTAAATCCAGACAGGTAGCTAGACTGTCCAATCGGAGTTTTCTGTTCTACCAAAACAAGTTCCTTCCTTAGACTATTTTGCAGAGGCACCGGGGCTTAGCGCCGCCCTAGACAATTGTCATTGGTTTAAAGAAATGCCAATAAACCAGATCACGTTTTTTTCCCATCCCAGAATGCTGTGTGGACTTGCCAGACCCTCCTCCACGGCACCATGGAGGAAGGTCTTGCAATGCGAGACTAGATGATATGCTAGCATTTACCTCAAGCTAATTAGTTAGCCAGTATGTAGCGATTCTTGACAGAAGTTCAATTCAATTTTATTTATATAGCGCCAAATCACAACAATAGTTATCTCATTGCGCTTTTAAAAAAAAGAGCAGGTCTAGACTGTACACTGTGATGTTATTTACAGAAACCCAACAAACAAAGAAGTCAACCAGCCTTCCAAAAGAAAGCACGATGAAAACGGAGGATAAACCAGCAGGACTTGCAACCCCAACCACAATGTTTTGTCATGTATGTTACAAAAAAGCAACTTAATATTTATTGGCCAATAAAACTTTATCTACACATTAACTTGGCAGGTGAGTCAAAAAGTTAACTCCAGACACTGGATTTAATACGTGTTTTCCACATTGACTGCAAAAATACGCCTGATTCCTTCCATTTTCTACATCCACTGGCTGCTTCCATTAAAAAAAAACACACATTTTTATTAAGGAAACATTTCAGGACTGAGCACAAAGTTTTTATTATTAGCCAGAACTGACGCACTGTCAAGGTGCTCTTTTACAGTAATCCACTAATGGCAGTGTAAGACATGTGTGGAAAGCAATAAAAAGAAAGGTGTCAGTTTAAAATAATTTTAAGTGGAGCAGACTAAAAGTAAAAAACACAATTCCATTTTCATGGCCCACTGAGTTTTCCAATAGCTCATTTATTCCCAAACAGATTTTCCAAAGGACTCCCTGAGCCGATTTTGCCTGGTTTTATAGATTTGTATCAGTCAGCTAAACATTTATCTGAGATAATAGTTTATTTCTTCCTAGAGAAAACAAATTATAAAGTATCTTCATACACACAGACACCAGTCTTATCTTTGTCTTATCTTGTCTTATGCTGTGTCCTCAGGTTATTCAGCCACAGTGGCTGTATTTCCACAGTCAGATGATATAAAATCAATACATTCTCTCAGTTCGATATTTTGGCTTTCTTGTTTTTCCATCTAAAAGCAAATAAGAGGATCTTCCAGCTGGTCAGTTGTCCTGATTGTGATAATTGTAAAAATCAGGCAGTATTTCTCCAGGGTACATAAAGTGTTAAATATTTTCACAATTAAAACATCATACTGTGTATTGTGTGTATAGATGAAGGGGTCTGTCATTGAGTAATGAAAGTCGCCCATCTTGAGCAGTGGCGGCGCCAGACATTTCTTTTTGGTGGTGCTATGGGGTTGCTTGATGTTTCAGTGAGGGTGCTCTGAAATGTAGAGCCAACACAAGCTCGCAGATATGTTCCCACCTTCACAGCGGTTTACTAAGCGAGCGAACGAGAGGGAGAAAGAGATGGATGACTTTCACGCACTAAAGTTGCCAATACAACATCACCATGAAACTCTGATTAGCCCACCGAACATATTTCAAATACCAGCCAACAAGCTTTACACAATCATTACTGCAGCTTTCATACAGTAGCTTATATTTGCAGAAGAGTAATGCAGCAGGCCAAATAATCACACACAGCCAACTACACACATAAACACACACATGCATCCTCACACAGTATTCATACTCGCACACATGATGACAATAATGTAAAGTTTTTCATATTGTAGTGACTATCTAAATAAGCCACTGCACCTGTTTCAAACACGTTTCCAGGGCTATAAATAAACCAATGTCCTGTGCGCTGTATAACTTTGGATTCGGTGATCCATTTATTCAGGTATGTAAAACACATTTTAACTGTAATGTTTTGCTACGAGACAAATAAGAGTAAAGTTCTTGCATATACCCCTATTGGATGAATCCCCCGTGGCCTTGGTGTGCGACCCCCTGATCTAATGTCATTCACAGCAGTGCAACGTAACTTTAGCGTAGGCATGCTCAGCAGCAATCGCGGCCGTGGTCAGGTCATCTTCCTCCGGCTGGTTGGTGACAGGTTCACCATATCTCTCAGTCTCATTTACAGTTTATTTTTTAAATTTTTTTATAAAGTCTCCACTCGGTGATGTTAAGGTAGGAAAAACCACCCATTACTAACGTTACACTCACTTCGCTAATCCTAACGGTTCCAAATATTGCACGTTTCTTCTGTGTAAATACGTTAGTATTAGTCAGTTAGTATTTATAGTATCACCCAAGCCCCTCCTTGGCGCCGCCTATTATCTCGAGGGGCGACACCAAGCGTGCCTTTGAAAATCTCACTGCATGCAATTGGATAACACTACGACCAATCACAACAACACAGTGGGTAGATGTGACGTGGGCAACGTGTTTGAAAGTTGTAAGTCTTCTGGTAGCTGTGCCAAGAGAAATCTTAATCATTCCCAATCAGCAGAGATGGAGAGCGAAGGTATATGTTAGGAGATAACATAATTACTGCTAACTAACATGCTAGTTAACGTTAGTAATTAAACCTGAACAGCTGATGTAAGTCAAAACTGTCTGAGTGCTTCTCCTGACAATACGGTGATTTGTCAACTATGCGACGGTAAGTTGCGTGGTGATGACGCAAATTGTTAGCCTATTTTTACAAAAACCTCTGCTATGGAGCCATAACGTGAGCTACAAGGTAATGGAGCCTTTAATACATTGTCGTGTTTCTTTAGAAATAAACAACGGACAAATTAAGTCTTTAAATGCTTCAGATATAAAGTTATTCACTGTGAAAGTGGCGCCAAACTGAATGGCAGTCAATTAAAATGGCGCCATAGGGACCTTTGCACTTCCACTAGAGAGGAGAGGCTTACCCCCTTGGGAAAAGCCCAAAAAAATCATCTTAAAAAAAGCAAAAACAGCGGAGCTAACTGGTAGATTAAACTGTTGTCATGTGTTTAGCTGGCCTCTGGCCCGCCTATATCAGATACACTGATGTGATTGGTGCAGCTCGCCTCTGCTCCCCCTATATCAGATACATTGATGTGATTGGTGTAGCTCGCCTCTGGCCCGCCTATATCAGATACACCAATGTGATTGGTGCAGCTTGCCTCTGGCCCGCCTATATCAGATACACCGATGTGATTGGTGCAGCTCGCCTCTAGCCCGCCTGTATCAGATACACCGATGTGATTGGTGCAGCTAACCTCTGGCCCACCTAAATCCGATACACCAATGTGATTGGTGCAGCTTGGCTACAAGAGCATAGTTAATGAGCAGCATTACTCAATGCCAGAGTAACTCGCTAAACAAATTCAAATCATGACTTTATATTTCCAGTGTAGTATATTGTTATTGGAAAATTAAAACAGCATTTTCACATTTCCCACACGTGTTGTTGGTTTAAATCATAGGACATTAGGCTGACTGTTATTGCTAAGAGGAGAGATTGGGCTGAGTCACAAACTTCAGAGTGGTTTATGAGCTGTACATGACAGCCCCTGTATAGGTGCCTCTGCGGTCTTTCCTCTCCTCTTTTTACCTCTCCCTCTACCAGCACTCAGGCTGAACTAAATGCCCAGTCTGTAAACTAAACAAAAAGGAACAAAAAGTATTATCAGCCCTCCATAAACATCCTGGAAATACAGCAAAAAAGTATAACTGGAATCAGTAAGTGTAATTATTTGCAGTTTTTAAATTATAATCCCAGTTTTTCCAATATGGAGTGCAAGGCACCATACTCTAAAAAGCCATGCCCATTGAGGAGGAAAACAATCGGCGCTGTCGGTACACAATCCATTCTGCCAGCATTCTGATCCGGATGTACGAGAGTTTACAACACTGCACAATCTGTTCCCATAGACAGTTAAAGAAAGTCTGTTCCACAGTAGCGGTCTGCCATTAGCCTCCACCAGAAAGCTAACAGCTAATTCGGCTAACCACTGAGCAAAGTGAAAAGTATTGAGTGATGGTATTTTAAACGAGCACAAGTAAAGTAGAACTGATGTAACAGCTGTATATTATATATAATGCTGTTATGTTATATAATATTATATATAATATTTGAGGGTCTTTTACTTTCTCAGCTAGCGTTTAGCCGAATTAGCTAAACTAACGTTAGCTTTTCTCTTGCTATGACTCTGGCTTTCCGGTGGAGGCTAACAGCAGACCGCTACTGTGGAACAGATTGTGCAGTGTCGTAAATCCTTTTACATCATGATTATCATTTGCGCATGCGCGAACATCTTACGCATGCGCAGGACAGATCGTGCAGGCAGAACGGATCGTGTACCGACATCCGCCACAATAAGAAACCAAGGGCAAACTTCCTGTAGCTAGCAAAAATCATTAGCTTTAAGCATGTCAAGTATTTAACCAACCTATGTCTAGCAGAGAGGACAAGCTAGTTGTTAGTAAGCTAATGTTAGCTGTGTGTTAGAAAGTTAGTTTGACAGCCAAAAAAATACTTAGTTATGAGCCTGTTGTTAGTGCATCCCACCACACGGCCGCTTTTAGCCATTTTTCTGTTGTTTGCTAGCAGACTGAAAAGACAAGGAGGCACCTTCACGCAACACAAAGTCAATGCAATGTTTTCACCTCTGGTGTGGGCCTTCACGGCTTCAGAATTCATGAAATGTCTTGAACATGACTCTGCTCAGCTGTTCCCCTCCACTGAACTCAAACGAACCGTCTGCGCTCTCTCCCCTTTGAGGATGAGCAACTGGACAGTGGCAAGACGTCAATCACTCGCAAAGTCATGACAACAAAGCCTTCCCATGGAAACTGCGCTCATGCGGCTCCTGTGGAATATGACAACTACAGTGGCTTGGAAAATAGCATGATGGGCTTTGAATTGATGAATTCACTGGTTATCAGACCCATTAGACAACAAGCTAGCGCACCGTGCGTCTGTCTTCCCCGCTTCCCGCTGCAGGCCAGATGTAAGCGACATGTTGGGGATAGCTGTAGCTCAGTGGTAGAACGGTTTCCTGCGAATTGAAAGGTTGGTAGTTTGATCAATGGCCCTGCAGTCCCATGTCGAAGAGTCCCTGGGCAAGACACTGAACCCCGAGTTGCCCCATCGGAGTGTAAATGTGTGTTAGTGTTTATCTAATAAGCAAGTGGCACCTTGTACGGCAGCCTCGGCCACAGTGTGTGAATGTGTCTGAATGGTCCTGTGCTATGTAAAAGCGCTTTGAGTAGCCTAGTCGTTAAGTCTATATAAATGTTGTATTCGCTTAATGTTTAAAGTCTTTATCAGGTTAGTAGGGATGCATAACACTCAAAACCAAATTGGAAAAATCCTAGTAATAAATTCAACATTACTGTTTCCAGGTGTTCCAACATAATGTGTTCATATGGGACCGCGCTCAGGACTCGTAACACTACTATTATTGCTTATGCCAGCCAGCAGTGTTGCTATTAGTTACCACTAAGTTTGAAACCTTACCTTAACCTAATGTTAACCCTTTCTCCCCACTGCTGAAAAAATCCCAGAGCTATCCCTAAAACTACTTGTTTCTGAATAAAATCACAGTGGTGAGTGTAATGGAGAATTACTGTATGTGTGTGTGAGTATGTGTGTGTCTGTGCCCGTTTATGCAGGCACAGATATGGAGCCATATTCTCTGCCCTTGTGAATTATGGTTGGTGTCAATCAGCACATTGTATTCCAAGGCAGAGTAGTAATATATGGCTGACTGCTACACAATCTCTGCAGGCAGCCACCACGCAGCCATCAAGGGTAAAGAATTATTAGCTGAGTGCAAAGTTATGAACGGGATTGTAAAAGATTTTTCCTTCTTTTTTCCCTCTTGTCAGATGAATTGGCATGAAAAGTGTTATCATTGTATAACATTACGTTGTCTATAGATTCATTGGAGAGGTTATGGGGGAAAAAAAGATAAAATACTCAGCTATAATATCCTGCTGTGCCAATCTGGATTTATTTATTATCCACATGCATTCTAGTTATTTATTTAGAACATGTTGTCATCTGCAAAAGAAAATAGTTTTATATTTGTGTTGAGTGTCAGCTGGTTTTCCCCTGCATGACAGGTATATGGATGTGCAACTAAACTCTTTCAGTTGCAGGTTAGTGTGTGTGTGTGTGTGTGTGCGTGCGTGCGTGCGTGCGTGCGTGCGTGCGTGCGTGCGTGCGTGCGTGCGTGCGTGCGTGCGTGCGTGTGTGTGTCCATCCGGCCACCCCACCCCTTCTCCCTTCTCCCCTCACCCTGCTCTTCACCCTTTGTTCCCCTCCGCTGTACAGCTTCCTCTTTCCGGAACATTTGCGACGAACATCTAAGTCCCATTTCATGTATGAGACAGTTGTGCCGACTGGCAGACACATACATAAATGGAAATACAATATTTTTGTGGTGCAACTTTGTACTATATATATAATAACATGATACAGATTAAGCCCAAGAGCCATGATTCTATCCTTTAACGACGGGCTTGTTATAAAAAGACAGACTGTCAGTGAAAAATTTAAATAAGGCAAAACCTAACAACACTAATTAAATTAGAAATTAATAGTAAAAGAAAAATTAAGGCAAAATAAATTAACTATAAAGATAATATTTCACGGGCATTTTATAGCTTTCTTAAGACAATAGAAATTCCATGGATAATACTTAAAATAATTGAGTGACAGTGGTGGAAAGTAACTAAGTAAATTTACTCAAGTACTATACTTAAGTACACATTTTAGGTACTTAAGTATAGTACTTGAGTTAATTTAATTTACTTACTAATTTATAAAAATTACTTTACTTGAGTCTTTTCTTTTCATGCCAATCTACTTCTACTCCGCCACATTTCAGAGAGAAATGTTGTACTTTTTACTCCACCACATTACTCAGACAGCTTTATTTACTCGTTACATTCCAAATTACTAAATTTGTAATATAATCATAAAATGTGATGTTTTATTAAAAATTAAACTACCCAACAATATAACGACCTACTAGTCCAGCTGACATGACTAGTCCATTAAACACACTACTGTTTTTAAAATCTGAGGATTTTTCTGCACCGAGTACTTTTACTTTTAATACTTTAGGTACATTTTCATGATGATACTTACATACTTTTACTTAAGTAACATTTTCGATGCATGACTTTTACTTGTAAAAGAGTATTTTTACAGTGTAGTGATAATACTTTTACTTAAAGTATCTGAAAACTTCTCCTCCCACTGTTGAGCGCTAAGTTATTATTATTATTGTAAGTCTTGATAATGGGTTAGGGTTAGTTCATTAGGGTTAACCCTAATGAATAATGTATTTTTTATTTATTAGAAACAACAAATATTCAGACATGTATACCAATGTTATCACTGCAGAAAAACATTTAACTGTACTATATATATATAGTTAAATATGAAGTGTGGAAGTTCACTTTTTACCTTTGGGAAAAATGTGTGTAATGATAAATTGCTGCACTATACTGATATACCGCTATACTTTATTATACTGTTATATTATTGTAATATAACATTACTACTACACTACTGCTCCTATACTATGTCTCATTCCATCACTATATAATAATGAACATATTATACTATATTATGATAATGTTACAATAATATATAATATGTTCATATATTCCACTATATTCAATTTTGTTAATATAATTCAATTTTTATTTTACTAATAGTATCAATTCATAACAAGAGTTATCTTAAGACACTTTACAGTTAGAGTAGGTCTAGAACACACTGTGCATTTCAAATTGTGATTTCAATATAAAAATTATTAATTGTTCGGCCCTAAGGTCCACCTACTATTCCACAGTGAGAGGCAGTTGAAAATCCAAAAAAGCGAGTAAGTGGACCTGTTAAATTAGATTAAGTTACAGTGTAATAAATGGTCAAATCACAGCAGCATAGTGCCGGTTGGCAACATGCAGCATCCAGGAGTGATTGATGTCCAGGTTTAGAGTTAAATAAAAATGAATTGTTCCTTCCAACAGAAGAATTGTTTTTCTTTTCCAAATGCATATAGGTCGACTTGGCTCAACATTAATTATGTGTTTGATTTACACATGCTTTGTGCCCCTCGAGGTAAGACGTAATTCTCTGAAAACCAATGGCACAACAGCTTCATTGACATTGCTGTCTTGAATCTTCTGAATGTCGCAATCGAATATATTGCTGAAAATGTTTTACCATCTCATCCAGTTCCATACATAAACAGCAAGAGGCACCACTGTTTACACTGCATACCAGGAAGTAGGAATCCCAAACAGAAGTGTTTTCAGAGGGCCAGAAATTAATACCATCTGTAATCACATAACCCATCATAACCAACCTTTTCTCTTTGGAAAAGTCCAACAAAGCCACAAAGTCTAAACCTTCCACTGGCTTTCACACTGTTGATGCATAATTGGTAATAATAACCATAATGGCTGGAAATGACTACAATGCTAAGCTGTGTTTAGGGAGAAGAATTAGAGTCAGACTTTTGTTTTTCATATTAGCTAACAAAATCAGTTTCAAATGTCAGTCAGAAATATCTGCTCCTACCTTACAAACTGGTGTTATTAGCTCGCAGGGAGGCTGTGTGTGTGAGCATAAAGCTCTCAGTACACTGCTGACTGCTGGAAGATGGCGACCTGCGTGGGGACCGCTGAAAGCGACTCTTCCTGTTGAAGTAGCTGCCAGCTGACCAGGACCGCTTGTGCTTCCTCAGGTACTCCTTGTAGTTCTTGGTGAGCAGCGTGTACAGAAAAGGGTTAATGCAGCTGTTGGAATACGTCAGACACGTGGTCAGGTAGTTGATGTTGCGTTTGGCTTTGGTAGACAGGGACAGCGAGGGGTAGAACTGACCCAGCAGCTGCCAGATCCAGAAGGGCAGGAAGCAGGCCCAGAAGAGGAGCACAATGGTGAAGATCAGGTACAGGACCTAAGAGGGCAAAAGAGATGAAACATTAATGAGAAACATTAATGCACCATGTCAGAATGTCACGTTTAGCTTGTTCAAAACTATGAAATCTGGTCAGTCCTACTCATTTTCCCCCAGTGATCAGTACTATGAAAGCCAAGGATGGCTTGTCAGACCATTACACACAGCACTGGTTGCAACACTGTGTTAATTATTTCTGTAGCAAGTTCTACAGAATGCTTTCTCTCTTGCTCCAAGGTAAGTAAATCCCATGAAAAACCTTTACAGCAACTGAATGGCAGCATTCAACACATTGTTAATCAAACTGATAAGTCACAATGGACCCGTCTTAAGCCTTGCTATGAACCAAATTGGCAGAGGGGAATGGAAAATAGAAAACCTGCAGCAGGAGGGAGAGGATTGATAACGGATGTGCTTTTGAAAATTTATTTTTTCTTTGGAAAAGAGTCTTTTCTTTTTATAAGACTGGGCTGTATGTGCAGTAGAATGGTGCCTCCCAGTGACGAGTTTTGCATCAAATGCATCACTTCTGTTTGCCTGTGAGTAAAGAGATCTGGGCACTGGTGAGATTGAGGAAAATTTCACATAGTTCATTTACACATATTCCAAAAATTATATTGATACAAGGTTGGTTGGACAGTTCCCCTTTAAGCAGAGAGCTGAACTGATGCTGACATATTGATATACTTTTAAATAGCAACTATTTGTAGTTCATGATGACAGTGCTGTTGGCAAACAGAATGTCATACAATAGCTGTGAGAAAGAATGTCATCAGCCAATGAGCTACAGGATAGGACACCTTCCTCACGACTTAGAATATCAAAGTATGACTGAATCAACAGTCTTGGTTCTTGGTTCCTCCTGCCTAACTTCCTGCCTATAAGTCAGGTTCTACCTGATAGATGTTTCTGGATCCATCTCCAGCTGAGTTATAGACTGGGTAAAATATAATGAACAAGGACTAGAATGATGCTGCACACCAAAAAAGGAGAACCAACAACTGGGCTTTGGGTTCCACTAACTTCACAGAGGGAAGGGGTTGGTGTTGTTGGATGGGTCAACAAAAGGTCAAACCTTTACACAGGAGACCACCAGACAGTCAACATTTTATTTTTAAACATGGCCACGATTTCCCAATCTTAACCAAGTAGTTCTTTTTATCCAAACTGGATTGTTCCCTTACCCTAACCAAGTACTTTCAGGGCCTAAACTGAACCAAATCTTAGAAGTGACAGATCAGAAAACAGCGTGATTTGTTATTGGAACAGTGTAGTTTGTCGTTTTACTGTTGTGGACGTTATGGGTTTGGAGTAGGGTTGCCATATATGCCTAAGCAAATATTGTACATGCAAATATTCACTGTGTACATCTTTTAAGACCAGCAGTAAAGGCCAAAAAGCACTAATAGAAAGCAAGCTTGTGTGAAATAGAACCATGTGTAAAGGTTCACGGACTCTAAGGCACTCAGGAGAGTTTAAAAAGCCTTTATTACATTTCTTGGCTAAATCAACCACGCAACGGCAATCCTTGAACCCTTGTACACTTGGATCCCTAAGCTGAAGAGCGCAGAAGGAAAACACTTTCTACACCCAAGCAGCACTCCATGTAGCCTGCATTTTGACTGAGAACCATTCGTAATTCTTGAAATACAATATCTTGAGATGCACTGACCTTTTGATTGGGAAGTTTCTTAGTCTGTTTGAAGGTCTCGGTCTGTGAAACCCAGTAAGTGCGTGCAAGCTGGATGTAGAGATAGCCAATGATCAGTCCAGGGGCGACAATGCTAGTGCAAAACAGGAAGGAGATGTAAACCTTGTAGGAGAGTTGTGACAAGGTGGGCTGGCACATAGCCTTGTTGCCAACAGTCATCAGCTGAATGCTTACGATCATCGGTAGGGTGAGGATGAGAGATGCAACCCAGACTAGTAGAGCGATGGCCTTTCGGTAACTTTTAGACCGCTTGACTGTGTCGAGTGGCTTGAGCACAGCAAAGTATCGCTCCGTGCTCATGACAGTCAGCGTGAAGATACTGGCATGCATGGTCAGGAAGTCCATGCTGATCAGAATCCGACACCCTGCGTCCCCAAAGTACCACAACTTTAGGAAGTGTGTGCAGACTACAAAGGGTATGGTGAGAAGATACAGCAGATCTGCCAAAGCTAAGTTTATGATGTAGATGTACATAGAGGCTGCAGTCCTCATGGATTGGCACATGACCACCAGGGTATAGATGTTCCCTGAGACTCCAACGAGGCACATGATGGAGAGGATGGTGCCGATGGTAAAGGTTGCGGCTGTGTCCTCATGCGTGTTCAGAGGAGGGTTGGTGGCATTGGCACCCCTTTCCATGAGTACTCCAACAGGCTCCATGGACACTGTGGTCATATCTGGATGCTTGGGAACAGAAATGTAAGAAGTGAGGGTGGTACAGTAAAATTACATTATTAAAAAAAGCAACCCTTGTCTTCAAACTTGAACTGGTTCTTGGGCTATTATTTGATTTAATTGGATCTCAAAGATAGAGATAGATGGTGGCTATTATAGTCAGAGAAACTCTACTTGTTAATTTTATGCAATTCATGATCTTCTTTTGTCACACAAGATGGCATTAGGTAAGGATTTAATGAGATTGCTTTCAATGCAAAGCTTCTTTTCAGGCTCTATGTCTTCTAGTCATTTACAATATCTTCCTTTTTCAGTTAAATCTCTGAGTGCTTGCATGTTTGGAGAGGTAGATACCTCTCATGACCAACTCACTCATATTTGATGAATAAAATCCCTTATTTTACTTATGGCTTAGAAAGCCGCTCTAATAATAGTGCCAAGCTTATTCAATGTAGCTTTTATTTACTTTACTTTTTATTTACGTAATATAAAACACCATGAAGTGTCTTCTTGTAACACAAGTTTTCAGATGGCAACTGTCTGGACTGAGTGTAAAGAGAAGTACAATCAAACTGTTGTGGTTTGAAAAGCATTAAAGACACAAAATGAAACAACATATTCTGAAGGTTGCCATTTGATTGCTGAACTCTTAGAAAATTAGACATTCTTACAGTGAAAGAATTTCTAATGACTTATTGTATCTGAGTAGTATTAATGTTAGCAGCATTTCAGAGGGTTTATGACAAAATGCATCACCCTCTGAGAGTATACAGGCAAAAAATTACGCAAGGTTCTTTGATACATGCGCCCAGGCTTATGTGGAGGGAGCCAAATGTGTTAGAGTTGATACAACTCACAAGTTGACTTTTGTTCATTCTAATCCCAAAATGTCAATATTAAGATTTAATTAAGGAAGTTCCTTTGGGAAATATGTTGTTTCAAAAGCACCCGCCACAGAGATAAAGTCAGACAGGGTAAACGTTACATTTCAGTTCTTACTAATAATGTCCTACTAGAATCTGTTGGCACCCGACCCGAGACTGAGCGAGTAGTAAGCAAGCCAGACCCAAACCCGACAGGCAATGTTTTTTTATGTACCCGACACAGTTAAAGAAAGCTAAAGCACTGAGTTTGTCACACAATTACTATATTTAGTTTTACACAATATATTTTTTTACAGAAAAGAAACCTGAAGCATTGTCTAAAGCAGATCGAACCCGACTCAAAACTGAACATCATTTTGTAAATATTTGTCAGAACCCGTCAGGATCACTCCACTGTGCATGCAAGTGAATTAGAGTACAAACAGTCTTACCTGGACTACCTCCCAGGACAGAAGGGTTCAACACTCAGATGTGGTTCCATTAGCCATGCTTTGTCTCACTTTGCCCCTCCAAACTTCACACTTACTGCAAAAATGTCACACTCCATAAAAGTCCTGACAAATTCTACAGGGTATCTGAGAGATGAAACACACAGGTGGAACAAAAGGAAGGAACGAAACATCTATATCCAGCAATCTCCAAGGAAGAATATAACCCAAATGAGTCATCCACTACAACATAAATTCCTCCATTGTTGACTAATGTCTCAACAGCAAATAAACCAGCCCAAAATGTCTAGATTCAAAGAAAAGGTACACTGACACTTAAAACTTATTTTCCTTTCCCTCTACGTTTTGTGCACCTTGGTAGCATCCAAACACTGTCAGCTGTGACATCGGCAGCAGAAGAGGAGAAAATGATTAAAAAAAAGAGAACATCAATGACAGGATGAGAAGAAAGAATCACATTAAGCTACAGCTTGTTACGGAGAATCCCCCCCTTTGACTGAGAGAGAGTGAGAGAGAGTGTCAGAGGTAGAAAGAGAGGAAGAGAGAGAGAGAGAGAGAGAGAGAGAGAGAGAGAGAGAGAGAGAGAGGCGCAGGAGTGTGCTGCTAGTAAGGCACTCTCGCTCAGAGCACAAAGTGGGAGGGAGAAGACGGAGAGAACGGGTAAGAGAAAGGTATGCAGGAAATGTGTTGAGCTCTCTCTCTCTCTAACCCCTGTGCCATCTATTTCCATGCAACGGGCATGCGTGTGCCACAAACGCTGGGACTTGAGACACATTACACAATGACAGAACAACCCTGCTGACACAAACGCAATATAAATCAAAAGCTAAAGAGACAAAACTGCCCATTTGTTCCAGCGTTATGTCTCCATCCCCATTATTCATTATTTTAAATGGATATGTCAGGGTCAATGTCACCTACTGTACCACTGCAGCACTTTACCCAAGCACAGTCATCAAATCATCTGCTCCGGGATGAGCCAAGCCAAACAATATATTTGGCCTTTTGTTTCTGCACATATAGGCTACAGAGGGACAATGCATTTCTAAAGGTGTATAGGAGCCTTTCATGCTTGTGCTCTTCCTCATGGAGACTGGCCTTTTCTTTATGACAAATAGTCATACATCAATGTTAAAAAGCGTCTTGTCTGATGGCATTTGTTTTTGTTTTTAAGATGAGTTTGGACTGTGTGAAGTGCATTTTGGAGGGAAACTGACTGCAGATAAAGTTTTAAGACACGAGTGGATGTGAATAGATGCAAATAATAATTATTCATTACATTTATATAGCGCTTTATTACTGACACTCAAAGCACTTCAGGCAGGGGGGGTTACTCTCTAACACCACCAATGTGTAGCACCCACCTGGGTGACGCACGGCTGCCTTACGACGCCCCACACGTCACGCTTGGCAGTGCAAACTCAGGTGAAGATTGTGTCCACATCAGTTGACAATGCTAAGAGCAAAATGAATGGGATCATAACAAGTTTTTTTTTTTTTTGATGCGCTGACTTGGGCCTCAGGTCACGCTGTAGTTTGGGAAATCAGGAAGCAATACAGCCGTAATGTTGTGGATTGCTAGCAGAAACGGTTAAGTTCTCCAGGGCTGGCAAACTCGATTCCTTTTAAGCATTCAGGTTATTCTGAGTCACTCACTAAACTTAATGTGATGGTTCGGAGTCATTTCCACCTAGAGTCCTTTGCATCATCACCTCGAGCCAAACAACTCCCGCTTTTTTTTCCCCTTGGACTAACATTGGGCGAGTAATTGTTCCTGAATGCAACTGCAAAGCGCCTGCAGTAAGCCATTAGCTGAATGGCTTACTGCAGGCGCTATTGGAAACAAGTGTGTATCTTGTAAATTACCCCATTAATTAATTAATAAACTTCTACAGTAGTACAAATAGGTTCTGTTATGGTTAATGTATTTTGTTCTGTATATTGTCCTGTAGTTTCTTCTCTTTTTGGTCTTGTATTATCTCTTCTTATTGTTATAGTCTGTTCTGTTTTGTTTTGTATTTTGCCCTTTTTCCTGTTTCATTTTGATAGTCCGGTTTTCTGTCTAGACTTGTCTTGTTTTACTTCCTGTCTTTTGGTTTTCCCGCCCCTGTGATTGCCTGTCTTCCCAGCCCTGGTGTTACCTCGTTACCCTGTGTATTTAGTCTTTGTCTGTCCCTTGTTTTTGTCAGATCATTTTGTTCTCTGCAGTGTCTCCATGTGTCAGTGTAAGTCAAGTTTTGTGGTCCCTGGATTTCCTTTTGTTGCAACTTTCTGACTTTTGTTTTTGTGTTTTGTTTTTGTTGGTGAAATAAATCTTCCAACTCAGATTTTTTCCTGCCTTCCTGCCTGCTGTCTGCATTTGGCTCCACCATTCCCCGCTTACCACAACAGAATGATCTGACCTCATCATGGACCCAGCAGAGACCCGGCGTTCGTTCAAGGAGAAGGTGTTTGGTCAGACTGTGGAGAATCTGAAGTGGATCCAGACCAATATTCCCCTATCTTAGAGAGGCTTGTCATACAGCAGCATTGGTTGTTTGATAGACCCTGGGTGGGTCACTTTGTTCCCCAGCTGGAGGAATTTAAGAAGGGGCTAGAGTGTTCTTTACAAGCAACTTTCAATGACTCATCCACTAGCCTGCAGGTGTCGCTGAAATTAACACCCAACCACCTGCCAAATGCGGGTGAATTTTGTAACTGGTGGGTAACACTGTCAATCTACCGGCCACATTGGCAGGTAGCCAATGAGAATTGAGTGATTCAGACACGTAACTATCGGGAAGCAGGGTACGCAGTTGCTTGCGGGCCCTCATCACTGGAAGACATTGATTGACAACCGGGGCCTATCGCATTTCCATTACTCGTGACAATCCCAGCAGTGCCTCGTGCAGCTCGGGGCGCCTTTCTATGGGCAGCCCCCCCACTCTGACATCTCCCCATTAGTGCATGTATAGGTACTGAGCATGTGTGTGTGTAATTCAGGCCTGTGGGTAATGTGTGTAATAACAACAGAGTGAAAACATTGTAATTTCCCCTTGCGGGATTAATAAAGTACACATTATTATTATTATTATTATTATTATTATTATTATTGTGGGTGCAATGATAAGTTAAAGTCCAATAAGTAGGCTACTTCATCAAACCGTATGAATGTTTGTCCCAGCCCAGGATAGGAAATTATCTTGCTATTATTATCTTTATGCTGGCTACCATGAATAGGAGGCCAAAGACGGGGAAAAGGATGTCATGGCTCCCGTCACCATGCTCCACTTGTTCTCCCAGAGTCTACGCTGACCGTTCTCCTAGAGTCTGCCCTGACCGTTCTCCTAGAGTCTGCGCTGACCGCTCTCCCAGAGGTCTGAGCGGACCGCTCTCCCAGAGTCTACGCTGACCGCTCTCCCAGAGTCTGAGCTGACCGTTCTCCCAGTGCCTCAGCTGACCGTTCCCCCTGAGACTTTGCCTTGGTCAGGCACCCCTGAGACTTTGCCCGAGCTCCTGCTGACCTGTGTCCCAGAGTTGAACAGTATCCCCGAGCTGACCAGGGTACCCGAGCTGACCTGTGTACCTGAGCCCCCAGAGCCCCGGCTGGCGCGCAGTCCCACAGAGTCCAAGCTGGCAAGCAGCCCCCCTGAACCCGAGCTGGTGCACAACCCCCCCTGACCCCGAGCTGGTGCCTGGCCCCACTGACCCCCAGTTGGCGTCCAGCTCCCCTGACGACCGGCTGACACCCAGCTTCCCTGATCCCCGGCTGGTGTCCAGCCTACCAGAACCCCGCCTGGCATCCTGCCGCCCTGAACTGGCTACGACTGCCCTCCCAGAGTTTTTTTTTCCCCTTTCTTTATGCGAATGTGATGCAGCCTTCTTAACAACAACTCAATAACAACTAACGAAAATCTTTTTAAACTGACCGTTATTTATTTTCTCGCATTAAAATGTTTTCAGAAACAAAACTATTTTAGAAAAATAAGAGATCGTATTCCAAACGAGACTCCATTATGGTCCGTTTTGCAATCCGGGAGCAGAGAGCCCCACGTGACGCATTCGTCCAATCAGGTGCAGCCATCGGGCTTGTAGGAGGGTGTAGCCTGTTTTCTTTGCTTTTCAGTGGTCAGTGAAGAGAAAGTGATAACTGCTGGTGGCAAGTGTGCAGTGCTGGGAAGCAAGGCGATCCCTGCTGTGAGAACATGCCTATCGATGCATACCATCATTTTTTGTTAGCACGCAGCTTACATTATTTCCCAGTGGGCTGTTTTTTTTTTTTGCTCTCCAACATTTGCATTTTAAGCAACTGCCAATTATATGGACAAAAATTGTTGTTAGTATGAAAGAAACTTCACAAGATAAATCATAGTATTTGTGGGTAAAAATGATTAATTTGATGGTTTGGGTTTTTGTCACCACTTTAACTGCTGATTGGGTGCTTTATTTGACTGCTCTATAACAAAACTCCACACTCAAACTAATGCTAAGTGGACATAAATCCAATCCACACATCCTAATGAATTATTATCAGTAGGAAGGCAACTTTAACAGCTTGCATCTAATATAATCGAAGCAGAGCGGGCCTTCATGCAGCCTGTTGTTATCCCGGAACAGACGGTAGAGCGGTCGCCTGCCAATTACAAGGTTGGTGGTTCAATTCTTGGTCACTGAACCCAGAGTTGCTCCTGATGCTGTGCCATCGGAGTGTAAATGTGTGTGAGTGTTAATCTGATGAGCAGGTGGCACCTTGTATGGAAGCCTCAACCACAGTGTGTGAATGGTAAATGGTTCTTTTACTATGTGAAAAAAACAAAACAATTTGAGTAGTCGTTAAGACTAGAAAAGTGCATTTACATTTATTTACAGCTGTAACTAGAGCTACCGATATACAGCAATACAACACCGATATCACCTAATTGCATTTTTACTTTAAAGTAGTTTATTTATGTTCTTTTTTCCGTATGACTGTCAAACTGGATGATAAGTGCTATGACGTGTATTGTCTGTTTTTGTTCATATTTCACAAATAGTCTAACCTGAGCCAGGACGAACAAGAATCAAAGCAATCATTACACAACCATACAGGGTTAGAAATAAACAGCTGTTAAAACATAACAAAATATATGTATTTTTGAACACACTGGTATCGGCTTGGTACTCGGTACGCAAGTTCAGGTATCGGTATTAGGTATGAAAAAATGGTATGGGAACAAATCTAGCTGTAACCATATAAAGCACACAGGTTAGACCCGTTAACAACAGAGCCTCTCTTCGTTGCGAGTCAATACATTTAGCCACTCAGTGAGGCGAAGGACCAACTGTGTGGCTCATATAGTATTCATGAAAATACAGCATATTGGTAGCAGGATTGAAATGATAAATGGTTGCTGGAAAAGCCTCTTAGCGTGGTTATGATGGACACGAATCTGACAAATGTGAATTTGCTTTTGTGACCAAATTAAATGTTGAAAAATGTCTATCAGAGTGGAGCAAGTGCTGCGATGTCAGTCGCAATCGGCTGCTCTATGTGCAGTAATACTGTTCTACAGGAAAGTGTGTGTGTGTGTGTGTGTGTGTGTGTGTGTGTGTGTGTGTGTGTGTGTGTGTGTGTCAGGGTTTACATGGAATGTAGTTGGGAGTTTTTAAATGTTCTCTGTTGGATCGTGTCACAGCAGGGGTCACATTGCTTGTGTGTGTGTGTGTGTGTGTGTGTGTGTGTGTGTGTAAGATCATTTCCATAAATTTACCAGCTATCTGTAAAGGGATTAAGGGAGCACTGATGATCAGCTATTAGAGCCACATCAGGACTGGATATCTGCTGCTTACACAGTAAATGATGCAGTGCAACTGCCTGTCACACATTTCTGCAATCACAAGAGATTTTACAGGATGACACCCACCTTATTAGTCATCACACACACACACACACACACACACACGGAGGAACAGAGAAAAGAAAAGCAGAGGGATAATAAAAATCACAAAGGCAGATTGTTATTCCTACCAAACTGACAGCTCTGTTGCGTGTGTATGTGTGTGTGTGTGTAGTGTAGTGTATTTGCCCTGTTTAGCATACTAAATGTCAGGCCAGTTGCTAAGGGGCAGTCGCATAAATCAGGTGCTCCAAAAAAACCAAACACTTTATCACATAAGCCTTAAGCCTGCTGTAAATAGCAATTTGACTGAATGCATAAATGCATCTTTAATGTTTACTCACTACCATTCATGATGGATTTTGAGTGTGTGTGTGTGTGTGTGTGTGTGTGTGTGTGTGTGTGTGTGTGTGTGTGTGTGTGTGTACTGCTGTCTGCTCTCCATTGCCCTGTGGATTAAAGGATGAAGTTTGTCAATGGAGACAGAGGAGAATAAATTAATGGGGGAATACAAATACGAGTACAAAATGAAATCATTAAAAAAATATGCCAAGGTACAACGGAATCCCAAGAATGAAAGCAAGGACAACAAGAACATTGAGAGCTGTAATTAAATTAGGATGCTCTTTTGTTCAGATCATTGACTTAAAGGGTAACAATCTTTGAAATTGGTCCAGTATTTAGTGAGAACGCTGCAGTCGGCAGCAGCATAGTCTCGCATTGCCACATATTCCTCCACAGCGCTTCGGAGACAGCATTTTCAGAATTATTGTCAGCAATGCAGCACTCCCGGAAGGGTAACGTCGGGGATATAGCCTAGCAGCAGCAAAACAAGCTACATTGCAAGTTATTGGGCAGGTCAAGTAGAATCGCAAAATACTAGCATGAACCTGAAAATGAGCATAATTTTGATTTATATTGAAAAGTCTCAAAGAGCCATTTATGTAAATTATTCGGCCCCCGTGATCAACCTTTACTGCAAAGTATAGGGCGCCATCCTGAACCACGATGTCCAGGGATGTGTTTCTGTGGATCTATTTGTCTATATTTCTCACTTTATTGCTCAGTATTTTGTAAAATGAGCACTATAATAAATCCATGAATCCATTTACAGTGCACTGAAGACGGATGTCACATTCAATGTTGTAGTCAAGACCATCTAAATAAAAAACACAGTCATCACCAAGACCAGAGTGTATGGAGACCAAGTCAAGACCGAGACTTTGAGGGGTTGAGACCAAGTCAAGGCAAAGACCAGGGCCAGACAGCCAGAGCTTCTTCTGTCTTATTCACTTTCTTGGGAGTGTGTGTTAAGGTGGGCGGGTAGAGGGGGTTAACAAATTAGAAATGAGTCATGTTATTGGCTGCATTTGAAGCAGGGTGTTTTACATCCAATCACATTAATGATGTTAACATGATGATATCCCTGCAGTTGGTGGTGGTCTTGAAATAAAATCCTGACCGAGTCAAAATGTTGTGGATTCTGAGACGAGACCTTCAAAAAGTGGCCTTGAGATCAAGACCATCTGAAGTACTACAACACTGGTCACACTGTTCCATTAAAAAAAGATAGCCAAGTATCATTTACTTATAAGAAATAATACTACATTTATCATTGACTTCTGTCTACAGCATTTAAATATGTTCAATATGCATTAATTGGGAATTATTTTAGCTTGGGTACGTGACTTAAATCCAGGACAGGAAAGGTGGACTCCAACACCAACAAAATAACTGCTGTTCAATAAAGTACATTGAATGACTTTTGATACTATTAAATGTAAAAGTTAATGCATAATGTGTAAACATGTTAGTATTGTCACTAATCATAATAGGTGGAGCTAATTCTAATATGTCATACTGCATGTCATATCCAATTACGCAACTAAGACGCAATGCAGGTAATCTTGAGGTTTTTCTTATGAATCAGTTGAGAGCTCTGTCTTTTTTTTTTTTTTTTTTGGAGCTCAGGTAGTCTCCCATTGCCAGAACTATCCTGGAAATGTTCTTCCGTTGATCCAGACTGCAGCTGAGGGCAACAGTGTTATAATTTGGAACTTGATGGACAGATTGTCAAACCAAAGGGGCCAACCCTTAGTTAATACTGCTCTTATTAGTAGTATAAAAACTATACATTCTTGTAGTGAGACTTGATCCTTCTTCTTTCGCTCTGCTGGTCCACTTTACTTTGTGGGTGGGTTATTATAGCCAAATGAGGCTCTCTTCCAGAGGGGGAAAAAAAGCTTCATTACTTGATCTGACTTATTGGCCACATCAAAGCTGCTTTCAGCCCGAATCTGCACAAAGAGAACGCAGAGAAAAATGAGAGCTGGAGTTATGCAAGTGTTAGTTAGCCAGTAAGGACTGCCGACACAGTTCATTCATTACACTGACAGACAATCCTCCCACATGGATCAGTGGCAATGAAGATGTATCTCTGCGCTGTCTCCACACACATCAGAAAACCCTCAGCTCATTGAGTGTGTATGAACCATTCCTCCAGGCTGGGAAGGGATTTGAGACAACAGATTGTTTTGTTTTCCTGTGGGTTGGAACGCACATCTGCAGCCCATCGCCATGCAATTCATTACTACTCCAAAGAGTGGAACAGCAGGAGGCTCCATTAAAATTTAAAGTCAGGGAGAGTCAAAATGCGGGCGCGGGTAGATCACGCTTTTCCCCCAATTCTATACTCTATTGTATCATCTTGTATCATCCCAATATACCAGGACAAATTCAGATTTGGATCTGGGTGCAAAAGAAAATGACATATTGCTCATATTGTTATCACATCTTCAAACAATCTGTGCAGTCTGGCCTCAATCCTGCCATATTTCAGAGATCAAAAATGATACATGGTTATAAATACTGTAGGCAGCAACAGGTGAAACAGACCAGCAATTTTCAGGCTAAAAGTGGCCAGGGAGTGAATTGGCTGAAAAATCTAATCTTTCAATTCACAGTTACTCTCAACGGTACTACTGTGTTTCTAAAACAAATGACTTGTCCTGAGATGGAAAAATGCCACAGGGCTGAGATACGGATTGATGTATTGATACTAGAGCGATACACTTGTCTGCCTTGTTTCAAGATAGTACGCTTGCTCCTTTTGCAATGACTGCTAAAATAAAAAAAGTAGAACAAAATGTCCATTTTGGGCTTTATACTTGATAAACTTTATACTGAGATGAATTAAATGAGTGTGGAATTTGTCAAGACAAAGAAATGATAAAAAAAAGATGCAGTGGAATCCTACAGCTAAAACCTAATAAAGCGAGACTTATCTGTATATATGCACGTATGCGTGTGTGTGTGTCCATGTTTGGGGGCATGGTTGGTGGGAAGCTAACCTGACGCAACAATGCTTTACAACAGCAGGGTGGTTGAGTGTGTGTGTGTGTGTGTGTGTGTGTGTGTGTGTGTGTGTGTGTGTGTGTGTGTGTGTGTGTGTGTGGGGGTGTTACTATTCTTGTTTCCAACATTAGCTACATGATTACATGATTGCTGGATATACCAAACTTACTTTTCTTCACTGTCCCGGAGCACGAGCGGATAGCTTAAAGGAACATCGCGAATGTTGTGTGGAATAACGTTGGCAACAAAAAGGCCCTGAGCTTTTCAGTGTCTATGTTTTTTTAGCTAAGAAGTAACTCAATAAAAAAAAACATTTGACCCATTGGACTCCCTTTATGCTGCCTACTTCCGGGGTATGCAGCCTCGCATAGTTCCAAACATTCATTCTACGGCGTTGGGCATCATTTCCTTTACTGATCATTGAGTAACTTCTAAGGTAAGTTGATTAAATAGCAACCTCTTTATGAACTATATATATTTTATCAGACTCCCTTTATGATGCAAATACTGATCTTTATTTGTATGTGCATAGTAATTATATATATTTTTAACTTGGTAGACGACCAATTGCCTGCTAGTTTGTTAGCTCGACTTCGCCAGCTGTGAAGGTATCTCCAGGGGTAAATTGATTAAATAGCAACCTCTTTTGAATTGTCAACTTTCAATATTATATTAGAGGCCATTTATGACGCATGGACTTATCTTCATTTGTATGTGTAGAGCGGGGGATTCAGGGCTGCACAGCGCGGAACAGGCTAAGACGTTATCTGACAGCTGTGCACCTAACGGGGGGACAGCTCTGGTGGGATAGACCGGGGTCCCACGGTGTACTGCAGGCCTCTGGGAAAATGAGGAGCAATACAGGAGTCATTTAATGCTAACTATTATTGTTTGACTCTCTTCTTAACACTTATATCCACACAATTTTCATCCCTGTTCCTTCACTTTGTTCTTGTTTTTCACACACACACACACACACACACACACACACACACACACACACACACACACACACACACTTGTTGTCTTATTTATTAATTTATTTGACATGGACAGTGTACATTAATTAACATTGCAAATGGACCAGAATTAGCCAAAAGACTATTTTTCATCAGATCTTAAAATTGTCTACCTAAAAAAAACAATAAGAAGATTACAGTGAACAATACAAATATAAAAAGTAGTAAAACAGATATAACTCTTCACATCCTGTGATTAATACAGTGTACAAGTTTGTTGAGTTGTTATTCTTTAATATATTTGATACTTTGTGTATGGCTTAGACTTAAAATGATCATGGTTGTGTGGTCAACTCGTTGTCATCAGAAGAAGTGGGCTGAACGGACTGGTGCTACCTTGCGCTTCAGAAAGCAGAGTAGCAAATAAATGTTCTGTGACACTTTGATAAATAAGCTACTTTTAATGTGTGTCTAGTGTGGTCTAGACCTGCTCTATCTATAAAGTGTCTCAAGATAACTCTTGTTATGAATTGATACTATAAATAAAATAGAATTTAATTGAATTGATGTTGTAGTGTAATAAAATAAGCTGGTACATTTATACACTTATATAAAGCTGGAAAATAAGCAGCTTGTGTTTTATTTTACAGACCAGTTTGATCTGTAGTGAGTTCTCATTTTTAATGGTCCTTTACAATGTCTTTATAGTGAATTTTTGTTAAACTCAGTGGCCACCCTACCACTCTAAATGTAAAAATATTACAAATTTGCAATACTTGGGTATGTACTTTCATTTATATTAACCATTCAATATTGCACTTGCTGCTGTCAGTCCCATAGAAGAACATGCCAGCACGGTGTGTGTTTGGACCTATACATGGTTTACATGAACCACGTGACCTAGCGAGATCAAAGAGTGTCTCTCTCTATGGCTCCGGCCAAGACTTTATAGCATTATGTTTCTGGGAGCTGTGGCCTACATTCTTCTAACCAGAGGCAGAGCATAACGTAATCTCCGAGATTATTCCTTCACAGCGCGGGGCAATGTGAGAAAATCTCAGAGCTGAACCGGACAGACACAGCACTTTTCATCAGACTCACCCCAGGTTAATTAAGTCTACTGGTAACTAATAACATTACCGTCGCCAAAATACCCCCGCAAATCAAATCTCCTACTTCACCGGTAACTGTCAAGTAACCACAAAACCTGTATGGAAATTAACACCTCTGCTGGTTAGGCTAACGATCATACGACACAAGAACACTCTCTCTCACACACACACACACACACACACACACACACACACACACACACACACACACACACACACACACACACACACACACACAAGTGTCTGATTAGCTCTCATAACGCGCCGGATGGGTAGGGCCCAGGCCATTAGTGTGTCTCAAATCGCGCACTTCCGTAAGTGCACTAACAGAAGTGCACTTTGTACACTACGTACTTACTTGCATAGTGCGTTAAATTTGACTGGGGCGCACTTCATTGATGTACTTACCGGAAATGACGATCACAACAGCTCATTCCTCCTCCTTCTTCTTCTGTGAAATTGTGATTTGCACCCAGACAGAGAGCCCCCACCACCTATTGTCGCCCGCAAAAATACATTCCTGCTTTGGTAATCAAGATGAATATGATTGTGTTTATTGTTGCCTGTATCTGCCCTCTTTTTCACGAGAATGAGAGGATTGCGGCGCGCCATCGTATCCTCCGCCTCCTTTTAACAAAAAATATACCGGTATGTTGATATTCATACTTTTGCTCTTAAATAATTTTTAAAAAACACCCAAAACTAGCCATGATGAGTTATTTCAGCAAAAGTGGAGCAATTAAAATTGTGTACAACGGACGTGCTAACTTAAAGAATAAATGTTTTATTACCATTATTATTATAATAACTAATTCCATTTTTTCTGCTTGTTATACTGATGTATTTGCTTTGAGCTGCTGTAGTACAGATATTTCCCCTGTGTGGATTTCACATTTTAGAAGCTGGAACTAGTGACTTTGGGTTATTTTTGATAAATGACTTCATTATTAATCTATTAATTACAGTGACAATACAAGAGTAAAAACAGAGGAAACCCAATATACATTTAAATAGATCCTATTTTATTTTTCATTTCATGAATGCTGCTTAGTCATGCAAAGTGCAACGCTAAAGATAACATTAAACACATTCAGTACAGTTTTATTTTAAAAGACGGTCCTGTGTTACTTCTACAGGCTCCAGACCCCCGGCAGTACTGGTCCTGTGTTACTTCTACAGGCTCCAGACCCCCGGCAGTACTGCCGTACCCCGGGCCACTGTGCATCGTGCTGTCCACAAAACCAGCAGGAAAGTCCTCTCTGTCCTCCCCCAGGTCGTTAGTCTTCCTTTGCGCGGTTGTCCGGGTCAGCAGCCTTCCACAGGGTTGTGGGCAGCATTGACGGCGGCCACATCCGTGTGACGCCCCCAGCAGAGGACGCGGATCAGGGCAGAAACAGCACTGTTAATACACATTAACGTACTTTAACATTGCTGCTAACGCTTGGACCTTTGTGTAGCTATATTTACAAGATCATAATCTAACGCTGACATCTTCTACAGGGGGACGATAGTTTAACACAATAAACAACAATATACTACAACACATGTAACGTTAGCTTAGAAACTATTTGCCGTGTGTGGTTTTGCCGCTGTTAGCTAGCTAAGGTTAGCTTGCTAGCATGTCAAATTACGGTACCAATAAACGTTATAACTCGCGATACAAATATCATTAAAAACTGTAAGATTAACCAACATATACAAATCCAGTTCATTATTTGTTATAAGTATAGCAAAAAGACTCATGTTCAACTTACATTAGTATCGCTCCATCGGTGTCGCTATCGCGTCTTCGGGCCGCCATTAACGAAAGTTTTTCGACTGTTGTTAGCTCCGCCCCTTCCGCTACATAGCCAAGATGGCGACCGTTGAGTGTGGAAAGTGTCCATCGATCCACACTCAATTTTATGACGGTTTTGAGTGCACCATCCGGGTATTTAAGTGCACTGCACTTGACCGCACTTCGACAATGTGAACGCACTATGTACTCAAAAAGTTAGTATTTAGTACAGAAGTGCGCGATTTGAGACACACTACATGAGTCCATGAGGCTAATGTCTGATTACGCCACATTGTCATTGTGATATTTTGTGATTACATTCTGAATCTGCAACGTTCTCTGTCAGATAAATCAGTACATTAGTAGTAGGGTATACAGGGGAGTTGGATATGAAGTGGTTTGGGATCCTTCTGTAAATAATTTTAGGGTACAATTTGGTTTTGATGAATTCTACAAGCAGCAATACCATAGGCCAAGATATCTGCTCTTCCAAACAGGCACAGCACAAGTGTGTTCAAAGGAATCAGAATCTGATGGTGAAGAAGATGAAGGTATATTGTGTTGCCCTCAGTCTTGTACGTGATGTTAGCTGGACGTGAATGTAGCCCTGGTGCGTTGTTTGTGGACACCGCATTGGTCTCTTTTTTTCAAAGGTGATATGATATTGGAGGCAATTTGGCCTTGTCTGCTCTGATTAATTTAACATGCAGTCAAGACACCAGTCATCGTTTTCAACAGTGAGGTTTTAAGTGCTTTAACCCTTGCGTTATCTTCCCGAAAATCGACACTTTTGTTGACGCTTTTATCATTGTTTTTAACTTTTTCTTACATTTTTGTCTAATTTTTCAACACTTTTGATGCCTTTTTTTCAATTGTTTGTCACTTGTTTTTGACATTTTCAACACTACGTAACACTAACTTACTTACTTTATTTTTACAGTTATTTTATAGTCAATAAACCTAATTTATAGGAGATTATACCTAATGTTTTAGTTAGAAAAGCAGAAATTAGGAATTATTTAGACTAAAATTAAAGTAATGGATGTTGATGGATAATCACAGACTGGAATATGTCAACTTTTACTCAATACTATTTCAAAATCACTGCAATTTGTCTTTTCAAATGCTATAAAATTGAATAAGACACCCCAAAAAGAATGAAAGTAGAGATTTTTACTTGTAAAAGAGCGTTGTGTGGAATCAATCATGTTATTTTGGGTAATTAAAAAGAACATTAATATAGGAAAACGAGTCAATTTGACCCGAGGACAACATGAGGGTTAAGACATCCCCCCCAATAGGTTGTATATATGCTTTAAGCACTTAATATATAGAGCCTATTGTCAAACTGTTGAACAATATACCCAACAAAAGGCCAAGCAATATCTTTTAGATATTTCTTTTACCAAAGCTCAAAACCATTTTTTCTAAAGATGAAAGGGATCTAATGAGTAAGGCTGGGTATCGTACTATAAGACTTTCAATACCGATACCAATACCAATACTGGGACTTTGATACGGTTCCTAAACGATACTTTTTTTCAACACCAGTTTTATGAAACAAAATGAATTACATTACACATTACAGTGCATATCTTTTTTCTGTTTTTAACCTCCTACTACTGTATGTGAGCCCTGTTACTCTGTGCGTAACATAGTTTTCCTGTCTGCCGTGAGGCACGTGTGTAATGTAAGACACCCAATCACAAACATTACTAGATTTTGTTACACTCACTGATGGTGGTGAGATTCAATTCTGAGAAATCTTTCTATAATTTAAAGGCAATTTTACTAAAAAGTACTGAAGTGGGTACCCAGCCCTACTAATGAGAGAGTGAAATGAGCCTAAAGATGGACATTGTGTGTTACATTGTGATGACAGTGTGTTACTAGTTAGCAGTATGATGTAATAATTTATGTTTCACCTGTGCAATAACTGAAAGTAGCAAATGTGTCACACAGCATTGTCATATTCAGACTGTGTTTACAAAACTTTACTTCAGAGAGTTGGAGGACAAGTGCTTTGAGGTAACGGAGGAAGAACAAAGAGACGAGGCAACAGGCAGGGGTCCATTGGCCTGGACCCGCTGACTAATGCAGCTCAGCATGAATTCTTTCAGGAAGATTTAACTTTTAATCGGTGCACTCCTAAGTCAATTCAGCTGTTATCCTAATAAATTTACTTTTTTGCTGTGTATAACTGTTGAATATATGCAACTAATCTCTCTTGATTTTAATAAAGCACAGCGTCTTCGGTCTGGTCTTCGGGCTCCTTCGTCGGCACCATCGGTGTCTAGATTCCATCGGGTGATCTGATGGTTCTCTACCCCTATATAGATATACAAAATATTTGTATAGCGATTGAGTCTAATCACCAAAGACTTTGTACATTTTATTGAACTGTACAATAAATCTCATTTGCATATCTGCAAACATGTCTCTCCTGATTGAAATGGACACAGCTGCAGAGTGAAATCCACAGTAGATTTTCCACTTGAATAGTTAAAATGGCCTAAAGTGTAACACACACAGTGTGTGTGTGTGTGTGTGTGTGTGTGTGTGTGTGTAAGAAAGAAAAATTTCTTTGATTTTTTTTCTAATGTCAAGATGAGATTACATTACATACAGGGCCGGTGTTTCTGGCTGTGGGTGCGTGTGTAACCACAGAGTCATTTCCTGGCAATGACCATGACTTGATTGAAATTATAAACAAGCACAGCCCAGTCTCATGGCAGTTTGTGAAATTGTCACGTTACTTAATCTATTGATTTGTGTACCAGTCATGGTAACGTCGTTATTTTCGCGTGTTGATTATGAATTTTAAGGTAATGTGTTTCAATGGAAAGCCTATTATGTGATCACAGAACGATTACGGTAGTGTTGAGTTTTGGGGACTTGGAATGTCTGGGGAGCAAGGTTAGAAAATTATGCATACCTGTGTCACCCATTCTCCCCCCTCATTACCACTGACTGTAAAGAATTCATGAGGTCAATTCTGGTATTTACCATATGGAAAGGAGCGCCCTGCTATGCAAAAAAGGTGACCTACTGTCTCCAGCCCCCTGGGGTCTTAGTCTAGGCTAAGACAATACAATGTTGATTAACTGTATTCATGTCAGAGTTTCACATTTACATGATAGACCCTTTTTGGATCTGTAACCACAAACGACACCCAGCATGTTTACTCTCATTGGACAGAAAAGGTGCGCTCGGCATGTTGTCATGACAACAACTGACCAATGAGAATGGATTTGAATGCACCAGGTGAAAAGGAACAGCCCCCAGGTACACGGCATAAATGAGTGCGATTTATGGATATTCGGGGCTGCATTCACGTGACTCCGTCAGGGGGAGCGTGGATCAGTCCGCTGTCAGCTGCAGTGTTATCATGTTTCATGTTGTCCTTGTCTTTGTTATTGTGTTTGTCTTTGTCTCATCATCCTCATCATTCTGTTGCATTAAACCTTTTTTCTTAATTCTCAATTCGACCCTCGAGCCTCCTTCCTCAGAGATCCAACAGAACACGTCGTTAGTCTGGAAAATTCTAACAGTAGCGAGTAGTATTGAAAAGCTGAAAATCTCAGCTGGGAGGTTGGTCGGGGGGGAGGGGTCAAACAACACAGGACTTTCACCCCAGAGACCGGGGATCGTGTCCCATCGTGTTGCAGTTCCTCTCCGTGTTATTCTCTTCCTAACCACAACCGTCCCGTTGTTGTCGCCAGCGTGTCCTGCCTGTATGTGACGGTTCCTTTCCCCGTTTTTTCTAAACACAACCGTCCCGTTGTTGTCGCCAGCGTGTCCTGCCTGTATGTGACGGTTCCTTTCCCCGTTTTTTCTAAACACAACCGTCCTGTTGTTGTTGCCAGCGTGTGGCGTTTGAGTTCCCCATATGTTGCGTCCCCCAGAGCAGCCCAGTGTCATGGCAGTTCGTGAAATGGTCACGTTCGAAAATCGTGACATGTACACAAATGAATAAATTAAAATAAATTAAAATAAATTAAAATAAATTAAATAAGTATAAATTTGAGGTACTTTTACTTACTTAGTTTTATCTTTACATACCACTTTCTACTTCTACTCTGTTACATTTTAGCTAGAGATATTGTACTTTTTACTTCACTACATTCATCTGACACATTTAGCTACTAGTTTCTTTACAAATCAAGATTTTTTTCCACACAAAACACATGCATGATGTTTTATTATAAATGAAACTACCCAACAATATAATGGCTTACAAGTCCAGCTGATATGATTAGACAATTAAACAGAACAGTTTGGATCGTTTCCAGTTTCTAACATGTTAGGATATGTCTGCATTGAGTACTCTTACTTTTTATACTTTAAGTACATTTTCCTGATGCAGGACGTATTTACAGTGTGGTATTAGTAGGCCTACTTTTACAGTAACACTGTCTTCAATTTCTTAAACACACACACATACACACACACGCACAGTTGAAGGAGGATAGATGGAAGAAACAGGTTCTTTGTGGTTAAAGCAAACCAAACAAACAGGCAGCCAGATTATGAAACCAAGCTCTAAAGTTTCTTCTGGAAAAATAAGCCACTTCTGGCTCTCATCTGCTGACACGTAATATTTGCCAACATCTGTCAACATAATTTAGTGTGACTATCTTAGGTGCTGTGGGGTTCAAAGATGGCATGCAAAAGTCCGTCATAGAGTTTGTTAGAATTTCCAAAGAATGCTGATTTGCAGGATGTTTGATGTTAATTGATGTGACTGTAAAGAACCTGGTTGACTCCCTTTTCCCTTCATCATCATTGCTGCACACGCCTGTGACCACCATAACATGTTCAAGACCTCATATCCTGATAAGAAATTGATTGCCAAACACCACCTCCTTATTTACTTTCCAAGATGAAAAAAATAAAAATAAAAAAGATCCCTCTTATCCACATGTACTTTCAGCCCAGTCTCAAGGCAGTTCGTGAAATGGTAACGTTATTTGATCTATTGATTCGTGTACAGGGACACGATTTTTGACGAATCAATAGATCAAAATAACGTGAACTGCCGTGAGACCTGTTTGGGGCTTCATGCAACTTGAAGCTTAACATATATTTTAATGAAAGTTTGTTAGCTTACAAACTCTTTAGTGAAGCAACACCCGCGTCAATTGGCTTTTAACTATGAAAATGATTGTTTTATGAGGTTTGAGGTTGGTCCTTCTGAATTAAAAACAATAGCCAGCTTGGAATGTGGCAAATTACAGTCAGACACTACATTTAGATGCATTACAGTAATAGTAACAAGAAGAACATTCATCAATAAAAATACATAAAAAGACATTAACAATAAATTATCAGTCAAAAGTGACCAGGTATTAATGTAAGTCCAGGTGTGTGTGTGTGTATATATATATACTGTATATATATAGTCCTCCCTGCCCTATTTCCTCCTCCCCCCGAGTGAGGAGTTGTATAGTCTGATGGCATGAGGGACTAAGGAGTTCTTGAGTCTGCTGGTCCGACACTTGGGAAGGGAATTGTCCCTGTGTGGAAATTAGGTTGTAGTAGAAATCCCATCACAAGGCATTTTTAAACAACATTAACCTCTTCACAAATCACTTCAAAATATATGTTTTTCTCGCCTAAATTTTTCTCCAAAAAAAACTGCTACAGTTTCCCCATCCTTTGGCCCTCTGGGATGGTCCCGAGGTCATTGGGAAGCTAACACTCTAAATTTTTTGTTTCTTGTGTCAGTGTGACACTAGGTCTTACTGACACAGAGCTAAAGAGGTTAGAATAGAGAATTTCTATTTCCGTCCAAGTAAATCATATGTAAAATCATTAAAAAACACTACTGTAAGCATATTACATGATCTACATACAAACATAGTACCCCAGCCACATGTCTGAACTTAATACAGAAAAATCCAGAAGAAAATGACTCAGAAAATGGCTATTTTATGAAGTTATTTCTACAGATATGTCTGTGCGTTTTCTTATTTCCTCTCAGAAAAAAGCCCAAAAAGTGCAAAATTAAAAACTTATCAAATTAAAAAACACATCCACATCACTCATACACATATCTAAAATAACTACATGCATAAATTTATAGAAATAAGTCATTATAATTTGATGAAATGGTGAAATGCAATAACTAAGGCCTTATTTTTGCTTTGACACAGCTGGAGCCATCACAAGGTTAAAGTTTTCTGGTCATGTTTGGTATCAATCAACTCGTCTTCTTATTGGCTACACAGGGAGGCTGGTTTCATAGCTTTTGATTCTAAATGGTTGGAAGTGCTGTCAATCTTTCCCACTTTGCCCTCTGTAAATCGTGTGACTTGATTGGCTTCCATAAGGGATAACTCAGGTTAGAGTAGACGGATTGGCTGAAACAACCTGTCAATCAAAAGCTGTTGATTCAACCTAACTTGCTGAATAGAAGGATACACTGTACCATTAGCAGAGCAGGCAGTAGGAGCGATTAAAGTCCATAAATGATGGACTTTTCAGCTTTGTTTGCGAGGAAACACGGCCAGAATCTACAAGATTGTGAGGGGACCAGCTCGTTTTGGATTAAAAGGATTGGATGTACTTATTCTTTGAACTGTTGGCAAAGCAGGAAAAAAGTTTATGGAGATCTTTCACCGCTGTGAAGAGAGACACGAGGAGAAAGGTAAGGACTCATGTCTGAATTTAGACACTATCTGCACAGAATCCGTCTGTGTTTCTTTACTTTAAACATGATTATAACCGCTGTAAGTCACCTTATGCTTATGTGTGTGGGCTCAATGGAATCATGAGACTTTAAGCTTTCTAATGATGCGCTGCATGACCGTGTTCATGAAGAGATAAGCTTGCAATTTGAGTTAAGAAAACGTTTTCTCCTAATAATGGAGAAAACGGTCCCGCTGACGGGACAGTGGCTGGTGAAGAGGTTTAAGACAAGCAAGACAAGACAAAGACGACCGTAACATGTAGACTTCACTACTCATAACATAGACCAGAGCATGTGGTCGGGGGGGGGGACGAGAAAGGAAGAAAAGAAATAAAATAAAATACAAAAAAAACAAAGAAAAGACAAAAAAATTCATTATTAAAGAGTTTGGAGTTTGAAAGCCTGTGGAACAGAGGATAACTTGGATCTGTTTTCTGTAGTCAGAGGAGCACAGTATCGTCATCCTGAAGGCAGCTGTTCAAATGAGGTGAAATGGGGTGCCTTTGATTACCCACAATGCTGTTTGCCTTTCTTAGTGTTCTCTTTTTATATATGCTTTCCATACTTGGGAATCGAATACCTCATAGTTTTCTGGAAGTTATTTTTTGTTTTTTAATGTACTTTTTCTGTGCTTCAGTGGCGTTGCCAAACCAACAGATGATGCCCAAGGAGAAAACACTTTCAACAAAAGCACAAAAAACATCTGAAGTATACTGCTGCTGACATTGAAGGACAACAGTGTCCTTAGAAAGAACAATCTTTGTTGGGACTTAGTATTTGATCTGTCAGTCCATATGTCCCATTTAAGTTTGTGGTCGAGCACCATGCCGAGGTATTTCTACTCGGTGACAGTATGTAAAGGAGTGGGTTTAGGGAACTGTGCCTTTCTAAAATCAATTGACATCTCCTTTGCTCTGAAGGTATTTAAGATAAGGTTTGACTTCTCACACCAGTCAATAAAAAAGTCAAGAATTGGCCCATGCTCCTCTTCCTGGTCATATAGGAGACTAACCTAACTAATAAAGTGCCTGTTAGGAGAAGTGCTGGTGCATGAGTTTTTGTACAGGATGATTTCTATATAGCTGTTGGCATATCTGCTGTTCAATAGGCAGAAAAGTTTACTTGCTGTTTGGAGGGCCCATCCACTTGCAGATATGCAGCTGCCACAAATCAATATTTCTGTCTGTTATATTTGTATCTGATGTTTTGAAATGTACGATATTTTCAGATAGCGGTTGGCATACCTGCTGTTCAATAGCCAAGAAACTGCTTTCTTTGGAGATCCTCGACAAATGGGGCGGCACTATGTACCATAAATCCATAAAGTCTCTTTTTGTTTGTATCTGCTATTTGGCTTGAAACTGAAATCATTTCAATATTGAGTCGAAGTCGATTATTTACAAATTATTGATGATTCTACTTTAAAATGTATACTGTTTTCAGATAGCTGTTGGCATATCAACTGTTCAATAGCTAAGAAACTTGCTTTACCCCCACCTCCTCAGCTAATGCAGTGAACACAGTTGTGCCGTGAATCAGTGATGGTCTGCCAGTCTTTGGCCTCCTAAAGCACAAATAAAAGAGATACAAATAAAATTACATTGATTAAGTCCAGGCCATTCTAAAGTTTTACTACAGATATAATCTTACTTGATTAGATTGGCATTCCTTCCCAGTCAAATAACGACCTAATGTTCTTTGATGCCACTTCAAGGACAGCGGTCCAGTTGCAGCTATTTTTGAAATACATGTGATGCAACTGCAGATGCTCTTCAAATGTATCTGTGTACTGAATGTATCTTTGCGTGCCAGTTGCAGGCGGTGTGCAGCACATCCAACAGACATCATCCATGGGAATGCATCCTGCAGCTGTTTGGCAAATAGAGCTCAACAGTGTCATTCCGGAAGTATATTCCCATTCATTTATAATACATTCATAATGTCTAAACCAGACGTGTCTAACAGAACTTCACCAAGGGCCACATTGGAAAATGAGAATCACATTGAGGACCAGACCTGTATAGTGTTGGGCTCAAATTCTGCCCTTCTAGGTTCTTTCAGGAAGAAGGGTTCAAGTCAGTAGGTTGGATAAAAGAACGTTTATTCATATGGAGTATATATATTCCAGAGACAAAGTTACAGAGACTGTCCATCCACAGCTCTCCCAAGTTTGTGTACCCTCCCGCCCTTCCCGCATGATTCTTGTCCTCAAGGGGGGGTTTCAGTTGCTACCACGTGACCTGTTCGTAAGATTCGTGTCCTGCAGCGATTGGCCTGCACAATAGATAACAGGTCTCAGACTTCTACTGAGAAGCCCTTTACCCAAACACAAGACGTGTCCCTCACCACCCTTGGCCCTGCTTTTCAGACTCAACACACTCGGCAGAGCTATGGTTGGACACATTGTACCAAAACAACCTATGATAAGGTCTCAGTGAACTCTAAACTACATGCTTCTTATTCAGAAGTGAACCCAATAATCTCACTGAAACCAAGCAGACTATGTGTATGGCTTTAGCTCTTTTACCTGAAAATCTAATGTATTTAACACATGATTAGGCTAATATAATGCACTCCATGAATATGGTTATAAGCAAACATGATATATGATTAATACAATGCACTACATGAATATGGTTATAAGCAAACATGATATATGATTAATACAATGCACTACATGAATATGATTATATTTTATTCCAACATTTCCCCCTTTTGGTCTCACCAAGGAGACCACCTCTGTGGAATAACCTATGCAGTGAACAAAACAAAGTAGCAAACATCATCCTGGCGTCCAATCAAGGAGCATCCCAGGATACAGGAGAGTTTCCCTCCCTCTTTGATCTTAACTAAAAAGATCACCATTAATCAACCTCCTACATCATCTCCAGGCCCCGCTCTTCAGCTTCCTCCACACCCAACAGCGGCAGGCTGTATGCAGGCGGAGGATAATCTCGTTGCTCTACTGCAGTGGTAATGACTCGGTTACACAGGGAGCGTATGCAGGGAATGCAACAACATCCACACAAAGTCAGAATTGCAGCAAAAATTGCCACTGAGATTAAGGCGGAGGCAACAAGGTGTTTATATTTACCAAAGACATCTGTCCAAGAGTCCCACACAAAGGTGTCAACTCCGGAGTGCTCCTTCATCTTCCCATTGAGAGACCTAAGACCCTCAATAGCCCTGGTGAGACTGCCATCTGCAGCAGTGTTGTTGGGGATGAAAGTACAACATTGTTCACCAAACATTGAGCACACACCCCCTGTCTCTGCGAGCAGCATGTCTAATGCTATCCTATTTTGGAATGTCATCAGAGAAGAAGCTTTCAGCTGATCATGTATTGCCTTGAACCCGCTCTGTGTCCAATTACCTAATTTCTGAACATTGTAGTGGATGTAATTGATTTTGTCAACATTTTTATTCGAAGTACACCACCAACAAAGCAAGGACTCAAACCCTGCTGCTACCTGATTGGTCAGTTTATATTCATCTGGGACCCCCCGAGGAACCCCAATTTGGTCAATGTAAGTTGGATCTGCTGCCTCTAACCATGGTTGGCTGTTCTTTACGTCTCTTTTGTCACGGTGCCACTGTCGAGGGGTTACGCTGTTCAGTCTCAATAAAAGGTCATCTGCGGACATTGGGTATATTGAAACGGGCAGAAGCAATGTGACCAGGGCGCACAGTCCAGTCACCCTCTTTGGTAATTTATCAAAAAGCCTATCATCCCCACACCACCACCAGATGTCTCCTCGAGATACTGGGTTAAAGTGACCATCTGTCTTGATGATATTCGACACCATGATTTGGACAGGTTACCCAATTTTTCTCCTCCCAGTCATATGGATGCATGTGAAATTCCCTCGGGCCACTTTTGAGGAGAAGATTGGCTTCCTTTTTCTGCTTTGACTACGGGAAAACGCTGTCCCACTTTTGGCATCTTAACTCAGGATTAGTAAAATTCATCAGGGCTACAGCACAATTCTCAACTAGGGCTGGGATTACTTGTAGTAGAGGTCTAGGACCCATACATACCGCACAATCTTTATTTGTCATGTTACCTGCTTGCTCGACCATCAGTAGCCAATTGTTATTCTGACCCGATACCCCTGTAGTGGTCTGAAACCAATCATCCGCTGTTCTGGGTGTGTTGACAATTTTGATTTCCATCCTTGTAGTGGACAGTGGTCCTATTGTGAGACCTGGTGTGTCCGGTGGTGCATTATTCGCTGGAGTTTTGTTTAGCATTGCTATTTTGGTTATGTTTGGACACACTGAGAGAAATTTACAGGGGTCGGTTCCGGATTTACGTACACACAATTCTACACTATAGCAGGGTGGGTTTGGGTCTCCTGGGACCGAGGGAGGTGTTACCAAAAGGGGACTAGAGGTGGTATTGAAGGTCAGGACCAACATAGCCACCCGTTATTGAGTTGCCTTGATAATTTCAATATTTTAGACCAATACTTTGCTAATGGATGCCACCCGTATGTGTCCTGGGCCCACCCCGCCCCACCACCGCAAAGACTCCCCCCCAATCTGACCCCACCTTCTTGTTGCCCACTGCGTCCAGATACATTGGGTAGTCGTACCAATCATGACCCCCATAACCCCCTATCAGAAAAGAATTTAGCGGTATCATTATGGTGCTCACAAACCGTGTCGAGGAATAACAGATATATATTTCGGAGGTCTTCTCCCCCGTGTTCCTGCTACAGGGGTTTGGGGGCAGCTGAGGCCTTGGTGTTTTCGCATTCCTGAGCCCTACTTTCCTTGCCCTCCTTTTTTGCCTGTGACTATTGACCCTCCCTATCTCACCTACCTCGGCACCATCTGGTTTGGTCGTGGGATTCTCTTGACTGGACTTAGCAGGGGTCACGGTTGTTGGTGCTACAGTGTTGGCTTGAACAGATCCAGGAAATTCTCTACATAACATCAGAATCACAGTTACAATTACAACAGATAATACAGATAACAATATGAAATGTTTCATTGGGGAATGGGATGACATCTTGACCGTTGACCTGGATACCTTTATACCAGAATCTTCGTCAACCTGGTGTCCTCTTCTTTCTTCAACCAGGGATTGTACTAATCACCTGGAGTTGGAGCTTGGGAGGGGATTATTCTGCCCCTTTGCTGGTCCCTTTGCTCGTCTGCGCTCGTCCCCTCGTCCGAAGGGATGCGTGCGTCTCCTTCTAGTGCGGCTTGCACTTCTCCCAGTGTCCGTCCTGGCTCCTCTGCTGGCGTGCACTGACTCCAATGATACCACGTGTCCCCCTTACCGCGTAGTCTCACTGCGTGGCTGGTGCGTTCAGTCACCTCGAACGGCCCGGTCCACCTGGGCTGGTTCCACTTCCTTTTTATCACTCTGAGGCGGACCCATGCAGCCTGGGGAACCGTGTGGGCTGTGGACCTCTCCCCTTTCTGTTGGGAGAACTTGGACACAAACACTTGTAAGTTATCAAAATAGGCTTTAGGCAACCTTTTTACTTTCTCCTCTGCTGGCCCAGCAGCCGCCGGACCAGGAAATTGTCTGCCTTTCTCCAGCTCAAATGGAGTGAATCCAGTGGACCTGTTCACAGAAAAACGTATTGTCATTAGAGCAATAGGCAAAGCATCAACCCACTGCATCCCAGTCACACTGCAGATTTTGCTCAGTTTCTGCTTTATGTTTTGATTCATCCTCTCCACTTTCCCCTGTGACTGTGGATGGTACACTGTACCGAACTTATGCTGGAGCCCCAGCATTCGTTCAACTGTTTGTAGGTCTGAATTTTTGAAGTGGGAGCCGTTGTCAGACCTTATCCTAGAAGGAAAACCATGAGTGGGGATGTAATGGTTGATTAGACATTTTACCACTGTTATGCTGTCTTCCCTTTTTGCTGGCCAAGCTTCAGGCCATCCTGAAAAGAATTTACTGCCACTAGCAGGTATTGGCACCCTCTGCTGGTGGTTCCCATATCAGTAAAGTCAATTATTACCTCACCCATTGTGTCACATGTCAGTGGGAAAACTCCCATTTCTGGTTTTACTGTTGGTTTTGGGTTATACTGCAAGCATGTCTTGCATTCTCTCACCCAGTTTTTTGTCATGTCTTTCATGTGTGGATGCCACCAGTGACATAGCGCTCTGTCCATCTGGTTTGGTCCCACATGTCCCAATCCATGTGCTTCAGTCAAAGTCTGTCTGGTAAGGCTAAGAGGTAACACTACTCTTCCGTCAGGTCCACGCCAGAGTCCCTCCACCTCTCTAGCTCCTCTGTTTCTCCACAATGTTTTCTCCTCTGGGGTGGCTTTCGAATGTAGCTCTTTTAATGTGTCTCGTGTGTTATGTTGTGTTTCATCCTCTGGTCTGCACACTAGTTGTCGGCACGAACGGTTGTCGTACCCTGCACTCCTTTTAGCTGCTTCATCTGCCGCTCTGTTCCCTTCTGCCTCTTCTGACTTCCCCCTGTCATGTGCCTTACATTTAATCACTGCCACCCCTGCAGGTCCCTGTAGGTGATGCACTAGCAATTTCATTTCCTGGTCATGCCTAATTGGTTCTCCTGATGCAGTTACAAACCCTGTTCTTACCCATTGCTGGAGGTTTAAATAACAGGCCCCTACCACATATGCTGAGTCAGTGTAGATGTTCACCGTTCTGTCTTTTGCATAGTGTAAAGCTTCCAGGACCGCTACAACTTCTGCTCTCTGGGCAGATTGTTGTCCTTCCAACTGTCCTTGTCTCACTGTCTGCCATCCCTGTGGAGTCTTTTCTACTACGGCCCAGCCGGACCGTAGTCCTAATTCCCCATCCCTGTAGCAACACCCATCGGTGTATAATGTCATGTCTGGTTTCTCTAGAGGCGCAGCCTGCAAATCTGCTCTGATCTTATCTGTGCGCTCTACTCTTTCCTCACATGAGTGTGGTTCTCCTGCCCCCATGTTGTCTGCCATGTTTATCCCTTCATGTGTGAACTTCAAGTTAGGGGCTGACAATGCTTTAGCGATGCGTCGTTGTCGTAATGAGGTCATGGTGAAAACGGCAGAGTTAACATATGCTATGACGCTGTGTGTAGTTAGGATGTTCAGAGGGTGTCCCATGACCAAATGTGCTGTCTTGTCTACAATTGTTGCCAGCCCATCAGCGTGTGTTGTGCATGGTGGGTGTCGTTTTTCAGCTTTGCCAATCAAAGCGCTGCAGTATGTCAGTACATGTCTCTCACCCCCCTTCTTCTGAAACAGAACCCCATTCACCACTCCGTCTGTTTCAGAAACATCAAGGTAAAACGATAGGGAGTAGTCAGGCACTGAAAGAGCAGCCGCTTGTGACAGGGTTTGTTTGAGACGAGTGAATGTTTCTTCTGCCTCGATTGACCAATCCAGGCGGGCATGGAGGTTACGCATGCCCGCAGTTTTGACCAGGTCGCGCAAAATTTGTGTTTGGCCTGAGTAATTCGGAATGTAGTTTCTGCTGTACCCAGTCAAGCCCAAGAATGACAACATGTCTTTCACAAACACAGGTTTGGGATGTGACAAAATAGTGGATCTGTGTGCAGGGGACATGGCTGTACCTGCACAGGAGATGGAGCGTCCTAAGAAGTCAACACTACGCCTACACAGTTGGAGTTTTTCTTTGCTAACGGGAGACAGAAAAAAGCGTTAGCCAGATCAATGCATGTGAACCATTTTTGTGTAGGCAACAAATTTGTCAGGGCCACATAAGGATTCGGAACGGGGCATGTTAGTGTTGCCAGATTAGCATTTATTTTTCTCAAGTCATGTACCATTCTGTACTTGCCCGTGGCCGGTTTTAGGACCGGGAGAATAGGAGTGTTCCACTCAGACGTGGAGGACTCCAGAACTCCAGACTCTAATAGGCCTTGAATTGTGTGGGAAATACCTTCAAGAGCTGCTGGTTTAATGGGGTACTGAGGCTGTCTGATGTGTTGTGTGGTTTTCATTTCAAATGTGACAGGTTTACAATGTACCAACCCTACGTCTGTGGAGCCTGTACTCCACATGGAGTCAGGAAGGGAGGTCACCAGTGCGGCAGCATCAGGGTGGTCAGTCATTTCTCTGCCATGTGACCTAGAGACGAAACAGTGCTCCAAGAAAGCAGTATCATGCACATATGGTGGAAACATGCGGATGCAGTATGTGTCTGTACTGGGTGAGTAGAAAACAAGGTCAATCTGAGTGCGTCTAAAATCTTTAGCAGCTACTGCAGTTTTGATCATTGGGCCTAATTCCTTCGCTTGATGTTTGGGGTTGATTGCCAGAGTAATGTGGGGGACAGATTCACCTGACATCTTAAACCCGGACATTTGTTCAGGGGTGAGTTCTACTTTAGCAGCTACACCTTGAGGGCCTACATAGATTTTGGTGGATTTTAAATCCCACTTACTCCCATTGTGGATTTCAGAAAACTCATTATAATAGAGAAGGTCATTCTCTCTGTCATAATGGATGGTGAGGTGTGGAGGGTCAGCAGGGGGTACATACGGACGGAGGCTGCAAATCCAGGGTTTCCATTGTAGGTAGTTAGACAGGATGCCAGTGTGAGTTGGTGTCTCAGGTAACAAACGAGCCCAATAAATGTCAGCTTTTGGGGCAAAATTCGGGGCGGGTGCCAACAGCCACTGCCCTCCTTCGTCCCACATCCCACAATTCAAAACTGTCCCATCAGGAAAGGTGAGAGAAATACCTTCAGGTGAGCAGAGGATCGACACTCCCAGTTTTATGAGCAGGTCACGTCCCAGTAGGTTTATAGGCACAGTAGGGGAGACAATAAACTGATGTGACAGAGTCTGTCTGCCTATGGAAACAGGAAGAGGGAGTGAAACAGGCAGTTTTTGTCTTTGCCCTGAGAAGCCTACAACAGTCACAAATTTATCTGATAGGGGTGCATTATTTGTGTCATTCAGAGTGGAGTATGTGGCACCTGAATCCACTAGAAATGGATAGTCTTTCCCACCTACTTCCACTGCGAGGAGGGGTTCTGCCAACGCCCCCTCTTCAGCTTCCCTTGGCCCCCTCAGTACATACCCTCATACCATCCTGAAGCCTGGTCAACCCCCTGTGTCACGGGATACTGGCCTGTGTGTCCGTTGCCGGGAGCAAGGGTAGGGTTAGGGGCCTGGTGCCCCCCTCTTTGTCCTCTCCCCCGCCCTCTCTGCACTGGTTGAGCATGTGGGCAGGCGGCTTTCCAGTGGTCCATCGCGCCGCACACATAGCATCCGTTCTGTTGCAGTGTCTGGGGTCTGTTGAAACGAGTTGCAGCCCCCCTGTATGCACCCCTGTACTGACCTCTGTATGGGAAAAAATATCCCTGGGGAGATGGGAAGGCAGGAGGATAGGCTTGCTGAGGAGCAGGGAAGGGAGGAGGGAATTGGGGAATAGGAGCATAAGGGTAAGGGGAGGGGATGACTGGAGGGGGTGGAGGATATGGGTTAGAGTTATCATGGGAACAGTCAGCAGGCGTGGTTACAGACATTTGTTTTTGAGCATTCTTTTTGTTAAGCTTAGCCTTAGCTTCTGCTAACTGCAGCTTCAGGAGCTGTGTCTGCAGCTCTGTGGTTTCATTCCCCTTTTTCTCAGCCTGACGTTTAGCAATGTCTAAATGATGTCTAACATGTTTCCGCCATACTGCATCTTCACAATCATCATCTAAATCAGGATTCTCTACCAATTTCACACACACCTCTGATGGCAGCCCTGCAAACACTGCCTTCCTGAACCACACAGATGTATTACCCTTTTGTGCTGGATTCTGTCCTGTCTGACGCAGCCATGTGTCATAACAATCAGCTAAATATTTCACAGGTTCAACTTTGAGGTCCCACGGGAAGCTAGGTATTCCCGCGGACTGGGGCAGAGGATGAAGTCTCCTCATGACCTCTGCGATTCGGTACAGATGAGGCAAAAAAGGTGTTTCATCATCATGGAGTTCAATTTTAGCTTCTTTCTCTATTGTGCGGACCTCGTGTGCAGAGGCGCACCTTGCGAGGACAGCTCTGAAGTCTCCCAGGGCCACACCTACGCCCTGAGAGTAGGAGTCCAGTTTTTCCAACCATAGACCCCCTCCTGAATGGATATCGGGCATTTTTTCTGCTAGGGCGGTCACATCGGCCATACGCCACGGTTTGTACGTTTTCGCAGTTTGACCCGGCACGTGTATCAGCGGAGCTTGGTAATGTTCAGAGTTTTCACGCATGTGTGAGCGGGTGTAGTAATGTGGTGTGTTTAAGCCATCTTTAGTAGCCCCATCTACTGGGGGCACGAGAACCTCTCTGGTCCTCCTATCATCTTTCTTCCCAGCCACTTTGCCCCTTTTCACTTTGTAGTCTCCTCCACTCCCTGGGTCTCCCACATCTCCACTGTCCCTTCCTTCGCTATCAGTTTCCCCGTCCGAGTCACTGCTATCTCTCCAATTTCCCTTAATCTCTGCAGCAACCGTTACCTGTCTACCCTTTTTTCTGTCCTGACTCTTTGATCTTTTTCCCTTTTTCTCCGTCCCCGGACCCTTAATTCTTTCTCCTGTCTCCTCTCCATATTGTCCTACTCCCTGCTTGTGGCCTGAATTTCTCTTTCTATCGCATTCCTCTTGCTGTTCTCGCCTCATTCTATGACTGAACGGAGCATACTCCTGACTGTCTGTCTGCTGCTCTAAGCGAGCGCGTTCCTGTTCTACAGAGGGAGAGGAGCAGAGAGGGGAGGGGGTCGGGGGCGCGCTTAGCTCCGGCTGTGTGAGCTGGTGTCTAGAGTCGAGGGAAAAAGTGACCGTGCCGGCCGTCACATCTATTACTGGGTATAATCCGGGGGTCTGGGGGGCCTTTGGTTCGTCAGTCTTAGTGTCAGATGTAGTCACATACGAGGGTGGTTTAGTGTCATGTCTGGGGTCTAACTCAGTCTTGTTCTGAAACACAGGACCTCTGGCTCCCTGGACTCCCTCGTTTTCTCTGTCTTGTCTGACATAAGATGGCTCACACTTTGACACATCAAAGCCAATTCATGAATTTTCAGACCCTGGGCCTCTAATTCTTTTGCCCTTTTCTTGAGTTTTGATCGCGGTACCAGAGCCTTGGAGTCGGCTAATTTTCTCTTAACCTCTTCTAAATCCTGTCTATAGCAATTTCTGACCTTCCACAAATGCGCCAATAATGTAGTAGTGGTGTCGGCTGCGTTATGTTGAACAAGGGGCCACAACACTGACTTTGTTTCTTCTTTAACTTTTTCCTTGTCTTTTCAGCTGTCTTATCTGCCATTCCGCGCATTATCAATTCCATTTGTGCTTCCCACGGTTTATAGGGTCCGCAACCCACGCCGGTAATTATATGATCCCTTTGGGCCTCCATTATTTCAAATTTAATTATTACTTTATGTATGTCTTTAATTATCTTTTATTTATTTATTAATGTACATTTAATTATATTTATGAGACTACCTTCACACTGGTTAATCAATGTCAGCGCTACCCTTCGTGGTCACTCGCCGGTGCCACTACCGTTCACAACTCTGTCTTTAGAGAAGTTACCTTTCGTCTCTGAGACTACCTTCACACTGGTTACTCAATGTCAGCGCTACCCTTCGTGATCACTCGCCGGTGCCACTACCGTTCACAACTCTGTCTTTAGAGAAGTTACCTTTTGTCTCTGAGACTACCTTCACACTGGTTACTCAATGTCAGCGCTACCCTTCGTGATCACTCGCCGGTGTCACTACCTTTCACAACTCTGTCTTTAGAGAAGTTACCTTTCGTCTCTGACTCATCTTCACGCTAATTAAGCCAATTTAACGCTGCCTTTCGCATCTACTTAACGATCGTCTTTGCGCGATTTTCAGATCTTTTCGATGCTACCTTCACACTTTCTCTTTAAAGTGCTACCCCTTAGAGTCTTTACTATACAACAACAAAACAGAATTTATCACAATACAATCTGAAACGTTCCCACAATCCAACCTCTATTTCTAGATGTCAAGATACATCAAAAATATTATTCTAAATTGTCAACCAGAACCAAGGACCTCACACATTCAATTTAGCTTTCTCCAATAATGCAGATTTGATATAAACAGGCTCTGCTTACCTTTTTAAGTGTGGCCTTTGGTGAATGATTAGAGAGTCCGGTCCTGGTTGTTTTGTCCAATAGAACCTCTTCCTCCTGGCTGGCTCGCCAAAAGTGTTGGGCTCAAATTCTGCCCTTCTAGGTTCTTTCAGGAAGAAGGGTTCAAGTCAGTAGGTTGGATAAAAGAACGTTTATTCATATGGAGTATATATATTCCAGAGACAAAGTTACAGAGACTGTCCATCCACAGCTCTCCCAAGTTTGTGTACCCTCCCGCCCTTCCCGCATGATTCTTGTCCTCAAGGGGGGGTTTCAGTTGCTACCACGTGACCTGTTCGTAAGATTCGTGTCCTGCAGCGATTGGCCTGCACAATAGATAACAGGTCTCAGACTTCTACTGGAGAAGCCCTTTACCCAAACACAAGACGTGTCCCTCACCACCCTTGGCCCTGCTTTTCAGACTCAACACACTCGGCAGAGCTATGGTTGGACACATTGTACCAAAACAACCTATGATAAGGTCTCAGTGAACTCTAAACTACATGCTTCTTATTCAGAAGTGAACCCAATAATCTCACTGAAACCAAGCAGACTATGTGTATGGCTTTAGCTCTTTTACCTGAAAATCTAATGTATTTAACACATGATTAGGCTAATATAATGCACTCCATGAATATGGTTATAAGCAAACATGATATATGATTAATACAATGCACTACATGAATATGGTTATAAGCAAACATGATATATGATTAATACAATGCACTACATGAATATGATTATATTTTATTCCAACAATAGTTTAATAACATAATTGTATTTGAGTGAAAAAGTAAAATATCTTGTAACTTCATTTTGAGATTTGTTGCATTTTCATCATTTTAGTAGCAGTTTTTCGACATTATTGGCGTTTTTTTTTTTTTGTGGCTTCTAAATGGTTTGTTCCCTTTTTTGTTGCTTTTTTCAACTTCTGTTGACATAAAGCCATACATAATAATAATAATAATAATAATAATAATAATAATAATAATAATGTATACTTTATTAATCCCACAAGGGGAAATTACAATTTACACTCTGTTGTTAATACACACATTACACACAGGCATGAATTACACACACATGCTCAGTACCTATACATGCACTAATGAGAGAGAGAGAGAGAGAGAGAGAGAGAGAGAGAGAGAGAGAGAGAGAGAGAGAGAGAGAGAGAGAGAGAGCTGCCCATGGAAAGGCGCCCCGAGCAGTTGGGGGTTCGGAGCCTTGCTCAAGAGCACCTTGGCAGTGCCCAGGAGGTGAACTGGCACCTCTCCAGCTACCAGTCCACCACCATACTTTCTGGTCCGTATGATTCCCAACCCACCTCCCTACTGACTGAGCTACTGCCCCCCCATACAAAAGTCAACCAAAAAGTTCCTAAGCCATGATGTTGCGTAATTACAGTTTGAAAAACCTTTGGTTTGAACCTCCAAAGATCTTTGCAATCAACCTTGTTTTAAGAAAAACAAGTTTCATTTGCAATGTCAAGGAGAAGAATTACAATACCCACAATTCTATGCGTATGTGTTGACAGCGACGTCTACTACGTCTAATTGGTGGCATTTGCTGTTACGATGAAAATATATACCACACCCGCAACCCCCTTATCGCATGCTGCTACCATTGAAGTCTATGATAGTTTCTGTACACAGTCATGTACCTTTACCTTTTTTTGCCATTTTCAAAGTGTTCTTTTGCGCAGAATCAAATGTTTTATGATCCGGATTCAACTGGTTGCTGGTTACCTTGGTTCTAGGCCTAAAATCTCTTTATATAAGCATTTTATGAAACATCAATGGAGATATAGAGCGGGAAAAATCACTTCTGGAACCAGAGCCGTTAAATGTTGAGCTCTATTATGCCATCCACTTAAATTTGTTTTGTTATTGCTGTGTTCAACAGTCCCCAACCCAAACAGTTTGCGTGTGGGGATGCTCTTTTTTGGAACACCCCCTTAATTGCAGAAACTATAGTGTTTGCCCTCCGATTTGGCACTGTGACAAAGTCTCCACAGTTCCCCCTCTTGCTTCATGTGAAAATGATAAAAGCAATTTATAAAAGACTATTTAATTAGGGATGACTGCATTACCACAGTGGATAATTACCCACATTTTTCTTCGTACCTGACATGCAGACCCATCCACCCACTGGAACTTCTGTGCTCTCATTAGCCTCAATGCCCATATTAGCCTGTATTGATTGAAGGGTGGGCTCCTCCACCACCCACGCAGCAGGACCTCTAGCGTTTCATTGATTACGAATTGAGACCTGTTTTTTTGTGTGCAGCGTTGGATGGGCCCTCGCTCCTCTGCACGTCGGGGTTACTGGCAGATGTTGCTCCTGGCGACCGTGCATTTGTGGCACTCAGACACTACAAATAGTTACCAATGAAACAGGAACTCCCTGCTGAGTTCAATGATAGCTCACACAAGACTCATACAGTTCATTAGCTGTGAAAGGGCGTGGCTGAAGCATAGAGGGGGGCCAAACCATGACCAATGAAAAGAGAACACTATGCTGAGTTCAATGATACCTTACCTTGAATGGGTCACCAGTCATGAAAGGGGGCATGGCCTGAGTACATGGGCGTGGTTAAAGTATAGGGGCCGGCTCAAGTTTCATGTAAATCGGATGATGTTTCTCATATAAGGCTGATTTACTGTTGCCGGGGGGGCACAATGACCAAAAGTCAATATTGGCCTGTATATGTCCTCAGGCCTGGACTCTTGTTGATTGTGGGAAACTTCAAGCAGATATGACAACGTACACTGTAGTTACAGCCACTTTCTTGTTCAGCACTCAAAATGGCCGCCACGCCCACACTGTTTGACTGTTTTCATCTTTAAGGTGTTGAGATGGTACAGACCAAATTTGAAGTCCATCACATGAAATCTCTAGGAGTATACAATATATAGCACCTTGACTACTACTTCATGTTGACACTATGACAACTATGTACACTTAAGTTACACCCACTTCCAAAAAGCCATGTCCTATGAGAAAAAGTTTTTCTTGTATTAACTTTTCATCGCTAACGTCTTAAAATGGCACAGACCAAATTTGAGACATTTTTGTGCGTCTATTCTCAAAACAATTAAAATACGTAATTTTCACCAGGATTGATGCAACCTCCAACTTTGGTGACTTTTTGAATATGTTAAGTCTCTCAAAAAGGCAATTCATTTGCCTGAGGAAAGGAAAGGAAAGGAAAGGAAGAATTCCTTCAGTTTCAATAAGGGCCTTCTCCTCGGGCCCTAAAAAGAATAACAGTAAAAGCACAGAATTGTACGGAACCTTTTCCCTTGAGCTTTTTAAAGTAATCACAACTAATTAGTTCTGCCAGGTCCAATAGCACTAGATAATTAATGTGATGGGATTGTTCTCCCACGGCAGCTTTTTGCAACAGGCTTGAAGGCAAACAACTGAGAAACCTTTGGAAAGCATTGGAATTTATAAAAACACATAAATAGAAACATATACAGTACAAATGTTTTTCCTTCAAAGTCAATCTTGATGATTGAAAAATCAAAAGGGTGGCACCCTGGTAACTCACCTGGTTGAGCGTTCTCATCACATACGGAGGCCCTTGCTGTATTGGGCGCAGGTTCAGTTCCGACCCTTGGCTCTTTGCTGGGTGTCTTTCCTGTCTAAGGCTGTCCTGTCAAAAAAATGCACAAAATAAATAATCTTACAAAAAATGTCAAAGCTAAGGGGAATTGTTAGTCTTTGTAAATTATAGAGTGTGGTCTAGACCTCCTTTATCTTTAAAGTGTCCTGAGATAACTCATGTTGTGAGTTGACACTACCAATAAAATTGAATTTGAAGTATTGAATTTCACTGCTTTCAGAATATCAGTGCAGAGTTTTTCAGAATTATGCAGTTTATTTAGTGTAGCCCATTTCATAGAGAATAGTGCTTAACAAGAGTAAAATTGTACTCGACTTGCACAAACAGCACGACTTGAGACAAAGGGCCAGTTTGTCTCAGCAAGCACTGAGCTGCACAGTGATCTTCAGGCTGTCCAAGGAGATTAGGCCAAATGTCACGTTTCATCATCCACCTGCAGTATCTTACCACCCATCAGAGTCTAGACTCGAGCAAAGGACCCGGTTCTGACTTATCTATTTTTGCAGATATGCATTTTTAATGGGATTTGTTTGATAAGACTTTCTCTGGGTTGTTGATCTGGACTTGAACTCACTGCTCTGCTTAAGGCTGATTACAACTGGTAACAACATTTTTCAAAAGCGTGAGATAAAGTCAGCTTTTTGGAACCCCATATGTTTTTGTTGTGAGCCCCCCAATAGCAAGATTAATTGAGATTAAATCTTACAAAAGCAACAACCTTCATTTTGATAAATACACTAATATGATTTACTGTTACACTAACATTGCCTTTCATTTTCTTTCCTGGTACAGTTACGTAGCCTAAATGTATTACAGTGGTCTTTCTTGGCATCTGTCATCTGTACAGGTGGAAAATCTGGGCTCATAAACTTTGGAATCACATTAAACAAATGTGCACATAGTTGAATAAAAATATTAATGACAAATAAATCTTTATTTGATGGTGTAAAAGCCCCAATAATCCATAATAATGTATTACAAAACGTACAAGTACATGCTCTGCCAACAATGCATCATCAATAATCCTTTGGTAATTAGTCTAAAGGAGCTATTTTATTCATGAAGTTGGCTGAGGAGGACTAATCAGCTTGTGAAAACAATTCCATGATATCTTCAGTGGGTCAGAAAGAGCTTTATCAAATCTGGCATAAAAACCAGATCCTAGAGACCCCTTGAAACCAGCCTTCATCAATATGATTATATCAATAATCGCCAACAAAAAATGTACTAAATGGTGCCGACGCTCCCTCATGGTGCGCTCTTGAAGCAAGGTCCTGCCTATACCATGGTCCACATTGTCAGCATTAATCTACACACCTATTTTTGGTCAGAACACCATTTAAAATATGGAAGCAGGTTGGCACTATGGATGGCATGCCTGATCCATGCATATCACGTTTCCTCCCTCCCTTCAGGACAACGTGTTTCTGCAGTGGCAAAACAGGGGACTGCGCACACCGCATGACCTTTTTAAAGATGGTTTCTTTGCCTCTTTTCAGCAACTGCGGACTAAATTTCTTATCCCACATACACACTTCTTTCAATACTTACAGTTGCGTGATTTTATGCGTAAACAGCTGCCTCACTTTCCAGAAATTCCCAAGCTTTGATATTGACAATTTGTGTTTCAAATCATTCTCATTCTCTATTTCAGAGCTATTCATACTGTTCATATTGTAATATAATAGCATAATACTATTTATTCCAGCATCCTTTGCACTATGCTCCACATATTACTTAAAATTTTTAAAATATTTTAAATAAAATTTTAAAATATCACAATTTACTCCTGCATACTTTGCACTCTTCATTGCACTCACTGCACTATTGCCTCTATATTGTTTCTGTTTAGAGTGTGTGTATATTAGTGTGTATATTTTGTTGTGTAAGCGCATTGTGAGCAATGATGATCCAAAGAAAAATTCCTCGTATGTGTCCTCATACCTGGCAAATAAAGCTGATTCTGATATTGACTCTTTATTGGCACCTATCCAGTCGTTTAAAGGTATAATATCTAACCTATATAGTGCACTTTCATCCCAAAAAACCCTGTCCCTTGCCACTATTAGACTTAGAAGGGATGAGGATGTACTGGAGGTGAGAGCATACATGATGAAACTTGGGATGCAATAATAAAAAAAGTCCACATCTCCTCTATTTGTGCAAGGCACGGACTCCACAATACAAAATATTGCATCGGGCTTATGGACCAAAGAGAAGTTATCAGAGAGACAGACATAGATCCAGCATGCAATTTTGGCAAAAATGACCCCATCCTCATATGTACACACATTTTGGAGCTCCAAGCTGTTGATTTACTGGATTTCGGTGTTTAAAACACTTTCGGAGGTCCTAGAGGTGTCTTCAGCCCCCTGTCCTGTCATAGCTCTTTTTAAAGTACCTTCTGTTGCCTAAAGTTTGACCTCTGTGACTTTCTGCATTTCTGTATGTTGCTTGCCTGCTGCCTAATCCTTCTGAAATGAACAGATGCCATCCCTCCGTCCCACACACTATGGATCAGGAGTAGCCTACTTTATTTTGTATGAAATTGTAAAAAATAAGACATACACTTAGAGGTTCATCTGGCAAATCTTATGAGATCTGGCAACCTTTTTTGAGATATGTGAAAGAGAAATCAGAGCTGCATGAAACAATCTAATTAGGAAAACCTCTGGCTTCACTTTATTTAGGTGACAACACGCTTGGATTTCACTCTGTGTGTACTGTACTTTTCTAATATTTTAGACTTATTTATTTATTATTATTACTTTTTATTTATTTATCTATTTCTTGGAGTGGGAACTCTGTTCTGAGTGTTTACGTGTGTCTTTGTTCTGTTGTAAAAATAGCTCAATAAACAAAGTTTGGAAAAAGGAAAACAAATAAATAAATAAATACTAAAGTACTAAATATATATGTAAGGGTTAAGGCCAAACGAGGTGTCGCGTTTTGGACAGTTGCATCCGCCAGAGTCCATTAATTAAATTATTTTGGACACCTCGACCCACCTATACCATGGTCACTTGCCAAAGAACCAATTTCTCCAATTAAAATCTAAAAATGCACAATAAACTTGGTTTCTCTGGTAACAACTGAAGGTCTGACGTATAACTAGAGCAATCATCCCCATCGTGTATGTTCTTATGCAATGCAAATATGAACAATGTCTTAATTATTGCATGGATTGCAATGAAATTTAGTGCAGATGATCAGTATCAGGGTCATGATCAGGAAGGAGTTTGGTGTTAGCAAGGATGTTCATCCGGTACCACCAGTGAAATAGGTCAACATGTCATGGTTACTAGATGATGTACTCTTATTATTTTTCTCCTTAATGAGGTTGACATTTGTGGTTTTAGGTGAAATAGTGATCCCTTGACTTTTCATCTAGCGCAGCATTTTTTTCTCTGGTTTATGACCAAATACCTGCATGAGTGTTTATTAGCTAATACTAGCATGCTAGCGCTCTAAACTTAGATGCTGAACATTAACTGCTAAAAATCAGCATCTTCATTGTGAGCATGAAAATGTCACTATATGAGGTTTTTTAACATTAATATGAGTTCCCCCCAGCCTGCCTATGGTCCCCCCAGTGGCTAGAATCCTGTTTTGCCTTTGAAAAAAATGAAAGCTCATATGGGCCAATCTGGAATCTTGCTTCTTATGAGGTCACAAGGGGCAAGGTTACCTCTCCTTTCTCTGCTTCGCCTGCCCAGAGAATTTGGCCCACCCATGAGAGAGAGACATCATGGCTTTCAAAGGAGCAAAGTGGCAGTTGGTCAAGGCCACACCCCCAGCCTCCACCTTGCCCCCCCTCCTCAAAAGCTGACTCAGACTTAGAAATGGAACAGACTAAGGAAAGCTCATTGTGGGACTGGCTCTAAATGTAATGTAAATGGACTGTTCTTATATAGCGCTTTTCTAGTCTCAATGACTACTCAAAGCACTTTTACATAGTACAGGAACTGTTCACACACATTCATGTGAATGGACCACTAAGGTCTATATAAAAGACTTCAGATACAGTATTAGGGGACCACTAAGGTCTATATAAAAGAGACTTCAGATACAGTATTAGGGGACCACTAAGGTCTATATAAAATAGACTTCAGATACAGTATTAGGGGACCACTAAGGTCTATATAAAAGAGACTTCAGATACAGTATTAGGGGACCACTAAGGTCTATATAAAAGCATCCAAAGAGCACCAGCATTGTCAGTCAGAATACCTTGGACACAGTCAGTTCATGAAGAGATTGGATTGGAACAGTGAATGAGAAATTACACTCAGTCAACAGATTGAGTCATCTGGGATTGTGGAATATTACAGAAAATACAACACTGCTTCAAAAAGTGGTTGTTCTGAACATAACGAGTCAGCATGGGAGCACGGCAGTTGTGTTTTCTGCCTCATTTGTTTGGGACTCCAGGTGGTGGGGTCACAAAGGCTTTATCATTTCCTGTGTAATCTTGCTAAAAACTCTATTTTGGGCTTTCAATTTATTTGACTTCGCTGTACAAGCAGTCAGCAGGCTGAGTCTTTAAGTCTTGTTGGGTTTAAGACAAGTTTGGCATCACACCAAGAGTCTGCTCTTTATCCTGTGTTGTTTTGTTTTATCCTAAATATAAAATCCAAATATTTTTGAAGCTTTCCAATCGTTGTTATTCTGCATACTGACCGTAATGTCCCTTTCCCAGTGATTTACCATCAGCCTGTGACTGCAGCCTGGTCTATGAGAAGGGAAGTCTGCTTTGTGGCAGCTGAGAGGCAAATGTTCTGGAAACTCATGTCTTTGAACAAAAAAGTTCCAGCCAGACATTTTGAGTCACGACCTCTCTGAGAGAGAAAGAAAGGAGTAGAGACACATGATGAAATATGGAGAATGAATGAATATATATATATATATATATATATATATATATATATATATATATATATATATATATATATATATATATATATATAGTTTGTCCCCATAGTGCTTTTGATCATTCGTGATTGAGCCTACTAAAACAGGAGATTTAGTTTGAGGACTTTGTCTGGAAGGTTTGGCCAGTGTAAGTAAAAAAATTAAAAATAAATGAGAAAAGAAAGAAAACAAGACAGTCAGACTGTGGAAACAGCCTGGGGGCTGTTGTGGTCAGATACTGACAGATACTGTTACTTTGAGCAATTTCTGTCCACAAATGAAGCCGGACACAGTCAGTCAGGCACTACATGTTTATTATCTATTTTATAGAGTTGCAAAGTGCTATTTCAGGCGCCCCTGGTTATGGAAGTGACATCTCTTTCATTTTTCTCATAGCCAAATTACGTGACTCACAGTTTGAGTTTTTCTGTGTGGCTTGGATCAGCATGAAACTCACTTGGTTGAATCATCAGTACAAAAACTGTGGTAGAAAATATCTGGTCTTTGATAAGTAGAAAGTACATGCCTGGGTAAATAAAATAAAATCTTAAGGTACAAGTTAGGCCCCTAGGAAGTTTCTGGGTTTTAAAGCCAACTTGACTTTGTGGGCCAAACACTCAAATGACAACTTCTGTGTTTGTCACGTGATGCCATGGCGCCCATAAATACTTTTAACCATAGACGACATGACAAAAAAGACGTCTGTAAATAAGTGGATAGATTTTTACGAGCATCACAACCAGGGTGCCAAATTAACTTTTTTGTACACCCGCCAAATGGCTAGTGAATGATCAAATTTTACCATAAATTACCATTGTTTTTTGGGCTGGTGAAGTGAAGCAAATCTACCAGCTACTTGCATATTTTACCAGCATTTGGCTGGTGCTTAGTTTGAATGATTCATTTCACTTTTAGAATTCATTCACTTCATTGCTAACAGAAACGCTCCATTTAGTGCAGGCCTGTTTCATTGAGCCCCCCCCTCCCATAAAGCCCAGTCTGCTGTGATTGGTTTGTGAGAAAAATACCCTACCTACCCTACCCCCTTAGCTCTGACCTGAGGTTCTCTAAATATTGGGGATGATGCGTTTGCCATGCAGTGATGCACAAGACAAACCTGCACTAGGTAGGTCCTGCAAGGTCAGAGATGAATACAATTAACACAGTCCATCAGCCTGCTGACTCATAGAGCGTCATGTGTGTGATTGTGAGTTAGCCTGAGCTCCTCTATCAACGTGTCTGCAGGTCCAGACAGCAGATTGCAGCAAATCTTTGAAATGATAATCATGAAAGTCTCAGTGAACCAAACTATTTTTTTCAATGGCTTCCAGGAAAGCAATTACAGTATGAAGTATAAGCTGCTTAAGACCTTTGAGGTGTGGGTTGAAAAGTGTTCTAAATGAAGATAGAATGAGGAACAAAAGTGGCCCTCCTGACCTAGGTCATTCTGACGGGTCAATTCAGTCACATTTCGCACTGTAGGTGGAATTATTATACTAGAAATTGTACCTTGCACTAATTAAACTAATTACAGCCAAAAGAGAAATCAGCAATGTGAAAGTAGAAAGTGAGTTCAGCCAGAGTGTCAGGAAAAGACTGGCGTTGACTATTGAAAAACCTAAGATTCTAATAAAACCATGTTGCAAGCTACACTCACCGTAAAACAGTAAAAGTAATGAAAGATATACGGTAGGCCTACCCAAACTACTTTACTTTCTTGAGATTTGTTAAAAAAACATGGGAATGTCTGTTGTCAGCGTTTGTTCCAAAGCAGAGATTAAAAACAATTTTCAGATGTACACTTTATTTTAAAAGAAATGTAATATTAATAAATTTTATTTAAAGGCGCCTTTCTCAGCACTCAAGGATGCCGTACAGGGTATGCATTCGTAAAACCGCAAAAAAATACTCTACAACAATAACAACAGAAAAAGACATAGCAATATACATTACAAGTCAGTCATTTGGTAAATTTCTATGCTGAGAAATAAAAATTTGGATAATTCACATACTTGGCTGAATAGCCATAGCCAATGTTGTCAAGCAACTTGAAATATGTTTTTACGTACTTATTATTAATTAAAAAGGTACACTCGATGTTGGGTGATGTTACTTCTTGTTGACAAGAGTGTCTTGTCCATCCCTCCTCCTCCTCCCATCCCCTCCCCCTCCCTTCTGTGCTTCTAATTGTTTTTTACAGTGTGTTCTGGGGACAGGCAGCTGGCAGATACAGTGGGGCTTGAAAGTTTGGACACCCCAGATAAAAATTTGTATTAATGTGCATAAAGAAGCCGAGAAAAGATGGAAAATGGGTTTTTACTTGCTTTTCTCACACTCCTGCGAGCTGTTCTGTCTGATATTTTTCTTGGTCTTCCAGATCTTGCTTTAACTTCCGCTGTTCCTGATGACGGCCATTTCTTAATTACATTCTGAACAGAGGATATTGGCATCTGAAAACGCTTTGCTATCTTCTTATAGCCTTCTCCTGCTTTGTGAGCGTCAACTATTTTCAGTTTCAGTTTTCTAGACAACTGCTGAGAAGAAGCCATAGTGCTGTAGTTAGGGCTAGCTCAGGAGAGTCCTGAACCATCCATCAGTTACGTCGCTATAGACAAAGAGATAACCGTTGTTGTGATTAAGCACTATATAAATAAAATTGAATTCTCTCTCTCTCTCTCTCTCTCTCTCTCTCTCTCTCTCTCTCTCTCTCTCTCTCTCTCTCATATCCACCTCCTCTAGACAGAGGGATGGATCTCTCTTTCTCTCGCTCTCTCTCTCTCCCTCCCTCCCCATCACCTCTAGACAGAGGGATGGATATCTCTCTCTCTCTTTCTCTCATATCCACCTCCTCTAGACAGAGAGGGATGGATATCTCTCTCTCTCTCTTTCTCTCATATCCACCTCCTCTAGACAGAGGGATGGATATCTCGCTCTCTCATATCCACCTCCTCTAGACAGAGGCATGGTTATGTCTCTCTCTCTTTCTTTCTCTCTCTCTCTCTCCCTCCCTCTCTTGTCCACCTCCTCCAGACAGAGGGATGGATATCTCTCTCTCTCTCTCTCTCACCCACCTCCTCTAGACAGAGGGATGGATATCTCTCTCTCTCTCTTTCTCTCTCTCTCTCTCCCTCCCTCTCTTGTCCACCTCCTCCAGACAGAGGGATGGATATCTCTCTCTGTCTCTCTCACCCACCTCCTCTAGACAGAGGGATGGATCTCTCTCTCTCTTTCTCTCTCTCTCTCTCCCTCCCTCTCTTGTCCACCTCCTCCAGACAGAGGGATGGATATCTCTCTCTCTCTCTCTCTCACCCACCTCCTCTAGACAAAGGGATGGATCTCTCTCTCTCTCTCTCTCTCTCTCTCTCTCTCTCTCTTCCCATCTCCTCTAGACAGAGGGATGGGATCCGGTTGGGGAGAGTTCTAGCCTGACCAGGCTCCTCTCTTTACCCTGTCTCTCCTAGTTATGCTGTAATAGTTTTAGACAGCTGGGCTCCTCTCTCCTCTATCTTTCTATCTTTCCATTTGTGTGCATCCATGTCCCAGAAATGCTTGTTACTAACCTAGCTCTGGGGAGTCATTCCCCGGAGTCATTATGTTCTTTTTTGCCCAGCATGTTTCCTTGGATCAGGGAGGCTCCAAAATCAGGGTAGCAGCTGTCGCCATAGTCCCGCTACACGTCCTGCAATGCCGTGTTCATCCTGCTACGCTCTGCTGTGCCCTGCTACGTCCTGCTGTGCCTTGTAATGCCGCACAGTGCCTTGCTATGCCATGAACTACTACAAAGAACTACTACAAACCACTATTTTTTGTGACTGTTATTGCCACTCTTCATTCTAACCCCAACCGGTCGTCAGACACCGCCTACCAAGAGCCTGGGTCTGTCCGAGGTTTCTGCCTAAAAGGAATTTTTTTGCTCGCCACTGTCGCACTGTTGCTTGTTCTGGAGGAATTACAAGAACTGTTGGGTCCTTGTAAATTCTGGAGTGTGGTCTAGACCTGCTCTATCTGTAAAGTGTCTTGAGATAAGAAGTTATCTCGAGACACTCGAGTTATGAATTGATACTATAAATAAAATTGAATTGAATTGAACATTATGCAAATTTTTACCTGTGGTGCCCAAACTTTCGAGCCCCACTGTATATATAGTAGGAGGAAACCTATATTCCTCACCTTCAATGGCTAGCCTTAGCTCCCCACAGTGACTGTATTGACTGTATGCATTAGCTTAGACAAAATTCAGAAGATTAGACAAACAGTCAGTGCTTCCATATCAAGTACAGGATATGTGTTGTCACAGTGTTAAAACTAGTTCCAATATGACAGAATTTCATGCGATCAACCATAAAAACCTGGAGGACATTATACAACATCTGAAAACCTCCTCCTGTTGCCTTGATATTCTACCAACGGGTGTTTTCAAAAATGTCTCGAATTGTTTAGCTTCTGATCTTCTACAGATTGTGAACATGTCTCTTCTTTCAGGTATCTTTCTACAGGCCCTGAAAACTGCAGTAATAAAGCCACTCTTAAAAAAGAACAATCTAGACACATCACTAATGAGCAACTATAGGCCAATATCAAACCATCCATCCATCTTCATCCGCTTATCCGGTATCGGGTCGCGGGGGCAGCAGCTCCAGTAGGGGACCCCAAACTTCCCTTTCCCGAGCCACATCAACCAGCTCCGACTGGGGGATCCCGAGGCGTTCCCAGGCCAGGTTGGAGATATAATCTCTCCACCTAGTCCTGGGTCTTCCCCGAGGCCTCCTCCCAGCTGGACGTGCCTGGAACACCTCCCTAGGGAGGCGCCCTGGAGGCATCCTTACCAGATGCCCGAACCACCACAACTGGCTCCTTTCGACGCGAAGGAGCAGCGGCTCTACTCCGAGCTCCTCTCGGATGACTGAGCTTCTCACCCTATCTCTAAGGGAGACGCCAGCCACCCTCCTGAGGAAACCCATTTCGGCCGCTTGTACCCTGGACCTCATTCTTTCGGTCATGACCCAGCCTTCATGACCATAGGTGAGGGTAGGAACGAAAATTGCCCGGTAGATCGAAAGCTTTGCCTTCTGGCTCAGCTCTCTTTTCGTCACAACGGTGCGATAAACTGAATGTAATACCGCACCAGCTGCTCCGATTCTCCGACCAATCTCACGCTCCATAGTCCCCTCACTCGCGAACAAGACCCCAAGGTACTTAAACTCCTTCACTTGGGGTAAGGACTCACTCCCTACCCGAAGAAAGCACTCCATCGGTTTCCTGCTGAGAACCATGGCCTCAGATTTAGAGGTGCTGATCCTCATCCCAACCGCTTCACACTCGGATGCGAACCGATCCAGTGAGTGCTGGAGGTCACAGGCCGATGACGCCATCAAGACCACATCATCTGCAAAAAGCAGCGATGAGATCCCGAGCCCACCGAACTGCAACCCCTCCCCGCCCCGACTACGCCTCGATATCCTGTCCATAAATATTACAAACAGGATTGGTGACAAAGCGCAGCCCTGGCGGAGGCCAACCCTCACCTGGAACGAGTCCGACTTACTGCCGAGAACCCGGACACAGCTCTCGCTTTGGTCATACAGAGATTGGATGGCCCTGAGAAGGGACCCCCTCACCCCATACTCCGCAGCACCTCCCACAATTTCTCCCGGGGACCCGTCATACGCCTTCTCCAGATCCACAAAACACATGTAGACTGGTTGGGCATACTCCCAGGCCCCTCCAAGATCCTTGCGAGTGAAGATCTGATCCGTTGTTCCACGGCCAGGACGGAATCCACATTGTTCCTCTTCAATCCGAGGTTCGACTATTGGCCGAACCCTCCTTTCCAGCACCTTGGAGTAGACTTTACCAGGGAGGCTGAGAAGTGTGATACCCCTGTAATTGGCACACACCCTCTGGTCCCCTTTTTGAATAGGGGAACCACCACCCCGGTCTGCCACTCCTTAGGCACCGTCCCAGACTTCCACGCAATGTTGAAGAGGCGTGTCAACCAAGACATCCCCTCCACACCCAGAGCTTTCAGCATTTCTGGACGGATCTCATCAATCCCTGGGGCTTTGCCGCTGTGGAGTTGTTTGACTACCTCAGCGACTTCCACCAGGGAAATTGACGACAATCCCCCATCATCCTCCAGCTCTGCCTCTACCACAGAGGGCGTGTCAGCTGGATTTAGGAGTTCCTCAAAGTGCTCCTTCCACCGCTCTATTACCTCCCCAGTTGAGGTCAACAACGTCCCATCCTTACTGTATACAGCTTGAATGATTCCTCGCTTCCCCCTCCTAAGGTGGCAAACGGTTTTCCAGAAGCACCTTGGTGCCGACCGAAAGTCCTTCTCCATGTCTTCTCCAAACTTCTCCCACACCCGCTGCTTTGCCTCTGTCATGGCAGAGGCTGCAGCCCTTCGGGCCCGTCGGTACCCTGCAACTGCCTCCGGAGTCCTCCGGGATAACATATCCCGGAAAGACTCCTTCTTCAGTCGGACGGCTTCCCTGACCACCTGTGTCCACCAGGGTGTTCGTGGGTTACTGCCCCTTGAGGCACCTAAGACCCTATGACCACAGCTCGCCGCCGCAGCTTCAGCAATGGAAACTTTGTACATTGTCCACTCAGGTTCAATGCCCCCAGCCTCCACAGGGATGCCCGAAAAGCTCCGCCGGAGGTGTGAGTTGAAAGTCCGTCGGACAGGGGCCTCCTCCAGACGTTCCCATTCACCCGCACTACCCGTTTGGGTTTACCAGGTCTGTCCAGAGTCTTCCCCACCCCTGACCCAACTCACCACCAGATGGTGATCAGTTGACAGCTCTGCCCCTCTCTTCACCCGAGTGTCCAAAACATACGGCCTCAGATCAGATGAAACGATTATAAAATCGATCATTGACCTTTGGCCTAGGGTGCTCTGGTACCACGTACACTTATGAGCATCCCTATGTTCGAACATGGTGTTTGTGATGGACAATCCATGACTAGCACAGAAGTCCAACAACAGACAACCACTCTGGTTTAGATCAGGGATCCCAATCACGCCTCTCCAAGTACCTCCATCATCACCCACGTGTGCGTTGAAGTCCCCCAGCAGAACTATGGAGTCCCCTACTGGAGCCCCATACAGGACTCCATTCAAGGTCTCCAAGAAGGCCGAATACTCCGAACTCTTGTTTGGTGCATTTGCACAAACAACAGTCAGAGTTTTCCCCCCCATCACCCGCAGGCGTAGGGAGGCGACCCTCTCGTCCACCGGGGTAAACTCCAACGCAGCGGCGCTCAGCCGGGGACTTGTGAGTATCCCCACACCCGCCCGGCGCCTCACACCCTGGGCAACTTCGGAGTAGGACAGAGTCCAACCCCTATCCAGGAGTACGGTTCCAGAACCGAGACTGTGCGTAGAGGTAAGCCCCACCAGATCTAACTGGTAGCGCTCCACCTCCCGCACAAGTTCCGGCTCCTTCCCCCACAGAGAGGTGACGTTCCACGTCCCCAGAGCCAGCCTCTGCCACCCAGGTCTGGTCCGTCGAGGCCCCTGACCTTCGCCGCCACCCATATGGCAGCGCACCCAACCCCAGCGGTTCCTCCCACAGGTGGTGGGCCCATGGGATGGAGAGAGAGGAGCCACGTAGCTTTTTCGGGCTGTGCCACCAGGCGCTCGCTGACGAGCCCGCCGTCTGGGCCTGGCTCCAGACGGGGGCCCCGGGCTTCCTCCGGGCAGGGTCCCTCGATCTCTTCTTCGATTTATCACAGGATTTTTGAACCATTCTTTGTCTGGCCCCTCCCCTGAGACCACTTTGCCATGGGAGACCCTACCAGGAGCACAAAGCTCCAGACAACACAGCCCTCAGGTTCATAAGGACACACAAACCTCTCCACCACGATAAGGTGATGGTTCCCGGAGAGGAACCTTCCGCTTTTAAGTAAAATCATTGAAAAAGCAGTTTTTCAACAACTCAACCATTTCTTGTCACTAAACAACAGTTTTGATACCTTTCAGTCGGGTTTCCAACCACACCACAGCACTGAGACGGCTCTCATTAAGGTCTTTAATGACATCCACCTTAACACAGATAGAGGCAAAATTTCAGTCTTAGTATTACTTGATCTCAGTGCTGCATTTGACACGGTTGACCACGACATATTACTAGACCGATTGGAAAACTGGGTTGGCCTTTCTGGCTCAGTACTAAACTGGTTTGAATCCTACTTACAGAATAGAGATTACTTTGTGTCAATAGGTAATTATACATCTGAGCGTACAAATATGACGTGCGGAGTTCCCCAAGGCTCCATTCTGGGGCCTCTTCTGTTTAACATCTACATGCTTCCACTGGCTCAGATTATGGAAAACAACAAAATAAGTTACCATAGTTATGCGGATGACACACAAATTTACATAACCTTATCGCCAGGGGACTATAGTCCAATACAAAAACTGACTAAGTGCATTGAACAAATTAACGGCTGGATGTGCCAGAACTTTCTGAAATTAAATGAGGGAAAAACTGAGGTGGTTGTTTTGGAGCAAAGAGGAACAATTAAAAGTCTGCGCTCAGCTTCAAACAACAATGTTAAAAACAACAGACAAAGCCAGAAATCTTGGTGGAGTCATGGACTCTGACCTGAATTTTAACAGCCACATTAAGACAATTACAAAGTCAGCCTATTATCACCTTAAGAATATATCAAGGGTTACAGGACTTATGTGTCAACAGGATTTGGAAAAACTTGTCCATGCTTTCATCTTCAGTAGACTTGACTACTGTAATGGGGTCTTTACAGGTCTCCCTAAAAAATCAATCAGACAGCTGCAGCTGATTCAGAACGCTGCTGCTTGAGTCCTCACTAAGACCAAGAGACTGGATCACATCACTCCAATTCTGAAGTCCTTACACTGGCTTCCTGTGCCCCAAAGAATTGATTTCAAAGTTATTTTGCTAGTTTATAAATCACTAAACGGTTTAAGGCCAAAATACATTTCTGATCTGCTAGTACACTATGACCCCCCCAGACCTCTAAGGTCATCTGGGACAGGTCTACTTTCTGTTCCTAGAGTCAGAACTAAACAGGGGGAAGCAGCTTTCAGTTTCTATGCTCCTCATATCTGGAACAAACTCCCAGAAACCTGCAGGTCTGCTGCTACTCTTAGTTCTTTAAATCAATGCTGAAGACTTTTCTTTTTGATGTTGCCTTTCTTTAAATTATGTTCATTTCTTTATTGTTTAATCTCTTATACTGCACTGTAACTTTTATTCTGGTGTTTTAACTGTTTTTATTTTGAACTGTTTCTTCTGTGTTTTATCGGTTTTATTTTTTTTTAACTGTTTTTTTAACTGATTTTGTGTAAAGCACTTTGAATTGCCCTGTTGCTGAAATGTGCTATACAAATAAAGCTGCCTTGCCTTGCCTTGCTTAGGCTGAGTGACTATAAGCAGCACTCCAGAAAGTCCCGCTGTCACCGAGTGAAGCCTTGGGGTCCATACACACTTCAGCTCTGAACAGAATTATAGGTGAATCACGTGAGACATCTCACAGTTTGAAAAGAACCAGGAGAAATAATCTAAATGAATTATGGATGAATTCCATTTAGCTACTTCAGTTAAAGGGGCCTGGTAATGTGCAAGCTGGCTGCAGTGTCACATAACTTAGGCTGTTGTCATGAATCATTTGTACATATAGATCTACAAAAAGTAATTTTTGTGTATTCCTCACATTGTCATGAACGGGTTCATATAATATCGCACGAAAATGTATCCGCAACTAAATGTAAGAAATTGTACAAAACTAAGAAACTGCCGGCTGGTCAAGTGACACCGGCAAGCAAAGCAAAAATTTCAATCAAAGCATCAACTTAAAAATCAATTAAAAAACATTTTAAAAAGAGAATGGCTGGCACAGCCTGCATCATCCTCTAATTACCTGACTTGTATTCTGTTCTAAATTAGCCACAGGTGCTTTGTAAATGTAGCCGGCGTTCTGCTGTCTCATGGCTGTGAGTGGAGAGGCTTATTTTAGGCCAATTACTTTAAAGAAAATGTTCTTGGCGGGGAAATGTGTGTGGCAATTTTTAACAACAACAACAAGGAGTACATCATGATTTTTAATCATTTTTCACACTCTCCCTGAGGAACGATACTTTTGTCTTCAACAGCTGAATAGTGATATGTTCATAATCACTACACCACTGTTATTTTAAATACAGAGGAAAGTACTGTCGTTATGCCATGTCATTATTATAATTATTATTTGAATTATAATGTGGGTTTGGAGACATTTATTTTTCCAATTTTAGCAAGTCACACTGTCATAATAGGTAAAATTACCTGGACACATTGTTTTATCAAAAACAAATTAATGTTGTCCTCGGGTCAAATTGACACATTTTCCTCTATCAGTGTTCTTTTTAACTACCCAAAACAACATGATTGACTCCACACAACGCTCTTTGGCAAGTACAAATCTCTACTTTCATTAATTTTGGGGCGTCATATTCAATTTTATAGTATTTGAAAAAAAAAAAATTAAGTGGTTTTGAAATAGTATTGATTAAAAGATGACATATTCCAGTCTGTGATTATCCATCAACATACTTTCCTTTAATTGGGTCACTTCATTTTTCCTTTAATAAAAAGCATCAAAAGTGTTGATTTTCAATTTTGACGGGAAGACAACACAAGGGTTAAGTAACTGGGAGTAAACTTGGCAAAGTTGGGTGCACTTTTGAATTGGCTGCACTTAAAAAAATCAAATGATTCAACCTGTAATCAATACAAAGAAAATAATTTGCTGAGCAGCCAACCAGCAGCCAGTAAAGTGTGCAGGGAGAGATATGTTAAGAATTATAAGTTACTACTTATCCTGTTAAAAAAAATATTATTCATGGTGATATTAGTAATTTACAGATGGAAGACATAAGGGTGGAGTTAAATTAGCATGAAGTGAAGCATGGCATCAGAACTGAAAAGTTCAGTGCAAGTTTCTGACACTAGGTCAGCAAAAAACATTGGGCCCGGGGTGGGGGTGAGGGTGGGGGGGTAAGGAGCTGAGCTGTAAGATACTTATCTTGATTTGACAGAAGTCTTTCATGTTTATATTGTGCTTTTGTGAGTTAAAAGACATGGTTGGGGTCGAGTTCATGGCCTCATGAGTGGATGAAGAGCAGCTGTAGCATGAGGAAGAGGAGCTTAGATTTCAAATGCTGATGGATTATAGCGACCATGATACCTGGGAATTAACGCAGTGAAGCAGGGAAGAAGAGATTGGACTTTTCAAGCTTTCTGCTATAATGGACTTCTAAGCTGGCTAACAGAGAGCATCACTGAATACAGAATACAAAAAGACTCTGCTGCTGATATATCCTTGTTTCCCAGTCCCAGTACATTTGTGAAATTCAGTTAATGATGTCTTCCTCAATCTACCGGGGAAGATATATTGCTGTAGCTTTTAAGATTTGAAAAAGTGTTGCAAGTTTCCATCTCTGGTTCTTAACTCTGGTCTGCAGAGACAGACTTTGGATTTCTCAGAATTAAATCTAGTGAGAGAGTGATTCACCAAATCCCAGTGGGTAGCATTTCACTGGATGTGGGTTTCTAAGCCAAAGCCAACTCTGTATGCTTTAAAAAGAACTCTGGAGCGTTTTGTTTCTGTTGAAAAGCAATCCAACCTCGAACGGCCCCAGCTATGTGTAGAAATGGCTCCTGTAGTCGGGTGTGCTTTGCAATCTGCGACGCGGCAAGGGCATTCCGTCACTCGCATCTCACTGGGCAGAGCAGACGTAGTACCACGTGAAATGATTTAAAATCCAATGGAGACGTCCAGAACACAGGACCTTCTTCCTGTATTTACTTTATTCCTCTCGCCCCATACAGATCTGACCAACATCGTTGGAAAATCGTAACCTTTGTAGTGAAGCATTTTGATTCACATGGTGTAAAAAAAACTGAACTCAGGGGAAATCGCTCCTCAATTGATTTGGATCAGAGCAAACAAACTATAGCCCTAATATGATGTTATTCATGCTCTTATTTTCGGGTATGAACACGTTCAGCTGGGGAACTTGTAAGCAAAACTTAGGAAGTTCCAGAACATAAAACATATTCAATCCAAGTACATTTCATGTATGGGTTTCTGTGTCTCTGGCCCATTGTGATCCCAAGGGGTATGATCCTTTTAGAATATTTTGCTTTACTCAACAGATCTGCTGTTTACCAGTAGAGAGAGGGGGGGCAGTAACTCTGTAAGTAGGGAGTTGGGTTGGGAACCGGAGGTTTGCCGGTTCAAGTCCCCATACGGGCCAAAGTAGGTGCCACGGAGGTGCCACTCTTGGCATTTTTCCACTGCATGGTATCGACTCTACTCGCCTTTTTTGGTTTTCCATTACGAAAAAAAGTCCCTGGGACCTGCTACCAGGTACTTTTTTTAGTACTACCTCAGTCGAGGTTCCAAGCGAGCTGAGGCGATACCAAAAGGTGACGTGAAAACCTGCAGACTGCTGGTTGGTCGGAGGACCGTCACTTATGACTGCGTTTTTAGCAAACAATATTTATTTAGGTATTCAAGTAGCGCATCAAACCCTCCTGTACATTCCGGTCTTCTTCCTCTGCACCCTGTGACAGTGTCCCCCCCGGCTCTGCTGTCCCAGATGCATCCCAGACATCGTCATAAGCCTCTCCGTGACTCTCATAAACATTTTACAAAGCACAGCAGGTCAGAACCAGAGATTTCACCAGTTGTACATCGAACGCTTGAACAGACGGTCTGCAGCGACGATTTTGCAAAGCGTGAAGGATCTGAAACACACACAGTACACAGCATACATATTTTGGTATGTAATCATGGTTGCTAAAGTTCATGTACTTTATATAGTGTATAGTAAATACTGACTGTGACCCTGAACACATGCAAATGTTAGCTAACGTTACAGGAAACTTAACTTGGAATTCCCTAACTCCTGTTGTTTTTTTCAACAGTGATTTTTGTTGCTTCCTTCAGCTTCTTTTGAAACAAATTTTCTTCTGGGTGAGAATGAAAACAAACACCTCCAACGTGCTGTTGTGAGTCGCGTTGAAAATTACATCATGGCAGATACCGGCTGCGTAGCTATGGTGACCAGCCACGCTGAGGCGTTACTCAATCTGCAATGGAAAACGGACGCAGAGAGCGTTGAGTCGAGTAGAGGCGAGGCGAGGCGAGTTGAGCTGTAACCAGCAGTGGAAAAACGCTATCTGACATCTCTCCATTAGTGCATGCATGTAGGTACTGAGCATGTGTGTGTGTAATTCACGCCTGTGTGTAATAACAGATGTGTGTAATTTCCCCTTGCAGAAATAATAAAGTATAAATCATTATTGTTACTTTACAGCCAAGCAGAAGACCTTTACAGCCCAGCAGAAGACCTATAAATGCTCATTAATTGCTGCTCACAAATATCAACACTTCAATTGAAACTGATTTGCGCAGAATGAATTTATGATCGTAGGCTAGTCAGCAGGACAGAGTTCCAAAATGTGATTATTACTTGGTTGGTTTTCCTCTTATCTGGTGTAATTAACCCTGTCTCATAATTGTACTCTCATTTACAACTAATTGCATTAGCAAATTGGTTTGAAGGTGCACAATTTCCTGTTAATTAATACTGGACCAATTTCAAAAAGTGTTGCTCCCATCAGTCACTAAGAAACATAACCATAGGAAAATAGGGTCCAAGTTGAAAAATAGCGGTTACCCTTTAAGTCTGTGTAAAGCAAAATCAATGTTGGGAAAATACTTGTTGACAACATGTGAAAAGACTCAAAAGCCCTATTCGCACTGGATTAGTATCCTCTGGGGACCTTGTGTGATTTAAAAATAACCCCCCCCCCACCCCCCATGACTCATAACTATTTACAAATTTGCTGCAAACCCTTGGTGTTCTCTCATTGAGCTTCATGAGGTTGTCACCTGAAATGGTCTTTTAATTCACAGGTGTGCCTTGTCGGGGTTAATTAGTGGATTTCTTGCCTTATTATTAGGGTTGGGACCATCAGTTGTGTTGTGCAGAAGTCAGGTTGATACACAGCCGACGGCCCTATTGGACAACTGTTAAAACTCATATTATGGCAAGAACCAACAAGCTAAGTAAAGAGAAACAAGTGGTCATCATTACTTTAAATTGACAATGCTGACACGTTTTCCTATATCAATGTTCTTTTTAATTACCCAAAATAACATGATTGATTCCACACAACGCTCTTTAGCAAGTACAAATCTCTGCTTTCATTAATTTTGGGGTATCTTATTCAATTTATAGCGTTTGAAAAACAAGTTGAAGTGCTTTTGAAATAGTATTGAGTAAAAGTTGACATATTCCAGTCTGTGATTATCCATCAACATACTTTCCTTTAATTTTGGTCTAAATAATTCCTAATTTCTGCTTTTCTAACTCAAACATTAGATATAATTTCCTATATATGAGGTTTATTGACCATAAATTCCAAAAATAACTGTAAAACTAAAGTTAATAAGTTAGGGTTACATGTCACAAAAAGGGACAAAAACATAAGAAAAAGTTAAAAACATCCATAAAAAGCATCAACAAAAGTGTTGATTTTCTATTTTGATGGGAAGACAACAAGGGTTAATACCTATACCTATTTGAAAAATCATTGTTCCCATCAGTCACTTAGACAAAGGCACAATAGGGTTCAGGTTGAAAAATATGTACGTTACCCTTTTAAATAGCGGTTCAGACTGGCATGGTTCATCCTAATCATTGACCAACGATATCATTTACTGGTAATTATCTAGCAAATGAACTGTCATTAATCCAGACGACTAAAATGGATGAGTCACACCCAGCACTCGGGACTGGCTGCTACATTAAGACTGTAGAACTTGTCTTCCCAACACATGGTCCATGTTGTAGCAACACAACCCGAAAAAACAAACACCCGCTGAATTATATCCACAACCTAGTGGGACAGCCTAGGATTCATATCCACATATTTGACGCAATAATAATTTCAGAATCAATCAGTACAATGATCTTTACATCACATTGTCACTGAATCGTGTTTCCCCCTGTAATCATTACTATCCGGCTGAACCATAATCCTTTTCCCTAACAGATATCAGTCCTTTATCTGCATCACCCAAGGTGATCCTCCAACGCACACACATTGTTTTTTTTTGTGTGTGAGTGAGCAAAATCAAAATGTGTTATTTTTGGTCTTCCGTGCCTGCGCAGGAGACAGGCCGTGGTCGATGTACCGAAACGGTTTGCACTCTGCAGCAAGCAGCCCACAGGCCCTTCTTAACCGGCTCTATCACCACACATATCACCACACACTGGAATGAGATCCATTGGATGAGAGGTGTCAGAGCGTATCGGCTGCGGGGCATCATGTGCTGAGAGCTCGAATGGCTCTACGATTGGAGCCTCGTAATAGCAGAGGGGAGAGATGGCTCAGGGAGAAATTAAAGAGAAAACAATCGTGTCCTGCCTTGTGTGCTGTGTACCTTCCGTTTCCATGCCCCACTTCTAACCCGATCATCTGATACTTTAATCATCAACTCTGTGAAAATGGGTACGAAGGCCAAAGCAGAAAGACGTCACAAACAAGTCTTTGAAATGAGCATGTGCAGTGTCTCTGTAATGAGGGGAGTAGTCTGCAGGGACTCATGGATCATCTAAAGGGCCTGCAGGGTCAGCTCAGCTCCATCATCATCGATGAATGCTCTCTTCTGGAATTGTGTGCCCCTTGTGTGCAATGCCTTTCCTACTTATCTTCTGAAAAACCAGAGTCACTTGCCACTTGTGTTGCTCTTTTCAGTGCAACAAGTATAGATTTCCTATGGATAGTTACAGTCAAGATGATTCTCCTGCCAAGCAACAAGTCAATTGATGTGGTCCAGGAAGCCGTGGGGAAGAGCCAACACAGCTAGTTTTACCAGTGAGAGCTACTTAATGCAAATTTGAGTACTGATGGAACAGGATAGGAACAGAATGGATGGCTGAAGTGGTTTTCATTTGATTCCTTAATTAAATATGTTGCTATCCACTACTGCTTCGAATTGGTGATTGGTGTTGTTGATGCATGTCTTAGAGACAACTTGAAAAACTGGCTAATTTGTTAAACGGGTTGTACACTGACTCTTTACTGTCAGTCATACTGAAGGAATTGTGTTCCTTAAAATGGCTTGAAGGTTCACTAAAGGGGACAAATTATGTTGTGTTTTCGGTCACATCTACAATGTTATAATGTTGGATTTTTATGTTAAACTTGGCCAAATAATGAGGTAAATGTATTTTAGACAAATCGCTGTGAGTTAAAACGTTCAGATTTCCAACTGTTCTGAACACTGCGATTTCAACAGTTTTTTTCTACTCTCGGCTAAGTCTTATACAGTAGGCATTATACAGTAGCCACATCCAAGCTGGCGCGCGCAAATGTGACGTCATGGGATTGCCATACCTATTTATACCCGCTCTGGTGGTCGCGACACTAGTTGCAGTCTTCTCTCCAGAGGTGGCGCTAATGAGGAAAAGCTAGCAACTTTTGCTCTTTCTTCGGACTAGAAGAAGAACAACAATAGAGTGTAAATTGTAATTTCCCCTTGCGGGGTTAATAAAGTATGCATTTTTATGACGTATTTTGTCGGATCAAGCCTAAAATCAGATCAAACCACTAAGTTTACAAGAGAGACTTGCAGTCACTGTGAGAGTCCTGGTATCTGGTTGCCCAGGAGCTCGTTTCATGCTTCCTGTTTCTGAAAAAATTAAATATTGGTGCGTGACCTCTGCCCGCGCACTATAAATCCACCAGCTTGGTTGTGGTTACTGTAAAACACGCTATGCTTGGTAATCTGCTCCAAGTGGGCAGGACTGGAGTATTTTTTTCTTTTAAGTTACTGTGTTTAACATTGTCACATCCAACTACATGCTAACGGCTGTGAAATATGTCATCTCGGCTAACGCGACATAGCTGTAATCTTGGCCAATGTTGGTCATTTCTCTTTAAATTCCAGTCACTTTCCTGCTGGGACATGCCGGGTTGGGTAATAATTGGTTGGAAAGTCTTTATTGGTGATTTGGTTACCTTTTATATATTTTAACGTTCCTCTGTTCTGACAATAAAACAAATTATTATATTATTTTAGTGAGAACTCATAAATAACTACAAATAACTGTTAGGGAAGTCTGTTTGTTTTGTAACATGTTTCTGGATTTATTTTTTAAATATATTTCGGCCAATACATCGGCATATCGGTTTTTACATAACCAAATATTTGTATTGGTATCGGCCTTTAAAATCCTCTAATATGTATGCATCATGGAAAGCTTTTGTTTTTATTGTTTATTAACAATAGTAATTATTATTAGTTGTATTGTTACATTTTAAAATACTGTAGGTTCTCTGAGTGAAGAGACTAGTTCTGTGATTACCTTGCTGTCAGGCTATAGGGATACTTCTTAAAGACACACAGGCTTCATCTTACAGTTTATCTATAAAGCATATCTATGAAATCACTGATGGTTTGACCGGAACCTGTCTCTAGCAGCCAGAAAGGTGCAGAGAACCAAGGTAAAAATTTGGAACCATACGTTCTCTATCATATGAAGACTAACTCGCCACTCTGTATTGTATTCCATAAGGGCTAAATCTTTAAGACACCCTTTGAGGGTACAGTGCTACCCATGAGCCCCTATCGTGAAACAAGTAACAAACAACTATTTACAAATGTTAACAGACTTTTTACACACCAACCAACCCAGAGATGTACAATAATAATGTAGAACTACTTCACTACTGTACTTAAGTACTAAAAGGCTGAATCTTCACTTGATGACTTTAATACTTTTACTCTGATTCATTTTTCATGTGCTGCATCGTTACTCGTTACAATTTTAAAAATTTTACAAATCATTCCAACCCCACATTACCCATGCCAGAGCGATAGATGGCTCTGTCACCAGGTCTGATCAAGCTGGCTCATCAGCGAATCAAGGGATCAAGCTGTCTTATGCTCCTGCTCTGCCTTTCGCTCTGCTGCCTGCCTGCATTGGGAACACTTGAGCTTTTGTCAGTTTGTTTCGAGATGGAAGAACCAGAAACACCAACCTTCAACACATTCAACTTCAAGTGATTGTAGTTGATACTTCCATCCGTCCATGTTTTCATTTGTTGGAGTGAAAGACATTCATACACTTCATATAGAATGATTTGCCTACTCTGCTACTCGCGGTTCATGACATGATGTTAACTAGCTGGCTATCATAAAGGCTGTGTCACGCTGAATGAGGTTTTTGACCCATTACTAATCACTAACTTTCTCTTATTTATTATTGTAGAGCAAGAAGCTTTCCACGACTTTGTGTCAATCTCACATCTAGGATTGATCACAATTATTGAGGCCATGAAAACTGTTGACCACATCGCAATAACCACTGACTGCTGGTCAGCCAGCCGGCGTAGTTTCACTGGGGTCATGGCTCACTGGTTGGACCCCGAAATTTTAAAAAGGACTTTCGGCCTTCTGGCAAATGCAGTTAATGATATCCATGCTGAGTTTAACATTTGGGGGGAAGATAGTCAGAACAACAACAGACAATAGCTCCAACTTCATCAAAGTCTCCAAAGTCTTTGGTGAAGATGGAAATAACAATACTGGTGCTGTAGTTCAGAAAGAAGAGGAGGAAGAAGAAGGCGCAGACAAAGATGAGGAGGAGGAGTTTTTCCATGCATCTTCACTTTTGGATGAGGATGATGGTTTTGACTTCCAGCTCCCAAAGCACCAGCATTGTGCATGCCAGATTCTTGTTCATTCATTCTTGACCTAATAGCCAGTGCCGATGCCAGCAAGGCAGTGTCCAATGACACGTACAAGAAATGATACTACTCAACATTCGGCAAGTGCAATGCAGTTTGGAATAAGTGTTCAAGATCCTCAACAGCAGCTGGAACTTTTATAGATGCTTGCTCCCTCCAGCTTGTGCGACAGAATGCAAGGAGGTGGAACTCTGTGTTAATGGCTGTGGAGAGAATGCTCAGAATAGTGAAAGAAAAGGAGAGGCAGCTGTTAAGTTATGTAACACTATTGTTGCAGCTAAAGTTGCATTCAGATGAGAAGAGTGGATGATAGAGATGAATCATCTTTAGCCGTTCTTGGCATATTTATTTTTGAGCTGCAAACACATCAGTGTCAGACAGCTTCTACTTTAACTACGGCAAATCAACTGGGACAAACATAATGACGCAGATGCGTCCTCTGTAGCCTGTTCCTTAACACTTAGTTACATTACATAATATCAGAGGTGGAAAGTAACTATTTTTCAAGCAGTTTTTAAAATCAGTATTTCAAAATGTACTTGATTCCGAAGTATTGTATTTTGCTACATTACAAATCCCATCCGTCACTGAGTAAAAACAAAAAACTTTGACTAACCAAAACGGAATGGAAGAAAATAAACATTGCACCTGGAACCACTACAGCAGCCATCATCAAATGTATTCTGGTATTTTGCATTTTGTTTGAAATTCTTTATTAGGAATAGTCCCTTGAGATGTGACATCTCGTTTTCGAGGGAGTCCTTAGAGACAACAAAAAAATAAAAATACAGTACACTCACAATTTAGACAAAACAGTTAAAACAACTTGAAGGGACATACAGATAAAAAACATACATCCCAAACATACACACATACTGACAAACAAGCAGGTAACATTGCACAGGTAGAGCAACCCCCCACACACACACACACACACACACACACACACACACACACACACACACACCCCACCGTATTTGCATCTCTATTCACATGACGGGATTCTGTACAGAGATGCCTGCGTTACACACACACACACACACACACACACACACACACACACACACACAGTAGCCTACCTGACTGCCTACCTGATGTTAATCTTGCGATATAATGTTTAACTGACAGCACTAATTAATATATGCAGTATATATATATATATCTATATATATATATATATATATATATATATATATATATATATATATATATATATATATATATATATATATACACACACACACACACACACACACATACTAAAGTGCACACATACACACTCCTAACAGCTTTTTGGTAGGCCAGTGAAAAGTGCATCACACAGACAAATCTAATCTATATCTTTTCACATTTTAGCACGTTGTCCCTCCCTAATGAGACTGAGTAACATTATGAGTGACATAATTTGTTTTCTAGCATTATTAGAGATCCGAGTTGTCAGTTTGCAATAAATAAGAAAAATAAAGGCACTAATTAGAAGGAAATGTGTCAATAAGGTGCCTCATCCCTCTGTCAATGTTGTTGTTGCTGTAGGAGCTACATACTGCAGCTGTACTATGCCCTCATCTGTTGACTTTACTGCAGGGTGTGAAGGGCCAAAGAAGGACAAAGGCAACATGGAGCACAGCCATGCAGGAAAGAGATGACAGGAAGGAGGTGAGAGATAGAATCAGAAAAGACACAGGGCCACACCCTCTCACACACACACACACACACACACACACACACACACACACACACACACACACACACACACACACATTTCTGTTGTAATTTTTCTTTTCTCTTTTTTTTTTACTGCTTTTATTTTCAATAAATTTTTGTCGCAATAAATAGGATCAGAAAACATGTGACTCTGATGCCCCATGTAGTAGGAAAATAAAAGATTAGTTTGATGTCCTGCTACTTTTCTCATGTGACTTTGGGTAGCCTTTGGAATCCATTTTGAGGCCTTTATTTTGACAGGACTGATGAAGACATGAAAGGGGAGAGAGAGGAGGGAACGACATGCAGCAAAGGGCTTCCAAGAATGCAGGTATTTGAGTCATTATTAAATGAGTATTTAATAATACAGATTTTAGGTGTAGTATTCAACACACTGAAATCAGTGACTCTATGCCTGGGCATTAAAGTAGTGGATGGACCATCCGTGCCTTTACTAATTGGATTGTGGAAACATTTCAGACAGAAGCTGAGAAAATTCCATTTTGGTCACAGACATTCCATTTTCAAGCAGAACATTGATTTTATATTCATATTGGTGTTGTTTTTTCAAATCCGTTGGTACCTTTAATTCTATATACATTAATGTATACATGAATACTATTGTAATATTCCCCAAAATGTTAGGGCACCACAAACATATTACATTTTGAGATATTGCTCTGTGTGCTGGGAGTTAGAATTCAGTTATCAATTCAATCTTCTTTATTTTAATGATGCAAACCACAACCTTTGCAGTAGTACGGTGACTGGGCGCCCTTCGTCTTTGCTGACAGCTTCTATTCAATTTAATATTATTTATAGTATTGAGTCATAACAAAAGGTATCTCAAGACACAGATAGAGTTTGTAATATTTACAGATAGATAGGTCTAGACCACACAATTCTAGTAATTCCATCAAGAGTCCACCTGTCTTACGTTACCTCTGGCACGTCCGCGATGTGGATGTGGAACATCAGCGTCTCCCTCACCTGTGTGATCCTGATCCGACCTACCAGACTCGATAACAACTTCATCAAGATCAGAAGGTTGATTAAAAATTTAATTATCAGAGTCTGAATCCTTTAAAGTGCCCACTTTATAAAAAAACAATCTTTTTTTCTTGGATTTGGGGTAATTGTTCAAAAACAAATACCCACTTGTGTTTTGTGCAGAGACACTGCAACACAGAGACAAGATGCAACAGACCGAGAGGGAATAATTAGGATCAGTGTTCTCTTTAACAAAACGGACAAACAATAACAGTAGTGATAATGTTCATTATGTATAAGACCCTAAATCAAAACAAATATATATAATAACGAAAAAAATAGTAAGTAAGTGATGTGCAAATTTCTTTGGAAGTTGGAATAAGGTTTTTCTTTTTTTTTAAAAACCATGTATGCTGTTTTGAGTGAGATCTGGTTTCTGAATGTCCTCTGCCTTCAGTCTCCGGGTGAGCTGTTCAACATCTGCACGGCTTTCAACGTCACTAGCCGAGACGAGGTGGCTAATCGTGACGTGCTAACTCGTTCTAATTGGAAAAACACTGCTACACACCACCCACTAGCTCCAAAAGAACTACTTCCATGTCCCTGTTCTGCAGGTATTCCACAAGTGTGCCCTTGTTTAGAAAAAGTTTCCCAGCTAATCCTGCCTTGGACTGACCAAAGTTGGAGAAACTTATTTAGCTGATGTGATCTTACTGAGCACGTGCAGAGGAAGAAGACCGGGATGTACGGGAGGGTTTGATGCGCAACTTGAATAGCTAAATAAAATCTTTTCTTTGATATATTGTCTTGTTTTTTAAAAGTAACAGTGTGCAATATTGGAAACGACATGTAAAAGCCCCTAATTGCCCTTAATATTAAATGATGAGAATAGAAAAGTGAGAATAGTGCAGAGAGTAGATAATCTCTAGGTGTCTGGCTAGATTTTTTTTTTGTTCCGGACTCTTGTTTGCTAAAAACGCAGTCATAAGTGACGATCTTTCCCGACCAACCAGCAGTCTGCAGGTTTTCACGTCACCTTTTGGTATCACCTCAGCTCGCTTGGAACCTTGACTGAGGTAGTACTAAAAAAAGTACCTGGTAGCAGGTCCCAGGGACTTTTTTTTGTAATGGAAAACCAAAAAAGGCGAGTAGAGTAGATACCACGCAGTGGAAAAACGCCATAAAATGCTTCGAAGAAACATCAACCCTAATCCTGTGAGTGCCCTATTTGGATAAGCCCTTAGAAATCCCCCTTGTAGCTTTCACCTCCCTGATTGCCAGGTTTCTCATCCTGCTCTCCTGGAAGGAACATGCTCCCCCCAGCTTTACAAGGTGGATTAGAGATGTTATGTATACGGAGATTACTTTTACTATTATTGTCACTTTGTTCCCCTTTTATTGTCCTCTACCTATTCTTTTCTGTACTGGTATCCACTTAATTAGAAACTTGGTGCTAAATTGTACATGCTCCTTCTCCAACCCCTTGTTGGACAACCACTTCAATGGACATTTATTCTTGTGATGATCTGGACTCAAAGGGACAAACTGGGATGGGTGGGTTGAGGTATGGGGTACCTTTCATGTTGATTAATCTCTGCATAACACAGCCATATATTATTTGTACATATTTGGTCCATTATGTGCTGTAGAAAATGCTACATTGTTTATGGAAAATCAATAAAAATTGTTAAACAAAAAACATGGTGTTTTTTTGAAAATGAAACCATGTGAAGCTATTCTGGTCCAACCTCCAAATACAATTATGAACCTGGAAATGAGCATAATGTGGGCGCTTTAACAACTCCTAGGTTTGACAGAGGAAAAAGAACTCAACATTTAGCTTCCGAAAAAAAAATCAATGAAGATAGCTTCTGTTGTACACAGTAAATGGGCACAGCGTCTCTATTAATGGGGAGGCACAGCAGCAGCTCTGCTCTCTGCACTGTTCGCATTTCAGAGAATATAATTAAAGTTTTATTCGTCAATGATTAACCACGGGGCTGTATGTGTGTGTGTGTGTGTGTGTGTGTGTGTGTGTGTTAGTGTGTGTGTGTGTGTGTGTGTGTGTTTCTTTGTCTGTGCATAGTGTATTTGGCCTTCTCCATGACTCTTTGGCAAATCTGAGCTCCTGTATGAGAGCTGCAGTGATGATTGTGTAAAGCCGGCTGGTTGGCTGGTTTTTGAAATGCCTGCGGTAGGCTAAACAGAGTTTTATGATGGTGTTGTATCTATCGTGTAAGTGCAAAAAGAACATGAAACAGTCCGTGTCTCTCTCGCACGCTCGCGTGGGATGTTGCAGGCGGGCGGCCATTTTGCGTGTTCTTACTGTGCATCCTTTACATTAAAAACAGCATACGCATTTAAACAAAGCATGACATGAAACAGGAATACAAATAGGAAGACAATCAACAAAATACGAAACGTACAAGTACGACCATATGCGCACACACACACACACACACACACACACACACACACACACACACACACACACACTGTATTTAACCCTTGTGTTGTCTTCCTTGGAAAATTTTGTTTTTCTGAGTCGGAATTTAAAATGAAAAGGTTATGATAATCTTTTTCAACCCTTTTGTGGCTTTCCCTCAATGATTTTGTCACTTTTTCAACGTTTGTCGACTTTTTCTGAGCCTTTGGAAATTTTCATGGGTTTTTCCCCAAATTTTTAAAGCTTTTTTAGTCACTTTTATTGACAGTTTTCTCTCTTTTTTTAAAGTTCTTTTGCCAATTGTTTTTTTCTCCAAATGCTATAAAATTGACAAAAAACACAAATTCAATTAAAGTAGTGAACTGATTATGTATTTAACTTGTGAGGAGTGTTGCTGGGAACCATCCATGTTACTTTTTTGGAAAATTTGTTTGAAAGGAACCCAAACTTCTGATATAGAAACTTTTTGGAAAGGGGCCAAATTTGACCTGAAGACAAGGGTTACACAAATGTCTTTTTTTTAAAGATGATTTTTTTTTGGGGGGGGCATTTTTAGGCCTTTATTGACAGGACAGCTGGAGACATGAAAGGGGAGAGAGGGGGAATGACATGCAGCAAAGGGCTGCAGGTTGGAGTCGAACCCCGGCACGCTGCACTGAGGAGTAAATATATGGGCGCCCGCTCTACCAACTGAACTATCCGGGTACCCGTTTTACACCAATGTCTGAGAAAAAAGGTTTTTAGTTTGCTTGTCTTTGGTGAAACATGGTTTAAACCTGACAAACTACGGACATGGAAGGTTCGCACAAGCAAGCACATATGACCTAAGTAATTAGTACAAATTACTACAAATCCCCAGGAATACTAGTCCCATATAAATAATGCTTGTTACAGCTGCAAAAAGAAACTCCCTGACACTTGATTCTGCTCAACTCTGTGGTGCAGTAGTTTAATTCTGAATTATGCAATGTGTACAGTAAAATGGTTCCAAGTGTTTTCTTCCAAAGTGAATACCCATCACGGTTGTAAAAAGGACAACTTAATAGAGGGCTTTAACTGAGCCCCAGGGCTTTGAGGACGTGCCTGTAGGCATGCAATGTCCCTCGGGCCTCATTTGGTTGTTGATCTGAGCTTTTCCTCAACAGGAGATCCACCCTGCCTGTGACCAGGAACAGACTGATGACTTTAAAATGCTAATCATTGCATTCCTTCTTCACCAGAAAACACAAACATGTGAAAGAACGATTCTGCTTGTGTGAATTGGAGAATGCATACCTCCGAGTCAGCGTATTAGGGATGTTATCATGCATCGCAAAACAAAAATCAACATAAATGTGCACTGATTACAAAAGGTTGAGAAAAAAAAATCTAAATTTTTAAACGGCCAAGGGCATAATCTGTCTCTTGATTTCACTCGGTTGACTTCAGACATCAATACTTGTTCTTAGTTTATTATGGTTCAAACCGCAAAGCGGTAGAACCCTTCTGTGTTTGTCTGTTTTAGTTATTATTATTGTCATTATTATTATTATTTGTTGTCTGCCGCACCGGCTCAAATTCCCGTGAGCTGGAATAAGCTAGAAACATGGTCCTTGGTGGAATAACTGGAAATGGTGTGTAGGCGCTTCTATAGAAATATGAATCCAATCGACCACATGGTTCAAAATGCAAACTTTGAAAGGCCACGCCCCCACACTGTAAGTCCGATTGACTTGAAATTTCTCACACAGGTGCAGCTTAATGTGCTCTAAAAAAAGCCTCAAGGACCATGAAGGTCTGCCTAGAATTATTTTCGCCATTTTGAATTGTTTGAAAAACATTTTTTTGAGATCTCGTCCTACTTTGATTGCTTTGATTGCCACCACATTTTCACTGAGTCATCAATGGATCAAACTTATTACAAGGTGTATGAAGCTTGTCCATATCTCAAGTACTTATCAAGTTATTGACCAATGAGCTTTGAAAGGGGCGTGGCTCTGGACATAAATTAACACAAATCAGCAACTGTAAGGCCAATCATCACAAAACTCAATGTGTATTTTCCAGAGATGAGCCGGATCGAGTATCCGGTACGGATAAAGTACTTTTGCCAAATACAAGTATTATACGAGTAATACGAGTCAATATCTGTGCTCAGATTGGGTAGCGGACCGGGTCTGCGTTCTGTGATAGGCACAGCACCCCCACACACACACACACACACGCTGTGCTCACTCACACGTAGTGAACAGCTCTCTCTCTCTCCCTCAGTCACTCAGGTCCGCGCGTCTTTTCCGTTAACGTTTACGGTTTCTTCAGCTTGATGTTGGTTTCTTACTTTGGTTTGTAGTACTTAGTAACCAGTAGGTTTCTGGTAACGTGAGGTTTCAGACAGTGCGTGGTAGAATGTGACTCGCGCTGCGTCTCTGCCGTCAGAGATTTAAAAAAAAAAAACAACCCTTCCTTCAATCTATTTGATCCGTAGAACACTGATCATAAAAAATTAAAATTTAAAAAAGAGTTATATTATTGAGTATGAAAACTCTTCTCATTACATTTTACTTCATAATTGCAACCGCATGTGTTGTATTCATTGTTGCAAAACTTGTTCTGTATATAGTTTGTTTGTTACCATGACAACACCATTGATCTGAAACTCAATGCTGATGCTGTCATGGAAATAGTTTTCTAATCAGCAATAAATATAACAATTTATGATCAACCCATATCAATTGCATGCTTAAAATAACATACCGGTTAAAGCCCCGCCCATTTCAAGACAATCGGGTTAAATTCTGTCCACTTCCGGGTTAGGCCCCGCCCAGTCCGATACTGATACAGATACTGTTAGAATTTTGTAACTAACTTCAATGTTTGTTGGATCTCTGAGGAAAAAGGCTCGTGGTCGAATTGAGAATTAAGAAAAAGGTTTAATGCAACAGAATGATGAGGATGATGAGACAAAGACAATAAGACAAAGACGAAGACAACATGATAACACTGCAGCTGACAGCGGACTGGATCCACGCTTCCCCTGACGGAGTCAGGTGGATGCAGTCCGGAATATCCATAAATTGCACTGATTTATGCCTTGTACCTGGGGGCGGTTCCTTTTCACCTGGTGCATTCAAATCCATTCTCATTGGTTCGCTGTTGTCATGACAGCATGTTGAGTGCATCTTTGCTGTCCAATGAGAGTAAACATGGCTCTAAACTCTGCCCCTTTGGGGGTCGTTTGTGGTTACAGATCCAAAAGGGTCTGTCGTGTAAATGTGAAACTCTCACATCAATACAGTTACTCAACATTGTATTGTTTTAGCCCAGACTAAGACCCTAGGGGGCTGGAGACAGCAGGCCCCCTCCTGGTGTTGTAGCAGGGAGCTCCTTTCCATATGTTAAATGCCAGACTTGACCTGATCAATTCTTTACAGTCAGTGGTAATGAGGGGAAAATGGGGGACAGAGGTATGCATAATTTTCTAACCTGGCTCCTTCAGACATTTTAACTTTTTTAAAACTCAACAATACAGATACAGATAATTCATGTGGTAAACAGACACAGATAATGCTGTACTTGCTCATCCCTAGTATGTTTAGATAAGTGCCCCAGGTATACCCAGACAGTTTGATATACATACATCACTAGGGGGAATTACAAGCGCAAGATAGGTGAGTGACACATGTGGAGCCTGAGAGTGAAGCAGAACCTGTCCAGCAGTGAAGCCTGTATTCGATTTTGCCTTGAGATAAGTAGAAGAGACTTTATTATCCATTTCTTAACAATCAAACACAAAAAAGGACCAATGTGCTGTCAGTCAGGCAGCAATGAGACAAACGGGTTTTGCAGCTGTAGGCAGCATAATCGTAGTGGAGCGAGTCACCTGGCACGCCTTGGGGTGTGTGTAGCTGTTTGTCTGCCACTCTGCCGTACCTCTGACCTCAATCTCAACTGAGATACGTGTCCAGTTTAAAGACAGCAGCCGACCTTTTCCTTTCCCCAAATTACACAATTGTATCTGCCTTTACTTTATTGGATTGACAACCCCAAAAAAACACTCCACCAAATATGTTTGGCTAGCCTGGGGCCTGATTGCCTGACTGCTCATGTTTTTTGTTCTGTCTGACTTCTTTTTTAACAATTTTGATGTTTTCCAAGACCAAAATTAAATAAACAAAAACCATGGCCCACTCAAATCACAAAGTATCCCTAAGGTCTGAAACTGAAATGGCAAGAAACAGGAAAAGGCTCCTGAGAACACTCATCCATCCATCCATCCATCCATCCATCCATCCATCCATCCATCCATCCATCCATACGGTGTTGGGTCACAGGGGGAGCAGCTCTGTTTCTAATAAAGTAGAAATTATACTACTGAGTAGACACCACCTACTCAGTTCCAATAGTCATTCTTCTTCCCTTGACCTAAACCAAGTACTACTCCCCTATAATCAAGGCTGCATTGTATTTAATCTAAGGTATCTGTGTGACCATTTAACCAAAATCCAAGTGATGGACTCTGACTTCTACAAAATCTCCAGACTTCTCCAAAGATCCCAGTAGACCTGCAGCAAACAGATGATTTGAGTCCTTCAGTGATAACCTGCTGGCATGACAAGACAGCACACCCATGCATGAATAACAAGTGTGGAGGCCTGGAGATTTGAATCTACAAAAATCTATATTTCTGTGTTAAATGGCAAAGCAAACTCTGTTTGGTAGTGCTCCTTAGTAGACTGGGTGAGCCCAGCCCAATCGGGCTGGGGGGAAGCAGCATTCAGTTTCTATGCTCCTCATATCTGGAATAAACTCCCATCTGCTGCTACTCTCAGTTCTGTTAAATCAAGGCTGAAGACTTTTCTTTTTGATGTTGCCTTTCTTTAAATGATGTTCATTTCTTTAGTGTTTAGCCTCTTCACAAATCACTTCAAAATATATGTTTTTCTCGCCTAAATTTTTCCCCCAAAAAAATTGCTACAATTGCTGGGAAGCTAACACTCTAAATTTGTTGTTTCTCTACAAATTTCTATTTCTATTTCCGTCCAAGTAAATCATATGTAAAATCATTAAAAAACATTACTGTAAGCATATTACATGATCTACATACAAAAATAGTACCCCAGCCACATGTCTGAACTTAATACAGAAAAAATCCAGAAGAAAATGACTCAGAAAATGGCTATTTTATGAAGTTATTTCTACAGATATGTCTGTGCGTTTTTCTTATTTCCTCTCAGAAAAAAAGCCCAAAAAGTGCAAAATTAAAAACTTCTCAAATTAAAAAACACATCCCCATCACTCATACACATATCTAAAATAACTACATGCATAAATTTATAGAAATAAGTCATTATAATTTGATGAAATGGTGAAATGCAATAACTAAGGCCTTATTTTTGCTTTGACACAGCTGGAGCCATCACAGGGTTAAAATTTTCTGGTCATGTTTGGTATCAATCAACTCGTCTTCTTATTGGCTACACAGGGAGGCTGGTTTCATAGCTTTTGATTCTAACTGGTTGGAAGAGCTGTCAATCTTTCCCACTTTTGCCCTCTGTAAATCGTGCGACTTGATTGGCTTCCATAAGGGAGAACTCAGGTAATAGTAGACGGATTGGCTGAAACGACCTGTCAATCAAAAGCTGTTTAGTCAACCTAACTTGCTGAATAGAAGGATACACTGGACCGTTAGTAGTGCCTGCAGTAGGAGTGATTAAAGTCCATAAATGATGGACTTTTCAGCTTTGTTTACGAGGAAACACGGCCAGAATCTACAAGATTGTGAGGGGACCAGCTCGTTTTGGATTAAAAGGATTGGATGTACTTATTCTTTGAACTGTTGGCAAAGCAGGAAAAAAAAGTTTCTGGCGATCTTTCACCGCTGTGAATAGAGACACGAGGAGAAAGGTAAGGACGCACGTTTGAATTTAGACACTATCGGCGCAGAATCCTTCTGTGTTTCTTTACTTTAAAACATGATTATAACCGCTATAAGTCACCTTATGCTTATATGTGTGTGGGCTCAATGGAATCATGAGACTTTAAGCTTTCTAATGATGTGCTGCATGAGCGTGTTCATGAAGAGATAACGCTTGCAATTTGAGTTAAGAAAACGTTTTCTCCTAAAATGGAGAAAACGGTCCCGCTGACGGGACAGTGCTGTTTACTGCACTGTAACTTTTATTCTTGTGTTTTATCGGTTTTATTTTCTTTTAACTGTTTTTATTTTTTTTAACTGATTTTGTGTAAAGCACTTTAAATTGCCCTGTTGCTGAAATGTGCTATACAAATAAAGCTGCCTTGCCTTGCCAGTGATTCGATTTCACCCTGCAGCTCAGGCTGGAAACCTGTACATTTTTATCCTGCATCCGTTACAAATTTGCGAGGACCAATCACAAACTGGCTTATCCACCTGGGGCGCTATTGGCGGAATTAACACGATGACGCTAGAGAAGCGACGGCAAGCAGCTTCTTGTTTACAGTCAATCCACATGGCGGCCATAGAAGCGCAGCACCCTGTTGATGCTGCTGTCGCTGTACGTCTCCCGTCAATTTTTTCAGGAAGACCTGTTTTTATATTGATGCTCTCTTCAATTCAATTTTATTCGTAGTATCAATTCATTACGAGTTATCTTGAGACACTTTACAGATAGAGTAGGTCTAGACCACACTCTATAATTAACAAGGACCCAACAGTTCTAGTAGTTCCCTCCAAAGCAAGCAACAGTGCGACAGTGGCGAGGAAAAACTCTCTTTTAGGACGAAACCTCGAACAGACCCAGGCTCTTGGTAGGCGGTTAAAATGAAGAGTGGCAATCATAGTCATAAAAATATAGTTTGTAATAGTTCTTTGTAGTAGTTTATGGCATAGCAGGGCACTGTGCGGCATTACAAGGCAAAGTAGCAGGATGTAACAGGGCATAAATGAAATCAGCTGTTATCCAAATAATTGTACATTTTATCATGCTTTGTATAACTGTCGCATATCTGCAACTCGTGTCTCCTTATTGAAATGTAGCTCAGCGTAAATTCTTTCAGGAAGACCTAATTTAATCAGTGCTCTACCTAAATTGAATCAGCTGGTGGAGGCGTTCACCTTCCTGCTAAACCAATCAGAATCGTACACAGATCGCAAGTGCCAATCACAGAGTCACAACCCTGCTTTAAATCTGTTCCTCCCTTTGCTATCAACAGTCGTTTCAGGCAAAGCGTGCAACCCTCCTTGGACTTGGAGATTAGACTCCAAGACAAACACTGGTTATTACATTTGATCCTGACTATTCTTCTCCAGCTCTGATTAATAATTGAGCGAAGCAAAGGCCTGTACACTTTCCTCTCCATCTGAGTCTTTGTTCACATACCCACACTCACATCTTGATCTCACACACAAGGGTACACACTCTCTGTTATGCTGAGAGCTGGGATTATGACTATTTGGATTGTATTACTCCGTTGCAATATATGTATTTTTCGGAGTGCGTAGTAGTGTAGTTTATATTTTTTGGAGCATAGATGCTTGCTTTTCATTAAAGATTAAAGTCATCAAGCACTGTTCAGGAATTGACTCAGCTCTTTTAAGGCTAGTAATGTAGTCGACTTAGGCATTATACTATGTTAAATTATTGATTTGGCTTACCATTAATGTTTAAAGTATTCATCCTTTATTACATTTCCATATTTACATCTTGAAGACCCTGCAACTCTGGCATGACTTTTATTTCAATTAAAACCACTCCTGAAAATACCAATTCTGTGTAAGGAAACTTTTAAAATAGCACAACAAACTTTTGCCTGGTTTAATGGGATGGGAGACGCTCATTGACAACCAATTGTATCATTACATTTAGTTAACAGCAAGAAAAGAAGATATACACCGGGGTCATGCCAACGAGCACTGCACAATCAGCTGCCGCCCGGTACAAACAAAGGTTTTGAAGTTGAAGCCGTTCATTTATCACAGGAAGCTGAGTAAGCATGGGGGTGCTCACTAAAACAGTCACCTCGGGCACACACAATAACACAACTGATTCCCCCACTCATACTACCACTGCACTGCCCTGAATGCAGCCCTAGCAATAAGCAATGGTATACAGTATTACAGTGAAATATGTAGGATAAGGCATCAGTTGCCACATTATGGGAGAAAAACAGCAGGTTAAGGTCTGTAGGCTGTAGTTGGTATCTTCAACATCCCGTTGATGTGTGTAACGGCTGTCTAACTCCGTTCTCCTTGGGAAACAACAACAACAACTCAGCAAGCTTCACACTGAAAAGGGCTAGTTTTGAAGAAAATGTGGATTGTGTATTAAGGCAGGCCTGCTTGGTTCTTTAGGTGAATGATTGTAAAGATTTGCAAAGAATACAATTACGGCATTAACCCTTTGGAGGTCTAAGGGCATTTTCACATATCTTCTTAAATTGGCCTTTTATGTGGCCAGGTTGGCCCAGTGGTAAAGCAGGCACACATGTACACATGTTTATTCAATTCAATTTTATTTATATAGTGCCAAAGTTATCTCATTGCGCTTTTCATAAAAGAGCAGGTCTAGACCGTACTCTGTGATTTTATTTATAAAACCCAACAATTACCACTTTGTTGTTGTGCTATCATATATATATATATATATATATATATATATATATATATATATATATATATATATATATATATATATATATATATATATATATATTCATCTCTTTCTTAGTTAAGTGGTCCTTGGCTTGAATAAAGTTGAAGACCCCTGCCCTATAGAATTACAGTGCTTCCTGGTTCACTCTGCCAGTTAGTGTTCTCACACACAGGACCAATTTCAAAGATTTGTTGTTCACGTTAGTCACTTGGACACCCATGCAAATGGGAAAATAGGGTCCAGGTTTAATTAACCTTTAACTCTGCAGCTGCTTAACTGCTGAGTGTAAAAACACTGCTTCACCTTCTCTACTGCAATTAAATGTATGGTTATGTTGTCCTTTGTTTGTGCCATACGATCATGCACTGATGGGAATGGGATTTCAGAGAGTTGTACTGATCTCACTGCAGAGCGTTTAGTTCTACGGTCTATCAGATATTTTCCTGTTTCATATGTAGAATCAGATAAAACTCCAACAGCTGCCTCATGCCTCAATTGCTTGGGGTGTGTTTCACCTGATCGGGGGTCAATAAGGAAAATGATCAGGACAGGTTGATTGGAGGCTGACAGTGGTATTTCAAGATCAACGTCAGTGTGAACACTGTGTAGTTTTTTTGCATCATACACTCAATCCTTTGATGCCCAAATATCTGGCTATGAAAAGTATTTTTGATCATAATTTGAGAGGATTTCACAAAATGTACTGCAACATTTCTTGGAGGGCTTTATAAACTGAAGATGACGTGCTTTGGCAATCACAGCAAGGCCCTACATCACCATTAATAATGTGAGGTGAATATACTCTGCTGACTAAAGTGCAATAGAGTTGCAATAGTGAGGTGTATGCACAATGTGGGAAAAACTGCAATTCTTCAACTAGATATTAATCATAACTTATATGCAGTTAGATGTACTAAGAATATGTAATAGTCAGGTTCATTATATTCAGATTTTAACCTTTGTGAGAATTTTTTGGGGATTTGCTAAACAATACATTTTTTTGGAAAGGTTATTGCATAAGGAGAAAATCAATGTTTGCATTTACTCAGATATATCAGTCTATATGGAGCCAATATTGAAGTTTAAAAAATGGCGTAACATGGCCGTAACATTTTAAATTGTAATTTCTCGACTTCTGAATAAACTGGAATGTTGATTTTTACTGCTACACCCACACTGTAAGGGGCAAGGAATCCAATGGTACTTTACCATATTAACCCTTTGATGCATGAGTAGTTAAAATGACCCTGTGTTTTCTTGCAAAAAATAAGGATTTTATATATAAAAGTCCTTAAATCCGGGTATTGTCGTTTGTTTATTCAAAGTCAAAGACAGTCCAAAGTAGTGCTACTTTGTACATCTTTGTGGGTCTGAGGTGTTTGTGTCACATTTTAGCTGCCAAAGCTCCGCTGTTCTCTGTCTCTGGTCCTCAGGGTGAGGGTGGGAGAGCCCAGCGGCTAGAGCGGCAAAAGCCAATGTGTGCTTCTTTTACCAATATATATGTAACAATATCTTTTGCATTTCAACGTCAAACTTGGCACTGCACTTACTCGTGCCCGTAGCAAGACACCTGTCAAGTTTGAATCCATCCATTGGACTAACGATTCGAGAGATATGCACATAACACAGACAGACAGACGTTCCTGCAATTTATAGATAGATGAGTGTTGTGTAATTTTTTCTTTAGAAGCATGTTATTATTGTTATATACCTAGGATAGTTATTCTAGATATATTCCACTTTTTTATTAACAATCAATATGACCAAATATTTCAATGTATGTGAAAAAGAATCTTGGACATGGTGCTCTTTGGATGCTTTTATATAGACCTTAGTGGTTGTTTACAGACACGGCCACTGATCATATGTAGCCATGGCGACCGTTTCCCAGACACTGTAATACTCTGTATGTCTGTCTGTCTCATTATATATTACAATGTATAGCACATTAAAATGATGCTTTGGTGGTGGCGCAGTGGTTATGACACATGCCTCTCATGTGGGAGACCTGGGTTCGATTTCCAAAGTGATACCTCAACTAATGTGTTACCCATGAAGACGGATTCTTACTGATTTAAGCTATTTATGCAGTTTAGCTTCACCTTTTTTACATTAGTGGTGTTATTCAACTTAATTTAAACCATTATACAACTATTATTACAATTTTTACTGATTTAAGCTATTCAACCAGGTTAGCTAGTATTTCACATTTTTTTTAAATTTTCCACATCTTTTTTTACGTTAGTGGTGTTATTCAACTTAATTAAAACCATTCCTAGTTTTTCAACTATTCTTACTACTTAAGCTTCTTCTTATTGATTTAAGCTATTTATGGAGGTTAGCTTTAGCAATTCAGCATTTTTCAACTATTCCCACTACTTCAACATCTTCTTACTGATTTAAGCTATTTATCCAGTTTAGCTTTAGCATTTCAAATTTTATAATGTTTCAACATCTTTTTTACATTAGTGGTGTTATTCAACTTCATACTTCATCCTACTTATTCAACTATTCTTAAAACTTCAACATCTTCTTACTGATTTAAGCTATTCAACCAGGTTAGCTTTAGCAATTCAGCTATTCAGCATTCCCACGCATTTTCTGCAGGAAATGCCTTTTCTAGTACTGTATCTGGAGTCTCTTTTATATAGACCTTAGTGGTCCCCTAATACTGTATCTGAAGTATCTTTTATATAGACCTTAGTGGTCCCCTAATACTGTATCTGAAGTCTCTTTTATATAGACCTTAGTGGTCCCCTAATACTGTATCTGAAGTCTCTTTTATATAGACCTTAGTGGTCCCCTAATACTGTATCTGAAGTCTCTTTTATATAGACCTTAGTGGTCCCCTAATACTGTATCTGAAGTCTCTTTTATATAGACCTTAGTGGTCCCCTAATACTGTATCTGAAGTCTCTTTCCCAAAATGCAGCCTTGGTGCAGAATTATAGCCACTACAGCCATTCCCACAATGAGCTTTCCTTAGTATGTGCCATTTCTGAGTGCAACAAAATAACGTTACTTATGCCGAGACCAGGAAGTCACATGTGTATATAGTTGGTACTTTTAACATAATTTGAATTTTTTTAGACCAAACACACGTGCAAAATTAAATTATATTTGTGGGTTGTCTAAGTTTGAATCTGATCAAAATCTTACCCTATCATGATTAATTTGCAGATAAACCTAATAATCCCCACATTCCCTAAAGAAAAGAAAAGAAAAAAGGATGAAATAGATCCGTAAGATCTGGCTCCCTTCAGAGAGCTGTAATTCCCATCATTAATATGGTTTGGGGAATGTGGGGTAGAAATCAGTGATTAAATACTATTTATTTTATTTATGCTGTTTATTGATCCCCCGCGGGGAAATAAGGCAAATTATAGCTCTGAAAGATGAGGAACTTTATCACATGTAACATCACCGCTTGATCTAAATGCCATAATTCATACTGCAAGCATGGACATAGGTCTATCCTTCTCAATAATTAGTTCTGCACACCGTGAAGTTGTTTCTGTGAAGGTGACATGCATTAATTTATCGCACACACTGCACTTTTGACCCTGAGGTAAATAAGCAGAGTAATTAAATAACTGAGTTTAATTTGTTGCCTATTTATAAATAGTACCGGAGGGTTGAAGTGTTATGTTGCCTCAGTGAGTACCAGGCTCTAAGCTTTTCAAACTTTCTAAGACTATTAAAACAGCATGTGCCTATGTTGTGTATAAGTAAAGCCAATTATTATTCATTATCTTCCCAAAAAAATAATGACTTTATAAGTGAACAGCTTCAAGTAGCTACAAATCAATGAGTGTTTTACTTTTACAAATACTCTGTTACAAGTAAAAGTGCTGCATTAAAAAGGTTACTTAAGCAAAAGTATGTAAGTATCATAAAGAAAAATGCACTTAAATTATTATCAATTTATTTGTTAGGGACAATGCAACACACATTACATATATAATTATTACAGTCAAGGCCATAACAATATGTGTAGATGTGTTGCATAAAAGGTTTCTAGCCTAATTTTCAACCCCAATCCCTGGTCAGGCCTTTCTAAGAGATACATCATGCAGCAGATACATTGTAGACTTTGCATTTCACAAAGTTGAGACCACATTACACAAACCAACACATCATGTAACAACACAAACCCCAAGCACCCAGCCGGTTGCACCTGCTCACCTATAACCACCCTGATGGGGGGGGGGTTGGTCCGCCAAAGGTTCATTTCCCATACCCAGACCCCGTGGTGTAACCTGGCAGCCATGCGTAAACAGCCAGGCATCTAGCACAGACAATACATTACAACAACACAACGGATTCAGTGGTTACATGCGTTGGTTTTCTTTCAGCCAGTATTTCACCTTTCTGTTAAATGTTTTCAGTTGGATTTGTGTCTTTATGTCAGTTGGTAAATCATTCCAAAAATGTGTCCCTATCACTGAAAAACATGGTGGATTTTTAACATGAATTATAACCTTATGACAAAAAAACAAATCCCACTTCCATTTTTAATTGTGTCCTAGTAGAGACTGATTGCATTCCCTAAACATATATGTTATCTCAATTGTTTAAAATTGAGATAAAGACAATATTTGTTAATAGATTATGAAGTAAAATTTTCCGGAAAGTAAAGACAATACAAGGGTTAAGTATATTACTTAAGTACATTACTTACACACAACACAATCTTCTGAACATAGTCATACTGCGAGATACAGAGAGAGTTGTGTGGAGCTGATAGTCTTAATTAACAGTAGCAACTCATTTGGCAATGGCTAGAATGTAACGGCCATTATTAAATTAAAAAGCTTTAAACAAACAGTATACAACAATGCTGTACTTCAATACAAATGTAAATTACTTTTAATTGAGTATTTTCATTCTTCTACTTGCCTTTTGTACGTTTTACTAATATTTTTTATAGCTGTAGTTACTTTGTTGCAAATATTATGAATAATCAATAATGTGGATAAAGAGTAGACTTTGTTGATCTGGTGGTGAAAGTCACACGCTTGTCCAAGTCAAACTTCCGCTGTTATTGTGGTAAAAGTAACTCAAAAGTAATGAAAAAGTAGTGTAACACATTACAATTCAGAGACTGTAATATTGTAATGTGACTAATTCTTGTATCTATCACACTGTTTGGAGCAAAAGCAGATACCTACCACTGCTTAAATTGTAAGTACTATACAACAGATAACCATTGATTTGACAATTACATAAGAAATTGAACTTAAGTTATAAAGATACTGGTATTTCCTAAAGGCTACAATTAACAAATGAAGCTCAGGGCATCCTTCTTCAGGAAGACTTCTAAATAAACTTCAATCACCGCCATCTCTTCCTAAAACTACTCAGCTGTTAAAGCACTTGAATAAGAAATTCATGTTAAGTTTAAAACAGTCTAAAGCAAATGGTCACTTTTAGTATAATTAAAACTCACTATCTATAGTACATAATTTACAGTACTTGATTTACAGCGGATATGTGAAAAGGTACACAACTTTATTTAACAGTAAATTAGTTTTACTGCAAACCGTCAGGAAGTGCTTTTATTTTGAAGTAGCCTACACGGAAGTTGTCTGTTGTGTACTCTTGCTAACTTACTGAGATGAACGTGAGACGCTAGATGTAAAACATGTCTGTCTGCTCCTCACTTTCTAGTCTGTAAAACTGCAACATATTGAACAGTAAAGGGTCACAGTAAAAGACAAGCGTATTTGGTTGTCATTCGAAGCTATTCTACAGGCAGAGTTACTCTCCACGGCTGATAAAAATGATATTACGTGTAGCAAGCCTAAACATTAATTCCCGACATGTTTCTGTCTGTCAGCAGCTTGGACACACTGCTGACCGTGCTGACGTACCGTCACCTGTTTCCGTACAGGTGTTTCCGTACCGTCACCTGTTCACCTGTTTCCGTACCGTCACCTGTTTCCGTACCATCACCTGTTTCCGTACCTTGTCTGGTTCTGGCTCTGACCACGGGAACACAGACGGGGCGGCTCACGTCAACGCAGAGTTATAACTCCAGAAAATAATAATATCCATCTCGCAAATGTCTCTGCAGTCACCTCAACCATCGAATACAGCAGCAGGAAATAACACTAGCGGCTCTAATTTCTCTGTGAAGAAATCTTTCGCTAAATATTGCGTTAAAATGCGTTGTAACTCTCATTACTGAGATTGTAAGGAGTATAATATCACCGAAATATAATTAGTAATGCGTTATATCACTGTGTTGCAGAACAAAGGAATACATTACTGTAATTGTGTTACTCCCAACACTGGCCCTGAATGTGTTGGGAGTATGTGAATGTGAATGTGTGAGTAAATAAATGGCTAAACGGAAACACCTGTTGTCCTTCATACATTCTTGCCGATGTACCATGGCAATGCTCAACTCCTAAAAGCCAATCCAAAGATATATTCTACACTACTAAAACAAATGAATTAACACTCACACTCACTCTGAGTCAACTTTGACGGGGCGGAGAGAGCGGTGAATATCCCGGCACATTTTACACACACTTTCGCCGCCATCAGCTGAGTTAGCTCATACCGCTGTTCTCATTGGGAATGAATTGAATCACTCCACTCTGCCGTTATTTCAGGGAAAACTAATCATGGTTGCTGATGTTGTTAATTTATCCCAAATTTGACAACACATTCCAGCTGGAACATACCTGGTTGTGTAGTATTTGGTTTAAAAGCTGTTATTGTCAAATTTTTACCATATAATGTGCTGCTATATTCTGTTAACATTATTATCCACTGCTAACTACAAGTAGCTGCATGCTAATACCAGTGAAAGCCGTAATCTTGGCTGGTAATGTTGTTAATCTGTTCCCAATTTTGGGTCCCATTCCTGCTAGGTAATGCATGGATATGCCTAGGTAATGCATGGTTATGCCTAGGTAATGCCTGGTTATGCCTAGGTAATGCCTAGGTAATGCATGGTTATGCCTAGGTAATGCCTGGTTATGCCTAGGTAATGCCTGGTTATGCCTAGGTAATGCCTAAGTAATGCCTAGGTAATGCATGGTTATGCCTAGGTAATGCCTAGGTAATGCATGGTTATGCCTAGGTAATACATGGGTATGCCTAGGTAATGCCTAGGTAATGCCTAGGTAATGCATGGTTATGCCTAGGTAATGCCTGGTTATGCCTGGTAATGCCTAGGTAATGCCTAGGTAATGCATGGGTATGCCTAGGTAATGCATGGGTATGCCTAGGTAATGCATGGGTATGCCTAGGTAATGCATGGGTATGCCTAGGTAATGCATGTGCATATGCCTTTGCCTGTGTTACAACTAGGGTTGCAACATTCCGTGGTCAGGGAAAAAATGTCCCATTAGAATTTACAGGAAATAACAGGAATAAAAAGAATATAGGGGTTATTTGCCCAAGTGGTATTCATCATGTCATATGCAGATAGAAAAAAAACATTTTAGCATATCATAAACTCACATAATCAATTAATAATTTGCCAAACAAAAACATGAATTAGTCAAATACATCAATGTGAAATGTGCCATGTGATGAGTTAGCTAACTAACCAGTCCAAAAATGGTTACAAGTTATCTTCATGTCTATCAGACACAGGATGAAACATCTATGAGTTATTTTTATACTTGTCCGAGCAAGACATTGTTGCATGATTGAAGCCGGAACTTATGACCATGCCAGAGCAGTGCATTGAAATATACAATAAAAGTCATTTTGCTCAGCTAAAATAGTTTGTAATAAAGAATTCCTGCAATTATTAACAAACTGCAATTTAGAAAATGATGCTATTTCAAAAGCATGTCAGACCTCTATAGCACACGGCTGAAGAACTGTGATTAAAAGTAATTTGCCTTTCATCAAAAGCATGTCATATTAAGGCTATCTATCTATCTTTCTATCGATCGATCGATCGATCGATATATATATATATATATATATATATATATATATATATATATGTATATATATATGTATGTATGTATATATATATGTATGTATATATATATATATATGTAAATAATATGGGCGGCTGTGGCTCAGTGGTAGAGTGGTTGCCTGCCAATTGGAAGGTTGGTGGTTCAATCCCTGGCCCTGCAGTCCCATATCGAAGTGTCCTTGGGCAAGACCCCAAGTTGCTGCGCATCGGAGTGTGAATGTGTGTGAGTTTTTATCTGATGAGCAGGTGGCACCTTTTACGGCAGCCTCGGCCACAGTGTATGAATGTGTGTGAATGGTGAATGTATCCTGTATCCTGTATGATGTAAAAACGCTTTGAGTAGTCGTTAAGACTAGAAAAGCTATATATAGCTATATATCTATATATATATATGTCTATCTATATATATCTATCTATATGTCTATCTATCTATATCTATCTATATATCTATCTATCTATATCTATCTATATGTATATATCTATCTATATCTATCTATATGTATATATCTATCTATCTATATCTATCTATATCTATCTATATGTCTATATCTATCTATATCTATCTATATGTCTATATCTATATCTATCTATCTGTCTATCTGTCTATCTATCTATCTATCTATCTATCTATCTATCTATCTATCTATCTATCTATCTATCTATCTATCTATCTCTTAACTGAACCCCACCTCTCTCTGTCTCTTCTCTCTTTTGATTACTGTGTCCTTTGGACTACATCAGATTTTAACTCCTTACAACTGACCCATGGGACATAAAGGAACAATAAGTGTAACCTCTCTCTGTGTACTATTATACTACCTATACTACAGATTTGATAAAGTACTGTACATACATATCTATTTGCAGCCCCGCCTAAACTGATTATAACCTTTAACCTGTATATAATTTATAATCTATTTTTTTTCCTGATTTTGTCTTATTTGCACTTTGTTATCTCAGACTTTTTTATTTGCACTCTTCCCACTTTATTTGCAACCGCTGCAACATTCCCTCTGGGTGAATAAAAACTAATAATAAAGAACCCAATACAATTAATCCTATGAAGGTAATAAAACAAATACAACAGAACAACCACTTGTTTCGGGATGCTGAGTTGTTGTCACTTCCTGAGTTTCCGTTCACAGTTGTCCTGCTGGCTTCGTGGTCCTCAACATTGTTGAAATCCACTACAACCTCACCATGGTTTTGAAAATTGGGAACATTGTTCTCACTCTCCCAAGCATCATTAACCCACCAATGATTTCTTCTGTTTTCCCGTCTGTTGTTGTGTTGGTTAGAGGAGCACGTTTCCTGGATCACAATAAACAACAGCAGTCCAAGGCAAGCGAGGTCCCCCCATGTGTTTCTGATGTGGACATCATCAGCGTTGCTTCCAAAGCGGTTTCTGAGTTGCAACAGTTGCTGTTGGTTTTCTCCCACAGAAAACTCTCTGATCTGTCTCAGGAGGTTAGTAGTGATTCTGAAGTTATTACCTGGATCATAAGGTGTCCCCTGATGTTCAGAAGTGTCATAATGCTGTGTCATATACACTTGGTCTATCCTCTGCAACGCCTTTGTACTGCTCCCTGACACAAATTATGATCCTGTCCCTGTTTCTTCCCACATACTCCCTAGGGGGAAGGACAACAAAGTGGAAAGGGCATGGAGGTTGCTTGATTGAGATTGCCAATAGTGTAGTACCGATATCCACTTCCCAGAGGCAGTTGGTCCAGCAGCCCTTCAAAGTTACCATAGTGGTGTGAGCCGTAATCTCCTCTGTTTGCCTCAAAGCTCAGCCAAATGATATCATTGTTGTCTATCTCAACTGTGTTGACAAACCAGTGGAGCAGGATAAGACTGTGTTTGGGGACACATTGACCAAACTTGATTTTCTTCAAATCATTTAGTGAATCAAGCCTTTGTACAGCCGACACATAAGTCAGGGCAAAGAACAGCGTTACACAGCAACTAGTGAGACTCCCTGACATCTTCATCATCCTGTAAAGATATTTCATCCATACTGTACATTCTCAATCCATTCATGCATTTGTAACAAGAGATTAATCAAAGGATTATTTTCATGTTTTGATCAGCCATACGAACTATCATTACTCATCATCAATACCAATGGTTAAAATAACAATTTGGCCGATACTGATGTTTTTGTTGCTGAGTCCGACCGCAAATAACGTAACATAATAATAAAAGCGTCTGCTACAAAGCCATAACGTGAGCTACAAGGTAATGGAGCATTTTTTACATTGTTGTGTCTGTTTAGAAATAAACAACGGACAAATAGAGTCTTTAAACTCTTCAGATGTAAAGTTATTCGCTGTCAAAGTAGCGCCAAAATGAATGATAGTCAATGGGATGCTAACTGCAGGTGATGGCTTCGTAGCATTAAAATGGCGCCATGGGAGCTACGCTTAGAGAGAAGTTTCACTTTCATTTCTGATATTTACACATATGAATACTGCCACCTACATACCTTAGTGTGAGGGGTGTGGAGGAGGGAAAACAGAGAGAGTATAATACCTAACTATAATTGTAGAAATATGACTCTATAATAATTATAGCAGTTAGTAGCTGTGATGCCCTTCAGTGTCATTTAAGTGTTTTTGCTTTCTATGGTGTTGTATCCCTCTTTGTTATGACCACCTGAGCCAGGTCATGACAGTAGAAAACTGCAATGTTGGACCAATACTAATTTATTCTTCAAACCTGATACCACCAGATATGAATAGTATGTTGAACTGTATAATTTTGCACATCTCACTTGTGCTAATCCAGTTTCCTTGAACTTAAAACACTTGACAATAGTTTAATAAACACACACAATTTCCAACACAACAGAAACAATACAAAACAATGATTGAAATACACTCTAGTATAGGGTGACCAGACGTCCCCGGTTTCTGGGGACAGTCCCCGGTTTTGGTGACCTGTCCCCGGCTGGATCTGTCCCCGGAAATGTCCCTGGTTTTCACTGTGACTGACAGACCCGAAATTTGAATGAAAGAAAGAAAAGATTGACCAAACGTAGCCGATAGTCGCACACCCTACACACGCAGCCTCAAGACAGCCAGAGCCAGCGCTGCTCAGAGCTCAGAGATGTTTCAGAAAGCCGTATTTTACGATGCTAAAAATACTGTTTACATGGAGTCTGGTGGGTTTAGCGAACGCAATTTCGCGGACATTTTATGTTTTAAAAAAGGATCTTTATCTTTAACAGAAAGGTCGACCTCCTTAGAAATCCTTTCCATAATGTTGTCAGACACTCAGAATATTAATCTGAGTCTGTCAGTAGCAAAACGAACACTTTTATGAACGTAAATACAAACTAGACAATTATCCTATTAACTTACATTGCTTGTTTCGCCGCTGCCGACTGCAGCGATCTCGTTTAATACTGCGTCAATGTCAAGGGAAAATATTTCCTCAATAGTTTTTAATGTATCCGATACTCTATGAGCTGTTGCAGAAACAAGCCTGAAGCAATAAAGCAAAAGCTGTCACATAAATGTAGTTCAGTAAACATTACAACAGAAGGTGTAAGTAGCAGCAGGGGTGATCCTAGGATCAGACCTTTAGGGGGGGCTTAGCCCCTAATGAGAATGTGGCCTACATGAAATGTTATCATGTTTACATTATGCATACATCTCTGCACACCCATTACTCTCTGTGAAATACCTCAAACGCTTCACTCAACACATGCATCAGTACAACAAGCGGTTCCCGAGTAATCCGGTTTTGAAATTGCAACAAATTTTCTACATGGTCTCCAAACTATATTGTATTCCCATGTAAACTAGTTATGTCAGCACAGACAATTTTGTGAATTGCTTAGCCAGTGTATCCCACCATAATGGTTATTATATTGCCAGATTCCAGACAATCTCACTTACTTATATATATCCCACTTACAAATATGAAAAAATATTTTTACTGGTATGCTTCCTAGTGACATTAATGCAAAAATATGAAGAAAAAACAATTCCACCTGTGTGTGCATGATTAAAATTCTGAAGTGCAAACTAGTTCAGGCTACAGCACAAATATTTCCATCCATAGATAAGAACAATCAAGTCTAACCTCTGAATTTCTTTGCAAAGTGCACCAGACTGATAGCCTGGCTCCGCCCTCCTACGTACTTTTGCTCAATTTTCATTTTCCTTCAGCACACCGTCTGGGTTTGCGTATTATATTTTGCGGGCTTTCTCCGGCCAAATAATCAGTAAACAGAGGGAGGGGCTGAGGAGGAGGGAGGGGCGAGCTAGTCTTGTTTTGTTTGAAACATTTTCTTACAGGGGAGCATGCCCATGGACCCCTCTTGTGCCCCAGTGCAGCTCTAGGTCTTGTGATTCCCCTGGGGCAGTGTCCCCGTTTTAAGTTTTACAAAGATAAAAATATGACCTGTTTTGGAGGTATTTACGCATCTGAGCTGAAAATGTCCCCGGATTTTGTCTGAGAAATCTGGTCACCTTACTCTAGTACTCAGAGTGCCGTTCACTTACTCTGTGTTTCATTTATCTATAGGAATTTACATTCTCTTCATTTCTATACATATACAGAATGAATTCATTTAATAATTTATACTTTTAATTACAATTTACACTCTGCTTTGTTAGAAACCACCACACACACACACACACGTCAGAGTAAGTGGGCCTTTAACAGATAGGGGGGTACAGGGTACAGTGATCGTCTCTCCATTCCACGCTCTGTACTTTGGTCCGTATGGGGACTTGAACCAGCAACCCTCCAGTTCCCAACCCAACTCCCTACGGACTGTGCTTCTGCCACCTACTGCTACCCCAAATCACCATAAAGTGCAAATGGCAGTATCACCATGCCAGTACAGTGCATTACACTGAAAGCCATTTTGCTCAGTTGAAATAATTTTGTTTTAAAGAAGAATTCCTGCAGTTGAGAAAAATCTGGAATTTAGTAAAGGAAGCTCTGAAGCTCCAAATGTCTTTAAGGGTATCAGCCCTTTATGGTCTAAGATCTGTGATTGGAAGTATTTGACCTTTCATCAAAATCATGTCCCCTCTCTATCTCTCTGGATTTCTGTCTCTCTTGGACTCAGATTTTTTTTATCATACAACTTAACTCATTACAATGAACTCATGGGATGTTAAGCGCAATACCATGGACATAATCATGTCCATTTCTGTACTAACTGTGGACTTTATTTGATAATCAACTTACAGTTACTTAAGTTTATAGCGCCCACCTAGACAATCCCAATTGTTAACTTGTTTATATTTTAACTACTGGAACTGCTGCACAATTTCACTTGACATTACATTTTTAAATAAAAGGACACCTATTGAAACACTGCCCCTTGTTCTTCTGGTGTAATGAGGCTTTGTGGCCCCCATCGCCTTTTGAAGTTCACTACTAAGACACCATGGTGTCGACTATTTCTAGAAAAATTGTTCTCACTCTCCGCTGCATCACATGGGTCACCCCCCCATGTTCAGAAGTATCATAATGCTGTGTGATAAACACTTACTTTACCCTATGCAAAGCTTGCTGTGTTCTGCTCCATCACACGAATGACAATCTTTTACCTGTTGCCGCCCAAATACTCTGTTGGGGGATGGACAACACAGCGTGCAGTGTTTCCCAGAGTGTTTTGTGAGACTATAGGAGTGTCCTTTTAGATTAAACAAGTTAAGACTGAATCACAATGAGATGGTACTAACACAAATACACTCAGAAAACAACACATGTCCATTATTGTTCCCTAAGGTACAAACTGAGCAAATGTTCCCTAAAAGAATTGTGCACGTGTGTGTGTGACTCTCTTGTCTGTCCGTCCATCGGACACACACAGTCATTAGAGACCTATGAATCATGGGTAGGGAGTGTCGCATGGTGTAGCTATGTGTCTAATCATGCGCTGGTCTCAAAGCGATATTTTTCTCTCTCTCTCTCTCTCTCTCTCTCTCTGAAATAAAATGTGGCAACTACCATATGAAATCTTATGAGGGGACCTGATTTTTCTGTCTCAGTCTGTACTTGGTCTCAAGATCAAGGTTTTCTTGACCCCAATTTTAAACTTGATCTTCTCTCACACTCGACTTGTGCTTGCTGTTGGATTCAATTTGCCTCAACACCAAGTTAAAGACTTTACTCCAAACACTGAAATCTATTGAAGATAAAGGCCAGAAAACCGGTAGCCTCAGTCATACTAAGTGCCACTCGCTAAATACACACATAGACACCAAGGTGAGATGGGATCTTCAAGTAATCACACTTCTAAAATGAAATTGATTGAAGACAAGAAATTCTCTGGTCTTCTGATACAACTTTGATTCACTATTTCACATTTCCTCTTTCTAAAGACTTGACTTAGAGGCAAACAATTGGAACCAAAGGCTTGTTAGAGATATGACAAAAGCATCCCAAAGCCTCCATAATTGGAAAACTTCTTATATGACACTAAAGGAGACGACCAAGCGTGTTTATATATATATATATATATATATATATATAGACACAGAATATATAACAATGACCAAGGCACCTGACCAAATGTCCGTATTTTACAAGATGGGACTGAGAATGTGTTGCTGTATCATAGTTATGTATAGAAAATAGAAAAACATTAGATGAAAAACTTGAGGATGGTACATGAGATGGGGCTGTCTTTGATCTACTGGAGCTATTTGGACTCTTTTCTTCTTTGCCAGGAAATCTTGTTTTCAAGTGTTTATCTTCATCTTGTGAGGAAAATCAAATGACTTTGAAGCTTCTTGTTTAGACTGTATATATGTTTCTCATTATGTTTGACTTCTTCTAATAGTGACCTAAAATTAGAAATCCAAACAATGGTGGAAGATGTATTCACATCTTATCCTTAAGCAGCAATACCACAGTGTAGAAAGACTCAATACTTAAAATTGGACTTAAAGTATTAGCGTAAACCCTTACAACACTTAAAAGTAAAAGTACTCATGCAGAATGAAAAACTATTGGGGCGCTCTCTAGCTCACCCAGTAAGTGTGTGTGCCCCTTCAGCCCTATTCTGTGTGTCACCCCCCCATCTCTCTCCCACCACGGTCACTCTCTAATAAAAGGGAAAATGCCCCAAAAATAATCTTTAAAAAAAAAAAGAAAGAAAACCATTGGTGCATTAATGTGTTTTATAACTTTAATGCTGCAGCTGGTGTAGGTGGAGCTAAATTTAAATACTTTAAAAGGTCCCATCACATAGTGCTCTTGGATGCTTTTATATAGACCTTAGTGGTCTATATATACGGGGGTACGGTGCCTTGCTCAAGAGCACCTCCGGATTTTTTGGTCCATATGGGGACTTGAACCAGTGACCCTCTAGTTCCCAACCCAACTCCCTACAGACTGAGCTACTGCCACACCAAATATAGACCTTAGTGATCCCCTAATACTGTATCTGAAGTCTCTTTTATATAGACCTTAGTGGTCCCCTAATACTGTATCTGAAGTCTCTTTTATATAGACCTTAGTGGTCCCCTAATACTGTATCTGAAGTCTCTTTTATATAGACCTTAGTGGTCCCCTAATACTGTATCTGAAGTCTCTTTTATATAGACCTTAGTGGCCCCCTAATACCATATCTGAAGTCTCTTATTGGGTGGGGGGTATTGAAAATAAATATTGGCATTCAAGTCAAGTTTATTTCATCCATAAAAATTAAGATTACAGTGCTCATACCCACCTTAATGCCCATAAAAACTAGAGCTTAAAGACAATAAAATACACTGTACAAGACATAAATACAGTACAAAACTTGTTGTGCTGCCTGATAGTCTGAGGTATAAAAGAGAGAGCATAACGCTTAGTTCCAGTCAAACTCCCATGAAGAGGGTGACGGGTCCCTTGTTCTTTTCTGTAATTTTTACCAGAACACAGCCATAGACCTGATCCACTGCATTTAACTCTCCCACCATTCTCCCAGCCCTTTTAGTCACTCTGTCAATCGTGGCCTTCTTGGTTACCCCAGCATCCAGTTCTCAGAAATAATGGTTTTACAACTAAATATTAGTGCAGTGATTCAAAGTAAAGCAAACCCTTGAGACATTTTTCAGTTTATACAGTAAATGTTTGAGTTTGTAAAGAAAAATGCAAATATTGTTATTTTTTGAACAGCCTAATATATATCTTTTTCTTTACTTTCTGTAAAGGTAGAACACAAACTTGATAAATGTTGGGTCATGTTCTGATTTGAAATTGAATGTGCAGTATTCCCAATTATTATGGAATTAAAAGCTATTCTAAGGATTTTGAGCATTACTGCTATTATTCTGAACACAACTGTACCTTTACCAACTTTTCCTCTGCAACCACTTCCTTTAAAAAATTTATATATCCATATATGGAGTCAGTAAGTTAATTTATGTCCTTGGCACTATTTTCATAGACCGCCCAGTCCGTATTTTCGAACGAATCAAACCGTAGCAGTGGTAGAGAACGGCTTCTCCCCTTGTGTTGCACGTGACACGTTGGTAGTAGTGTGATTCACTTGACTGTCCGATGCAACGGTTAAAATCCCCAGTCATCACGAAAAACGCGTCAGGCGACGCAGACTCAATCCTGTGCACGGCCGCTTGTATCTCCTCGGCCTTCTCCTTAGAGGGAGATAATATGGGCAAACCCTGACAGTCAGAATCTCAGAGTTTTGAGTACCTCTATGCATCTTAATGAACATATTATTTGGGCAACAATATTCCTCATTCACATACACTGTGAGCCTGCCGCCTCCTTTCTTCCCTGAATCCACTGTTCTATCCCCTCAAGAAGCTTTAACCCTTATATTATGTTAAGGGTCAATTTGACCCATTTCCATTTTTGTGTCGACCAAAATACTGGTTAACCTATCTTTTTCTTCGTGAAATTGTATGGCATTTCCTCATTTAGGGTCATAAACTTGTTTATCAAATCTGGACACACTGATGTGTAGTGGAATGTCTGTTCAGAGTATGTTGCGGGTCATTTTGACCAAGAGACTTTGATATGGGTAGGTAGTTTTTAAGACCCAAAATAAATATCTCTCCTTGATGCCCTTTATTTTGATTGTATTTATTTATTTATTTATTTATAACTTCATTTACAATTTGAACAGATTTTGATAGTAATAGTGATGTAGAGGAAGAGGTTTCAGAGTCAGAAGAGCTTTCAGAGACCGAGTGCAATGCTATTGACAATCCGGATTGTGACTTTTCCTATGATGAGCTGTAGTCTCTACATCAGCTGAAAACAATGGGCAGCGATCACCTTAAACAGAGGGGACCTGAACATGTAAAGATGGTAAAATAAAATGGTCAACATCACCACACCAAAGCCAAGGCAGACTGTCATCAAAATGACTCAAAACCCCAAAAGATTTTTTGCCACACTAGTTGATCATATTCAATCAGCATTTCATCTCTTCACATCCCAACAAATAGAGAAGATCATACTAGACATGACCAACTTGCAGGGGAGGTGTGTATGAATACATTGGAATCCTGGTATTTAGCTGGAGTGTCCAAGTCAAACGGAGAAGCAACTGCCAGTCTGTGGAAAGAAGAGAGTGGAAGGCCAATCTTTCAAGCAACAATGTCTCTGGAGTAACTTCATATGATATCTCTGGTGTTCCGCAACACCTGAGCTGGTCGACGTAAAAGAGACAAACTAGCTGCGATCAGAGATGAAATGGATAGATGGGTCGAAATTTTACCTGTCTTGTACAATCCTGGTCCCTATGTCACTGTAGATGAACACCTTGTTCCATTCAGGGGGCGCTGTCCATTCTGACAGTACATGTCCAACAACCCTACCAACTATGGCATCAAATTATGGGCATCCTGTGATGCCAAATCTACTTATGCATGGAATATGAAAGTGTACACCGGAAAAACGTAAACTAAATAACTGCTAAATATAGTTTTGGAATTAAAAATGTATTGCATTTCTTTTTTCGTTCCTATAATGTAAAACAAATTTCTTATTGTCTTACCTGATTCTTTGACTGTTTGGAGTGTATTTACACCATACGGGTCATTTTGACCTGTAACATAATACAAGGGTTAAATCCATCCACCCCGACTAGTTCATCAGTGTGATTTCTGTTGAGCCAAATTTGGGTAAAGACCATCAAACTTATTGATCTATATTCGTGGGGAAACAGGACATTGGCTCTCAGTTCATCCATTTTGTTCCCAATCGACTGCACATTTCCCACTGAAACAACAAATATTGGCACTGAAAAATGTTGAACTGAAATATAAAAACAAACATCAAAAAGTTATAATCTCACAATTTTTATTATATTATTTCAATTTGATGGTTGCATTTTGATGATTTGTTTTTCAATTTCAATGTACCTTTTTTCTTGATGTCTGTCTTTTTTCTACACTAAACCAGTCTGCTTCTGTACGAGAAAAAAAGAAAAAAAAGAAACTACTTTCTTGAGATTTGGAGGTTCCAGGTGAACTTGTGGAACCCCTCAAGACCCTCCTCTCTACGCCAAAACGGTGACAGAAAGTTGAAACTGAAAACCAGTGAAATTGTAAAAATCCTGACAACGTAAAAAAAATCTGTCACTGATAAGATAGTATCAAGATTGACATTGAAAAACCTATCACAACGCAAACAAATTTAAAAGTGAAATAAAGTAATAGCATTGTGAAATTATTATTATTAAAAGCAGCAGCTTTAGCCTCTATGGCTAATTTCTAGTTGTAGTTCCCGGCCAGCCTGACAATACGCACCCTAAAATACAATGGTTAACAAATTAAAATGAGTTACATTACATCTATAACAGCAGGTCTTAAAACATACAAAGAAGTGGCACACAAACAATCACAGATAATGGCAATGGCATTAAAGCAGTCCATGCAGTAAGGACAATACAAAAGACACAAGAGAAAGGAGAAAAGTCTCAGACGCCATATTGATAAAACATACAATGCAGTAACAATGACCACGTCACATCAAACACACATTGCATCCGACAGATTATTGTGTGCAGTAATAGTCATCAGACAGCCATGTTTTAAGGTGTGTTGTTTGTGTTGTGTTTTATATTTTTAGTTCAACATTTTTCAGTGCCAATATGTGTTGTTTCAATGCCAATTTTTATTTTCAAGACCACAGGTTATTGTCACTGTTCCAGCTCCATAGATCGGAGCAAAGGTTGCTTTGGCCAGCAATCGTAGTAAAAACCCCAATTCCAATGAAGTTGGGACATTGTGTAAATTGTAAACAGAATACAATCATTTGCATTGTACACAACGACCCAACTTCATTGGAATTGGGGTTTTTAATACTAGCCTACTAGGCTGCTGCTGCTACTACTACTTAGAATGAAGCTGAAGATTTGACCATTTACCCATTAACGTTACTTTTAGCCAACCATTTCAACGATTTATCCAGTAAACAACCTATGAATAACCATTTGAACTGTTCAGCCATTACCTTTAGCAATTTGTCGACCATTTATTTATTACTTTTAGCTACCAGTTTTTCTGTGCTTTCTTGCTAACTAGTTTTCTCTTACATAACGGCAACATGTAGTGTTCAGGTGTTACATTTGACTTAATGTTAATATGTTGATATTCTTTGTATCAAATCACAATTTTAAAATTTTCTAAGTACGGTAGATGGCTACAATCTTCCATTCAGAAGCACCCCCTGGGAAACATGTACTGTCTCTCAGTCTGCCATTGGTCCAACACTTTGGTCTAGACCTGGGTGGTTTGCTAAAAGGAAGTGACTTGCTTTCCTTTTCCAAACACAACCAATCAAAATGCTACATTTACCAGGTCACACATCCACTCCTCACATGTGCAAACACTAATTGCTTTACTGATCAGGCCTTTAAATAGGTCAAAGGTCGGATTTACCTGCGTTGAACAATGGATGCCAACAATGGAGAGAGAACAAGAGGAGTAGGAGAAAGAGGAAGAGGACAACAACGAGGACAAATTCAAAGACAGAGTTGGAAGAGGAAGAAGAGGACGAGGGCAAAGAAGAGAAGGAAGTAGAGAAATCTCTCATCAGGGCAACAATTGTTGATCGTGTGACCAATCACGGTCAGTCCAGGCTCTCTTTAATGGTCAAACCAACTTGAGTCGATTTACAGTGGCGTCCATTATTCCAACCTTCAGAAATGAGAATTGATATGCAATTACCTAATAGCTATTTCAGCATTACAGTAATGTACTGTAATATACGTAGGACTGCATAGTATTGCATACACATTTGTAACGCCTTAGCAATGCACTGCATTGAATGAATGAGGTAGGTTATCATGCTATACTACATATGTTTTGTAGTATGTAATATTTTTTGGCATCTCAAAAACATACTGGCCCTCATTTATGAAACGTGCGTACAACCTACAACAGGCGTAGGACGGGAGTACATCGATTCCAACGCAAAGCTAGGCATTTATCAATTTGAACGTGAGCGTAGGCTGCGATAAAATTTCACGTCTGGTCTGACCTTGTGTACTCAAGTTTTTGAGTCAGTGTGGACCTGGGGTGCAGCATGTAACAGGAGAAGGAGAAGTCCTCAGTTGATCACTTATCATCAATGGCAGATCTGGCTCTTTCAGAAGACCTCACTGATGCCCAGAGAGCAGTGTCCAGCACAGCCCCAACTGGGGGCTATACGAAGGACACGGGATATTACTCCTCACATTCAAAAGGTATAGTGTTATATTTGACAATGATACAGGAAATATGACAATGCATAACATTTTTGGGGGGCGGAGGAAACGCGCACGACCCTGCCAGCCCAGATTTCCAACCTACATCTTGGGTTTTCCTAAGCTATATCTATATAATAATCTATCAACCTATATGAGGATATCATAAAAAAAAAATGAAGCTGTCCACCTGTGCCCTTGACCCCTTTCCCACCGCCCTGGTAAAATCCAACCTTTGTGCCATAAGCAGGGGCGGATTTAGTCATTTTGAGGCCTAAGGCAAACACAGGCATGGGGCCCTCCACAACCCTTGTTCTCCCCCTTTTTAGTCCTTATTTATCTGAGAAAGACATGCTCTCTGTCTGACAGCTGTTTTGACCAGATTGCTGGATCATCTTCAATCATAACACATTGATTAGGGTGACTGCTACTCACGGGGTCTAGTTGCTGAGTATTATGTGTGTCACCATCTTCGTCATTGCCATAGTTATCATCATGGACAGTGAAAGCAGCAGTTCCATTACCATCTCCATTTGAAGGATCCTGTTAGGTTGCCTTGGATGCATCCCCCGCATCGCTAGAGCAACCTGGGCTGACACTACTCTTCATCAGTGTAAGCAATAGGCTCGTTCGAGATGAGCCAGGTCTGCGCAGAATCGATCACCGGCGATCGGCGCCCGTTGCATGCCGGGTAGATTTGTGTCCGACTTGATCCCAACTTGCTCTGACGTCATGCACACATAATCTTACGAGAGCAAGGCGGCCGCCGTTCTGAGACGCAGGCGGCGCAGTTGCTTTTCACCAACTGCAAGAGCCAGGCGGACCCAGAGCATGCTGGGAAACGCTGGCTTCTCAGCGGATTGGATTACAACATGATGACGTTTTATATAAACTTTGTTTTTTTTAATCGGAGGGATTTTAGTTGCTATTTGTCTGATTTAAAGACTTATTCTGTACAGAACACACCTTATGTGGCTGATAGTGATGTTAAGAAGTCAGAGAGACTAAATCCGTTCAGATGACGGATCATCTACACACTGCAAAAAGTCGGCTTTATAAAAAAAAGAAAAAAAAGTAATAAAATGAGGAATATATTACTTAAAATAAGCAAAATTATCTGCCAACAGAACAGGAAGATTTGACTTAACAAGATTTTTAAAAACAAGTGAATATATCTAGCCTTAAAAACACAGGGATATCTTAAAACTAGTGTGTTTACACTAAAAACAAGTAGATTTGTATTGGTTCAAGGAAAATATTTAAGAATTATTTTCTCAATATGTAGGACAATATGCTTAAAATCAGCATATGCTAGTGCCATCATCTTCAAATAAGGTTTCATGCAAGTAAATATATCTTAAAGTCAGTACAGCCAAACTTCAAACAAGTACATTTGTCTAGATAAGCAAACCAAATTTAAGAATACTTTTCTTGATATATAGGAAAATATTATATTTCAACTGCTAGTATTATCAGCTCTAAACAAGGATTTATGTTAGGCAACATACACTGCAATCAAGTATATTTGCCTAGATAATGAGAACAATTTAAGAATTATTTATTCTAGTATGTAGAACAAAATCACTTAAATTTAGTATCCAATGCTACTGTAAAATTTTTGAAATAAGAGTAAATTCCCTAACACTTAAGGGAGAAAAAACATTTATCAGGCTTGGTCAAAGTCTTTATTGCCTTTCAAGTACAACTTTTCCTTTACAGTAGAAACAGTAAAAGCCTGAACTTACTATTACAGGAAAAATCCAACGAGTTTTCATATTCACTCTGGGGGCATGGCAGCCTCCATGTACATGCCCCCAGAGTTTAGCACTGTAGCTGCCCGTCTGTGTTAGCTGCTGGCTGATGCAACTCTTGCTAAGTAAAACAGATTGTTTTTGGGGGGCTTTTGTACCGACAGTACTCCGTGACCTCAAAACAGAGAACTATATGAAAACTCGTCAGATTTTTCCTGTAATAATACGTTTTGAAGATCATGTGCCGAGCTGGAGTGTTTTATTGGAGAAATCCGACGAGTTTTTACATAGATCTCCATTTCAAGTCACAGAGTACTGTCAATACGAAAAGAAAAAAAAACTTTTTGGTCTTACCTAGCTCGAGTTGCATCAGCCAGCAGCTAACACAGACAGGCAGCTACAGCTCCTCACTCTGGGCAGCCTCCATGTACATGCCCCCAGAGTTTAGCACTGTAGCTGCCTGTCTGTGTTAGCTGCTAGCTGAGCTAGGTAAAACCAAACAGTTTTTTTCCGTACTGACAGTACTCTTCGACTTGAAATGGAGATCTGTAAAAACTCATCGGACTTTTCCAAATAAACACTCCAGCTCGGCGCATGATCTTCATCTAAAAAGTGAAAAACATGCATCTATCTACATGAGGAAGTCATGTCCTGGCTGTGGATAGTATCCAAGAGAACTTGCGCAGACAGAAGTGTGCATATCTAAGGTGAAAGATAATGCATGCCATTTTACATTGTGCTAACATCAATATCCTCTTTTGGGAAGGTCATGCAGCTGAACTTAACAGCAAACTAAAAAGTAAAAAACACGTAAGGTAAAAAAAAAAAGCCACAGCCTCAAAACAAACCAAAGCAAGATTATCCACGCTCATTTCCACTTTAAGCTAAGAATTTCTTCCACTCGCCTATAGCCTTCCTATATGAGGAAGTCATGTCCTGGTCGTGGATGGCATCCAGGAGAACCTCGGTCTGCAGCACAGACAGGAGTGTGGCAACGCACTTGGGATATGTAAGGTGAAAGATGTAATAGCATGCCATTAGATAAATTACGCTAGCATCGTTATCCTCTTTTGGGAAAGCCAACACAGGCGTGGTTCCAATAGCCAGTATGCAGTTGGTTTCACAGACAACAACAACCGGGCTGGAGAGTGGTCTTGCTCGTAGAAAGGTGTTGGGGTCTTCTGTAGGCTGACAAACACAAAAAGAAAAGTAAATACCACAATGCACTTTTTGTATTGCATGGTAAAGTAAATGTGAAAATTCTTATGCATATACATTTTCTTACCTTAAGGATGTGAAGCAAAGCCTCACTTGCATGTCCCAACTTCTTGGGTGGAGCCACAGGTGATGGAAATAAGTTTGGCAATGCCTTCATCAGGGCGATTGACTGCTGTACTGTTAAAAAACAAGACAAAAAAGTAATTTCTTTTTCTGCAGCCAGTTATTAAACAAACATCAATACGTCTGTGGGATTCTCAATTGTTATGTTCTGTAATAACCTTTGTCCAACAGTGGAGGCCTCATGACCTTCTTGAAAACGCCATAAAACTGTGCCCTCTCAAAAAAGGTCGCCCGCCGGGTATTTAGTTCAGGTAGGAAGTGGGGGTTCCCTTGATCAAGGATCCGCCAGAGTTCATCCATTAGCTAACACACAGGGAGACAAAAGATAGAGAAGAGATGTTAAATTAAAATTTACATTAATATTCAAATCTAACAGAGTTAAACTTTAACCTTCGGATGAGACATTAAACCGAGGTCACGACTCACTGTGGTCATTAAAGATCTCATGGCACTTATTGCAAAGAGTAGGGGGTTCCCCAGTGTCCTGGCTAAATTCCCAACCTGGCCCCCTAATCATCCCCTCACTAATTGACTCATTCACATCCTCACTCTCCACCTCAAGCTGGTGCGTGGTGTGGAGTGTTTTGGAACATAATGGTTGCCGCATCACCCAGGTGGGTGCTACACATTGGTGGTGGTTAGCAAGTGTTGTAATGCTTCCTAGGCTTAGGAAGCAGAGGGCTGCATAAAATGAATACATATGCTTACATGGTCCAATTCTCCAAAGCAGGGATACGCCTCAAGGATCTTGATAGGCCTGTCCTGCTCCTTAGTCACATCGGAGTCAATGAAGGCGCGTCTTGACTGGAATTCAAGGTCTAGGAGCTGGGCAACATCCTTCTTGTTTGGCCTGGCCTTGGTTTTATACATGTCCTGCAAAGTTTTATAATGTCTTGCCTGATTCTGCAGGCTGTCCGAAGGGTCTGATGCTAGAAAAACAAACTTCATCAATTAACATTTAAACATAGCCATACCAAACATTAAGACCATAACTTCCATTTCAGACATTACAGGTTAACTGGGCCATTAACACGCAAATACACACATCACCATTTTATAAAATTGGATTATTCACCATCTCCCCTAGAGTTAGATAAGTAAACAAACACATTTTTGTCTCCGTGCATGCATTGTTGTAGTCCGGCAGCGCCCCAGCTAGGTTATCTTATGCAAATTTAGACGAGGCGAAGTCAATACCTGCCTAGGAGATCACCTCGTCTTAATCTACATTGCCAATTTGTACTGGTTGTGAAGACAGAGGCTCACTTTTACTCATGACATACTATCTGGCTACAAAGGATTCAATTCACTATGCTAAGCTAAACTAGCAGGGGCGCTGCCAGACTATGACATTGCATGCACTGAGACAAATGCTTTTGCCCACTTATTTACCTCTAGGGGAGACGGTGAATAGCCCAATTTTATAAAACGGTGGCGTGTTCCTTTAAAAAAGGACACTAATAGATGAATAATCCAGAAGAAAAAAGGTTTGAAATTTCATGATAACATTGCTGAATTTACTTAGACATGGAATTGTCCTTGTTCAAAGTAATAATAGAAGCTCCATTAATACTGAAAAAAATATCCACCATTTCAATTTGTGCACTTACCATACGATTGTTCAATCTCTGGAGTGCTACAGTGTGGTGGTGATCTCTCCAAGATCACAGTAGAGGTGGTGGAGTCATCAGTCTCATCAGCGGATGTCTCCTGTCCAGACTGAAAGCTAAGTCTCCGTGCCTTCTTTCGCGAAGGAGTTGCTCCCTGCTGCTTTTTAGGAGTTGAAACATTTTGGACTCTTTTTAGGAGCTGTTTCTTCAGATATTCCTGACAAGACAGACACAGAACAGATTGTGTAATAAATAACATTAAATAAAATCGTATACAGTAATGAAGGCATACAAGCAGACACGACTGATGAATAGTGTCTTACCCACTCAGCCCCACTCTTCAGGCACTAACTCATAGGCACGGAGAACAGTAGCCTTAACAATGTCATAATCCAAGCTGTCTTCAATGGACAGAGAGGTACAGACTTCCTGAGCTTTACCAACCAACTTACATTGGAGCAAAAGAGGCAACACACCCCTCGGCCAATTCAGCGCAGCAGCAACACGTTCAAAAGCATTGAAATAGGAGTCTACCTCAGATTCCCTGAATGGGGGAACCAGTGCAATGTGCCTACTCACGTCAAAACTTTCTTGGGGACGCGGAGCGGGCGACGGTGAAGCAGGAGAACCGGCAGACGTAGTGGCAACCCGCTCCATCTCCAGAGCCCTTAACTTCAAATGCATGGCCTGCACCTCCAACTCCCGATGCCTCACCTCAGCCCCCTTAATTTGTAGCGTCAGTCGCAGCTCTTCCGTCGTTAAGGCTGCCCGCGCCGCAAGGCTGTGAGGTGGAATCACAGGGACTGGGGCAACAACACCAGCGCGGTCACCCTGATCACCCTCAACAGGAGATAACCCCCCAAACAAACCCCGTTCAGACAGCTGTGTACAAAGGAGCTCCTTCAGCTCCTGCTTTTTAAGACTGGATGGCACCCGCAAATCATAAAAGTTCCCCACCAAAATCAGGTCAGCCTTTGTACACCCATCCAATTTATCCACCGACAGACTAGTAGCAAAATCCTCCAACGCAAAATCCATATTAGCCACAACCACAAAAAAAACTGCCAACCAGACAAAGAGCCCCAAGAAACAAAAACAAACGGCAGCCAGCACGACACCCGGCCACCAAAACAAAAGAACAGACGAGCCCCCAATTTATGTTACGTCCCAATGTCTAGGGGTTGCGAGACGCGACATAACGTGTGCCCCCTTCCCCCCACACACTCTTCCCACTCCCAAACAAGGCTAGGACAAAGAATTGCCAAGTAATAGATTCTATTTATTGCGGAGGTGAGGTCCCAACATAACAAACAAAATCATATTAACGGCAACCTAAACTTTCCTAACCGAAAACAACATATAAAGAAAAGACAAAGTTCTATCCTAGACTCCTACATGAAAAACAGGAGAAAAAGGTAACAAACAAAAGAAAGGACTTCTCACTCCTACCACGGTGCTATTAGCAGCACAAAAGCCAGACTGAACCATTACTTAGACAATCTTAAATCCTCTCCCAGTTATACAGAAGCACATGTTTGGATCTGGCAGAGTGAAGAGAGGAAGAAAGGGGCGGAGTTCTTGTCTGATGGGGCTTTAAAATGGCTCCCGTCCTCCTGGCGACCAATCAGGAGACAGCAATCACCTCTGCCAAATCAATCCAGCGTGTGCACCTGGTCTCCATTATCCGTAGTAGACGAACACCTACTAGAACAGAGTGAGAGACATAACACAAAATCGGATCGGTCCCGAAGCATTGGGTAGTAGTCCACGAGGCGCTTTGCCATAACTGTGAGCTCCCGGTTGCAATGATATTTAAAATCATCCTCTGTTGCTCTTTTGATTGAAATCATGCTCGTGATAGTATTTCTTATTAATCTGCAACGAAGATCTTTGGACAGGCTAAAGTCTCCCTCGTTTCCAGCACGCTGTTGGTCAAAGAAGGCACTCCTTGCAAGCTCTAATTCTGTGTCTGTGTATATGACATACTGTGGGCTGACAAGTTGTACCGTTCTGCCATGTTGGGGTCTTGGGCTTGAAAAGGGGAGGGAGGATGGAGAAGAAATGGGGGATGGAGAGGGGAGAGGGTTGGAGAAAGACAAAGAGGACGGAAATGGATGTTGGGGAAGAGGAGGTGAGTGGGTGGGGCTGAATTCACTGCTTCCTGGTCTATGCAGCTCTGATTCTTGACCCTGTATAAAAGATACACATATTTATTGGTAATTATAAAAACAATGAGCTCTACACTGACAGCCACCAAACAAGAAATCTGAAATCTGCTGAAATCTATCATTACCTCATTTTCATCATGACTGAGTCTCCAAATGGTTCTCCTTCTCAGGAAGTGTTCTGGACCAGGAAAAAGGTCACGCAAGTCCTCCTTTGTGAGGCTTGGCAGCATATCTTTGCTTATATTAGCAGCTGAAAAACAAATATTGCCACACATTAAATATTTGTTAATGAATTTGCTAATACGTTGTCCATTGAGAAAATATGTCATATGAATATTGTTAAACTGTTTTTAAAACGCCTTGCGTGTGGCGTGAAAAGTAGGCAAACTGTCCAATTTCTAGCATGCACATGTTTTTGGTGCGCTTATCACGCAGGCAGCGTGCAAACGCTCTAACCTGCTAACATGGGAGCAGCAAAAAAACTGACACGCCACGCAGCTGACACGCTCATGCCATGCACTCAGTCTGAATTAGCCCTAAAGATTCTTTATTTTGACCAACTGAAAATAAGAACCTGGCAAACTGCATGTAATATGTATTATGTAACTATAATAGCTACTGGAGAAATCAACAAACAAATACATCTTACTTTATTCTTACTTTACTTTAAATCATTAAATATTAGTAGGGGGAGGAAAGTCTGCATCTTTACAAAGACAGGTTACCTTAATTTCAGAACAGCCACTTAACCTTGAAAACTTAAAATACAGATATCCCAATCATACTAACGTTAGAAAATGTCACCGAAATTAGTTTCACTAGTTCACAGTAACGTTAACAGTATATTTTAAAAGTGAAAACGTCAACGTTAGAGGTTGATAATAGAAAGGGCGCCAGAGAGTGTTAACGTTACCTCTAAGCTAAACAGAGATGTCCATTATCGAAGGCTAATTCAAAATAATTTGCACCATAACACTGTTTCTGGCATTAAAACACAATTAATTACGTCAACTAGTATCGTTTATGCTATTATTAGCAGTTTACAGTGGACATTTAGGGGAATACGTTCTAGCTAGCTAGTTTGTTCGTTTAAATTAGCATGTTGACGTTAATGTGTTGACCAATGTTCCAATTCAAATAAATGTTAACTTCCAGAGGACAAGTTTGGATATAAACGAACATACAATACCTTTTAGTATTTCAGCTGCTACTTCATCCATGCCCGCTTCGTCCATAGTGTAGGCTAAAACGAATTGCTGAGTCTCCTTCCAAATCCACGATGCAATCTGCTGAAAGCTGAAGTTCCATCTACGTAACGGACCTTTTTCGCGCTTTGATATGGAAGCTACCATTTCATAATGAGGGGTGACTGAATTATGTCAAATGTTATAAATATTGATAGTATGCTTAAATGATGCAGTCATGGGTCAAATATCATACAATTATTACAAAAATATAACGTTACATTTCATTACACATGTTAATTGCAGATGTTATTGTATACATAAAAACTCTTGATCACAGGCCTTCCCTATAATTAGGTAATATCCTGAACCCACATGAAATTCATGTTACCATCATGTTACGTTCTTTTCCCCACCGTTTCCGTGATCTTCATTTGCAACTTTACCTCATTGTTTGCTCTCAGTAAATTTCAAGATGCTTTGGAGATGCGTTATCTGCTTGGTTTTTGTTACCTACTCACTAAAACTGTTAATGAGCCATTATAATCGATTGCACAGTCGCAGCCCTGATTTCAGGTTGCTCTGTGGTATCGATGGATGCACGGAGGAATATATAGTGTACAACTCAGTCTACCATCATGTAAAGAGAAGACACTCCCAACACCTTGAAGGCACCAGACCAGAGAACGGCAGCCAAGCAAGTGAACACGGCTTTATTTGTGGAAATCATTCTATTACAAATTGTTAGAATATGCGTGTTTTTTTATTGGTAAAGATTATTATTAGGCTAATGTAGCTAGCTAGTTTAGTTGTCATAAGCAAAACTTATGTAAAAATATATATATATATATATATATATATATATATATATATATATATATATATATATATATATATATAAATAAGCCGTTTCTGTAAGGTGCATAACGTTAGGCTACAGACACACATGGTGAAGAAGTCACACTTCAACAAATTAGAAAACAAAATCTGGTTAGTCATTTTCCTTGTTGATGCCCCCCAAAACCTTACCCAGATGTAAGTTATAGGCTACTATTAGTAATTGTAGTTAAAATAACTATTAGCTTAGTTAATGTAAAAATGATTTATGATAAACATGAATTGATACAACTAAATACAATTTCAGATAATATGTTTACTTTCTATGTAGTACGCAGAACATTCAACCTGATCAGCTTCCAGCCAACTCTAGCATCATGGAGCAGAACCTCTGCACACCTGAGTCAGATGAAGATCAAATGGGTATTGAAGAAAATGGAGCCGTCACAGTGCAACAAGTATGTTACTCAATTGGTGACTATCAACTGAAATTGACCATTAGGAATGCTCTTAGATTTGGTTTGGTCAGAGTTATGAAGCATGAAATCATCCTACCACATCTTATCTTTTTACTATCAGACATGCATAAATTATAGGCTATATGAATACTGTATAATTTTGAAAATGCAAAATTATTGATTTTCTTGGTTGAAAAGAAAAATATGTTGTGCATCATTATTGACCATATTTTTATATGTGCTTGGGCCTAGTGCTTGGGCATATTAATAGCATTCATAGTTAGTATTCACAGACACGTCAGTCAACTTCTGTCAACTAGTAATGTGCCTCCACATCAGGACACTAAAGGTATGTTTTGTTTTAGGATCTTAGAAAACATGCAACTGCCTTTGTGATAAATGCCCGAGCCAAGACTCGTCTGTCACAGGTAAGATGCTTCCCTACAATCACATCTATCATACATTTATTTTTGACTGTGTGAGTGATCAACCGGTCGTTGGCCTTTCAAGTCTTTCTACTCTCACTTTGAAATGGATGCTACATAATCTTTTTGACTAAAGGCATTTAGTCATGTGATCTGCTTCCTCAGTCCATGTTAACAAATATTTTGGGACTACCATGAAAAAATGCAGTAATGAATATGCCACATTGTAACAGTGATCACCAGACATGATCCAGCCATATACTAGTTTTGTTTCTGAACAGAACAGGTTACATACACATTTATGCAGAGCAGTTTGTTCAGTAGGTTGTCAACTTTACTGTTGATGATGCCTCATGTTAATGCCTTTAAATGGCAAGTAGCTTTGGTGGACGATGTGTTCCAACCTCAAATATTAACGACATCACCTCTCTTTGTCTCTTGCTCTCTATTTCTCATTCTCAGAAAGGCATGAATGACATTGTTGCTGGAGTACAGCAGTATCAATCCTCACTACTGGACAACCTCAGGCAGCAGATGGAGGGAGTACTAAAGAAGCATTCAGGAAGCACAAGTCAACTGGAAAAAGATACAATGGATATATTTAACCATTTCATTGACCCCCTTGCTAACGTTGCAACAACATTTCGACAGAACAGTGTTATTAGGACGCAGTTTGGCTGTGTTGATGCAGAAGAAATTCTAATCGCTCGAACCATATGCAGGAAGAAATGTGAGGGATCAAAAGACTTTTTCATCAAGGAAAACGTATTTCATTATGTACCATTGATAAAAAGTCTAGAACAGTTCTTATCAAATCCAAGGATTTTGACTATGATTGAAAAGGGACCCCAAAGGTGCAGGGAAGGTTTTTTTCATGACATTGTTGATGGTGCTCTTCTAAAATCACATCCCTTATTTTTAAGCAAACCAAATGCACTGCAGATTGTTCTGTACACAGATGAAATAGAGATCTGTAACCCACTGGGATCCTTTGCATCAAAAAACAAGTTGTTAATGGTATACTACACTCTGGGAAATATAGATCCAAAGTACAGGTCTAAGCTGGCTTCTATCAGACTACTTGCAATGGCTAGATCAGCAGACCTCCGCAAATCTGGTGTAGATGTAATACTGAATAGAATTAAAGAAGACATGGTTGCATTGTACAATGGTGTTACAATGGAAACTGTTAATGGAGAGAAAACAATATATGGTGCTATGGTCACTCTCTGTGGCGATACCCTGGCACAGCATGAATTAGCAGGGTTCAAAGAGGGTGTGGGCTTTGCATTCAGTAAGTGCAGACACTGTGAGTGTTCTTTTGAGGACATGCAGTCACAATTCAATGAGGATACATACACTAAAAGGACATTGGAGAAGCATGTCAGACAGTGTGATGAAATAGAAATGGCAACCACAGACCTGCTTCGCAACAGCCTGAGAACAACATACGGTATCAATCGAAGGAGTAAGTTAGTTGAATTCCCATCCTTTGATATTGTACAGCAAACCCCACAAGACATAATGCATGTGATTCTAGAAGGGATAGCTCCACTGGAAATCAAAAATGTTTTGAATCATCTTATTCAGTCAGGACAGATAACTCTGGACTCAGTAAATTCTGCGATTCTTGGTTTCCCTTATTCCCCGCTAGATGTTAGAGATAGGCCATCCCCAATTTCCCTTAGCACACTTATGTCAAATGATGGTAAACTAAAACAGTTATCTGGGCAAATGCTTGTCCTGCTAAGGATATTGCCATTTGTTTTAGAGAGTTTGGAAGACAATGCATATGTGCAACTGATAATTCAGTTATTAGAGATTGTGCAAATAGTGTTTGCCTCTGTTCTTTCCATTGCAACTGTGTCTACATTGAAGTTGCTAATTGAAAATCATTTGAAGCATTGGAAGGAGCTTTTCCCAGACCACAATGTTACACCTAAACAGCATTATATGATATGCCATCGCAGATACAAATATTGGGTCCAATGGTCAGACATATGTGTATGCGGTTCGAATCCAAACACTGTTTATTTAAACAATCGGCTTCCAACCTAAATTTTGAAAATGTATGCAAATCTTTGATTAATCAGAACCAAATATATGAAAGCTGCCAAAATGTTGAGCCTTCCATGCACCCACTTTTCTCAAGTGAAAAGGAGATGGGACCTGTATCTGAGGTTAAAGATCTACAATATTTAACAGGAAAATTGAGAGACTTCCTAGGTGTCATTGAAGTGAAAAATGCTGTATCAGTTAACTGGCTTGTGATAAATGGTAATAAATACATAACTGAGAAGTCCATGATCCTTGCTAAAGTATTGAATGGTAATATGCCAGAATTTGGACTGGTCAAAAACATATATCTTGTTGATTCTAGGCTTTATTGTTTGGAATATCAACCATTTCAAACTACATGCTTTGATAGAAATGTCATGGCTTATCAAGTTGAAGTCCCACACCTTGCACAGGCCACTGAATTAGCTGATGCTGAAAGGCTGGTTGATTCTACCTCTTATTACACAATCAGCAGCCAGAGCCAAACTTATGTACAAATAAAATACTACGTTGGGGATGTAATTGAATTGCACAGTAGTTCAAATGACTAACTTGTTCCTAGATTGTTAAAAGCTTTTAATGCTGTCTTGCAATTTTACATAAATTATGTTCTTTGACGCATAATATTTCAATAGCAGATGAAAATGTGTTTTGCTTTGGTGTTTGCACTGAATCTTTGTGCAATATGGGTTCTTTCCTTGAGGTTATTTTACATATTTAGTAAACATGTCATGTCATGTAATTAAGGGTGCTCCGATTGATCGGTCACCGATCGTTGTCGGCCGATAAAGGCTTTAAATAGTTTGATTGGTGGTCTCCTTAAAGGCCGATCAGATGGGCCGATGAGACGCACCACTCGTGAGAAAAGAAATTCTACGCGCAGCTAAAATGGCGGACTCTCTTCATTCACCGGTCTGGCAGTTGTACACGGTCTGAAAAAGACAACACATTAGCGATTTGCAACGTGTGCGCCAAGGAAATTCCAAAGTTAGTTAGCGCTACGGCAGAGAGAGAGAGAGAGAGAGAGAGCGAGAGAGAGAGAGAGAGAGAGAGACCGTGTTTGCACTTGTTGACACCCTAATGAAGGACATCACATCAATCAGCTTCACAAGTGACATTTGGAGTCCAGATGTACGTCCCATGTCCATGTTGAGCCTAACTGCGCAGTTTATTTATTAAAACTTTGAATTAAAAGGAGTTGTGCTTCATTCTCAAGAATTTTTGGCGTCACACTCCGCAGAGGCTCTTGCTGCCGCATTCAGCAACATGTTTCGCGCATGGGGAATCCCGAAGGAAAAAGTACACGTTATTCTAACGGATAATGCCAAGAACCTGGTAAAGGGATGAGGGATGCAGTTGTACCCAGCCTGCCGTGCATGGCTCATACACTGCAGCCTGCCGTGCATGGCTCATACACTGCAGCCTGCCGTGCATGGCTCATACACTGCAGCCTGCCGTGCATGGCTCATACACTGCAGCCTGCCGTGCATGGCTCATACACTGCAGCCTGCCGTGCATGGCTCATACACTGCAGCCTGCCGTGCATGGCTCATACACTGCAGCCTGCCGTGCATGGCTCATACACTGCAGCCTGCCGTGCATGGCTCATACACTGCAGCCTGCCGTTGCCGACGGAGTTTATCACAACGCAGCATCGCTGTTTAACAGCCTGTGGAAGACGCATCGCCGGTCATTTCAAACATTCACAGCTTGCCTACTCTCGACTTCAAAATATTTTGTAGCAACTTGGCCAGCCTATTAAGAGGCTACAACAGGGTGTATCCACCAGGTGGAACAGTACCGTTAATATAAAAACTTCGAAAGCCACGTTGTTGGAAGCGGTCCAGAACAGATTCAGTGACATTCAGTCGAAGCGCCTGTAATCGCAATAGTGCTTGATCCGAGGTGAGAACTTCAGTCGCACTCTCTCTCTCTCTCTCTCTCTCTCTCTCTCTCTCTCTCTCTCTGTGTCTCCGGTTGTGTTGCTGTCAGAGAATGAAACTATATTTAAATAATGTCAATGTTAATTGAATATATTGAATTCTCTGAGCTCTAAGCTGTTTAAGATGTTTCTAACAGGATTCAGAATGTTGAAAGTTTCCTGTCAATAAAAGTAAACAGTTGACAATTCACAATACATTATCTTCTGTTCATTTTAATACATATAAATTGTTAAGACTATTAAAATTTTAACAGGGTAAATAGAAGGCTTCAAATAGACCCAGTGATCGGTGACCGGTGATCGGTATTAATCAATACTGCTTTCAGCAATCAGTGATCGGCCCCAAAAATGTTGATCGGAGCACCCTTACATGTAATGTTTATTGCTAAATGGTCTTGGTACAACCTTTATTTGTTAAAGTAGATTTAAGCACAGTGCCCACTCACTTTAACATGATAATGGATGAGCAGATAGTATGTTTTTAAAGCATCGGTTTGACTAAGTACTTCTCTGCACTGAATTTCATCGGGGCATATGTAATTGCTGTGTGTTGACAATAAAAAATGAATTCCATTCAATTGTTATCTGTTATTTAAAAATGTTAAGCGATTAAAAGGATAAGACGCTTGAAATAAGAAACACTGACTTTGACCAAGCAGTTTTATACTTCTAAGCGTTGATGTGACACCTTTAGTATTATGGTAATTCTCATTATAAGCATAAACCTGCTCATAACCAGTAATAAAATCTCAATAACAAGTTTTAATACATTATTAAGATTATTAAGAGAAATACTTCTTAAAACAAGTGAAATGCTCTTACACAAAACCTGCTTGGTAGGAAGAAATATCTTGGCAGACAAAAACTAGAAATTTTGCTGTTCATTTGTCTGTTGTTAATTAACATCAGCAACAGATTGCATATAGAACATTCTGAGAGCTACTCTGTCATAATTAAAACAACTAGAGAGTGTGTACCAACTGATGTGGGTCTGATTATATTTTATTTAATCATAATCGCACCATAGTGTTTTTGTCACTTCCTGTCCAGCCGGAAGGCGCCTTAAATCGGATGGAAACTGTCCTGACTTTACCACAGCTTTTTGCCCCCTGCTGCCGCCTGCTCTCGTCCACTTTACAGGCGAGGCGCAGTTCATCTCGAACGAGCCTATTGCTAGCGCAACCTGGACTGACACTGTCGGTGGGTAGCTCCTCAGCATTGCTAGCGCAAGCACCGGCTTCTTGCTGCTCTTTAGTAACGTTAATGTTAGTGTTGTCAGTAGCCGTCGTGAAAAAGGTTACCTTTGGAAGTTTTGCTAAAAACGTTCTGCTTTCTTCCCGCTTCTTCCTTTTTTCAGAAGCACTTCGGTGGCTTCGCTTCATTTTTTAACCGTCTGTAGCCTCCAGCTTACAGCATGATGAGCCATTTGTTTACAAACGCACACGTGCGGTAGGATAATGGAATAGTCCAATGTAGTGGGGACTGGGGGGAGTTTCTCATCATGAATTAAGCAATCGGATAGCACTTTAGCGTATCACTGTTTAGAGATATAATTGGTGATAAGCAGTGTTGCCAGATCTTGCGAGACAAATAAGCAACCAGGCCTGTGAAAACAAGCCCAAAACAAGCGACGTTTTCTATGGACGTATTTCACCCACTTTATCCCGGGCATTTATTCCTCCAAAAACTCTCCTACAGTCCAGTCACCATCAGTCACTACTTGCGCATTTTCCTAACCAGAAAAACAACAGACTGCCCTGCTCTGCCTCTGATTGGCTGGTACTCGTTGCCATCTGGGTCAGAGCCAATTAGAAGCAGGAAGTGGGCGGGAAATAACTCTGTTGTCTCCAGTGTGTATGGGGATACATAGAAAACATAGAAAATACCTGCTTGACAATTTATTATGGAGCTCAAAGCCCAAATAAGCAACTACGCTTTAGTAACAAGCCCAAGAAAACCGCAACCCGCGACTACCAATATTTGTAAGCAACTTTACAGAAAAACAAGCCCAAAGTCGCTTATAATAAGCGGACTTGGCAACACTGGTGATAAGTAAGACAACAAATCGTAACCATAAGTTTATGAGGAGTTTTACGGGGCCCTTGGTAGCTTGGAGCCTAAGGCAATTGCCTACCTTTGCCTAATGGTAAGTCCGCCTCTGGCCATAAGTCCCCTGATCACGAAGGTCATCAATCACAGCCCTGTTCCATCTACACTGAAAAATGCTGTCATCCGCCCATCTCTCAAAAAAACAACAACACATTAGGTCCAGAAGTTATTTCACAACACAAAAACGCAGACCTACTGATGCTGGCAGAAGCTGGGTCCTGATGCTGGCCAAAGCTGGGTCCTCATTCTCCTGGACTTAACTGCTGCATTTGACTCCATGGACCCCAACATCCTCTTGCTCTGCTTACACTCCATAATTGGTCCTTCCGACTCTGTATATAACTGGTTCTCATCCTACCTCACAAGGAGAACTGAGCATGTAGCACTGGGAGAGGCTAAATCCCTGACATACAACGTCACCTGTGGTGTCCCTCAAGGCTCAGTACTTGGCCCTATCCTGTTTAACCTGTACATGCTACCCCTCAGACCTGTTGTCAGCCGGCATGGATTGTCATACCACTGCTATGTTTGACACTAAATTATGCATCAGGATTAACCCAAACCCTCTGCTGCTATACACTGAAGCCATCTTAGTCAGCACTCCACACCTGGTCCGGTCATCCGTCATTACTATCTTCACCTTCCCTGGTCAGAATATTTGTTTTTAAACATCAGTCACCAACGTGGGTGTTAAATTGAAGATCTCTGCAAGACATCCTTCTTCCACCTCGGAATCATCTCCAAACTGTGCAACTACTGCAATGCGCTCCTCATTGATACTTGGCCCTGCAGTCCCATGTTCAAGTGTCCTTGGCACTGAACCCCGAGTTTCCCCCAATGCAGCGGAGTCGGAATGTAAATGTGTGTGACTATTTATCTGACGAGCAGGTGACACCTTGTACGACCAGTGTGTGAATGGTTCCTGTACTATGTAAAAGCGTTTTGAGTAGTGGTTAATACTAGAAAAGCGCTATATAATAAACAGTCCAAATGTTGGCAGAGAACAGGTCTCTGTTGGCTCACCTGGGTCGAGATAGTAATGCTATTTGCTACTCTCAATCAGACATGACTGTGACGGGGCTGTATGTCTATTTAGTATTGTTTAAGTTAAGATGTTTTTGATTATTTATTTGGTTGTTTAAAATAAAAGTCAAATTGTTGTTAAATTTTAACCCTGTAGCTGTGTCAAAGCAAAAATAGGGCCTTCTTATTGCATTTCACCATTTCTATAAATTTATGTCTATAGTTATGTGTGTGATTTGATGTGGATGAGTTTTTTTTATTTGAAAAGTTTTGTATTTAGCAGTTCTGGCTTTTTTTCTTTGCACTTTTCAAATGGAAAACACAGACGTCTGTAGAAATAACTTCATAAAATATCCATTTTCTGATTTTTTTCTTCTGGATTTTTTTTTGTAGTAAGTTGAAACATGTGGCTGTGGTACTAGTTGTGAGTAGCCCATCTGATATGTTTACAGTAGTGTTTTCAAATCATTTTACAGATGCTTTATGTGGACGGAACTAGAAATTCTCTATTCTAACCTCTGTAGCTCTGTGTCACTAAGGCCTAGAATCACACTGACATTTGGAACAAAAGATTAAGTGTTAGCTTCCCAATGACCTCAGGCAAATCACAGAAGGCCAAAGTATATGGGAGCTGTATCACTTTTTTTTTTTTTGGTAAAACATTTAGGCAAGAAAAGCATGTATTTTCAAGTGTCTATAAAGAAGAGGTATTTATACTGTTGGTCCCAGCCTCTTGTCTGTAATCAATAACTCTTATGAATGGCACAGTCCCATCTAGCTTTAAACATGCTGTGGTTTAGCCTCAAATTAAAAAAATCCAACCTTGACTTCCTCCAAGCTTTAGGCCTATTTCTAAATTTTTGTTCATGTCAACGAATTTGGAGAAGGATGTTCTTGCTCAGATCTTTTAATTTTTAAGTGAAAATAATGTCTTGAACAATTTACAGTCTGATTTCAGAGTACACCATAACACAGAAACAGTACTTCTTATAGTGCTAACTGATTTGTTTCTGTTCGGTGACGGAGGAAATTGTGCTATTTTACTCTAGTTGGACCTTAGTGTTGCATTTGACACTGTTGATCATGCCATCTTGTTGGTTCACCTTCAGAATGGGGATCCAGGCTGTTGCTCTACAGTGGTTCAATTCTTATATAAAATAAAAAAATAGAACCTTTTCTGTTGAAATTGGAAATAGCTCCTCCTCTTCGGCAATGATTACATGCGGTGTACCTCAAGGTTTGATTTTAGGGCCAATTTTATTCTCTTTGTACATGCTCCCTTCACAAACATCTTACTGTTTTGCTGATGTCACACTGCTGTACCTGCCTCTAAAACATGTAACACCAACTTCTTAAAGTCTTTTTACTGCCTGAAAGAAATTAACAACTTTCTCCAAACTAATGAAAATATTCAGTTGAACTTTCAAAAAACATGGGGACTTTAGCCTGAAGTGTGCGCCCTTTTGCCAGACATCCAAGTTTCATCTTTGACCTAGCATTAAAATTTGACAAATTAGTTCCGTTGTCAAGTGTTCAGAATAGCAGTGTTTGAAAAAGTGAATAACGCCCAAAGTCCTTTTATTATAAGCTTTGATTCCCATAATATCAATGTGTTGAGAACAACATGCATTCAATTCCAAATTAAAAGATGACCAAAATTGATCACGTTTGTCCTACCTTCACAAAAACTGAAGAAAATGGAATATTAGGCTGTTCAAAAATAGCATTTGCATTTTTCTTTACAAACTCAAACATTTACTGTATGAACTGAAAAATGTCAAGGGTTTGCTTTACTTTGAATCACTGCACTAATATTTAGTTGCATAACCATCTGTGTCGCATGGAGTCGACCAAATTCTGGCACCTGTGAACAGGTATTCCAGCCCAGGACGATTGAACTACATTCCACCATTCCTCTGCATTATTGGATTTTGCCTCAGAAACAGCATTTTTGATGTCACCCCACAAGTGTCCTATGGGATTGAGGTCCGGGGATTGGGCTGGCCACTCCATAACATCCATCTGGTTCACCTGGAACCAAGACTTTGCTCCTTACTGGTGTGTTTTGGGTCATTGTCTTGTTGAAAGATCCATTTGAAAGGCATTTCCTCTTTAGCATAACGCAACATGACCTTCAAGTATTTTGCTGTATTGAAGCATGATCCATGATCCCTGGTATGGAAAAATAGGCCCAACACCACAGTATGAGAAATTTTTGCACCACCATGCTTTCCTGTCCTCATAGTGTACTGTGGCTTGAATTCAGTGCATGGGGGCCGTCAGACAAACTGTCTGTGGCCCCTAGACCCAAAAAGAACAATGTTGCTCTCAACAGTCCACAGAATGTTGCACCATTTCTCTTTTGGACAGTCAATCTCCGTTTCTCAATGTCAAGGATCCTTCCTTGGTAGGCCTAGTCCTTCCAAGGAAGGATCCTTTAGGAGCAGGTCAGAGTCCTCCTTAGCATTCGAAGAACATGTACAATGGAACAGTCTAACAAGTGCACATCATTGCGGGCTTGCGTCATTAGATTTTTTTTTGCCGCATTTCAAAACACTGGATGAAATGGTTGTGGAACTGTTAACTGTGCTGTTTAATTATGCCTTTGGGATGGAGAAGATGAATCAGCAGCCTTTTTTAATGTCAAGGAAGGATCCTCCAAAGCCAGAAGGAGGACGCTACGTCATCAACGTCCGTCGAAGGACCGTTCCAATTTCGAGGATCCTCCGAATTCCTCCAAGGACTGAGTCCTTCATTCAGAAAATTTCCCATAGACAGAGAAGGATGCATTTGTGTATCCTTCGCGCTCCCAAATCACCCACAATCCTTTCCGCGGACCTAAGCGAGAGTTCGAGCAGCATCGCTGACGGTGAAATAATAATTTAAATGTAAGTATCTTTAGTGTGTGTCGTACATTTGTTATCACCGTTAATGTTTTACATCAATGTAAAGCTTAACGCTTTAAAGCTTGTACAAATTGCTATAATAATTAGGTAGATACACCCCGAGCTAACATTAGCTAACGGAACCTATAATTTAACATTGGGCTGCTAGCAAGCTGGTTGCTGTCTTTGTAAAGTTTAATGTCCGGTGGCATGTTCATCTCTTTTTATATGCCGTTACCGTATATGCGTAACGTTAGCAGAGATTTAGAAAGTTGCTGTGTTTATCACTGGTTGTATCTGTAGACGGGAGGTAACACTGCACCGTTCAACAAAGGCTAACGTGTATGAGTAGTTTCCCATGTAATAACGTTGTGTTACAGCATTCATAACGTAAAATTATTTTATTTGTGTTAACTGTCTTTTAACAGGGACTAACGGAGGCGGTCACCAAGGATGGCAAAGCCAAAGACCAGCAGGGAGACAGAGGCCAAAGAGAGATGTGGAATACATTATTTTCTATATTAACACTAGAAGTGCCGGGATTCCATAACTCCTAGAACTGCCGTGCGCGGTCATTTTGACCGCCAGATTCCAAACTCTATAATCTCTCATGATAAATACCTAATTGCAATATTAATGCAGGTATTGTGTTAGGATATCTTTAGAAAAACGAAATAACCCCAATGTACAATTTAACGAGTTTAATTATAAACTTGAGTTGCCCAAGTGTTTCAATAATTCATATCATGGCATTGTAAAACGTAATTATTTCATTCACATTTGAAAAATATGGTATTTAAATTCATTCAACATAACTTATAACAGGCAAATAACACCTAAAAGTATCTTACTTGAACATTTATAACCTAACCTAACCTGTCACTGCCTCCGTGTTGGTGTCGGCTGTGGTGCGCAGCGCTGCTCGGACCGAGCTCCGGTCCCTTTTCCCCTCTCTAAACTCGTGTCTCAGCTCCTCTGCCGGTTGCTGCCTGAACTTCCTCCGGACATTTCCCTGCTGCTGCCCCCCTTGGAGAGGATTTGTGCAATGATTCCCGCCAGTTTGAGGAGGATGTATTAAGTTATATGAACACGTAGGCAGCCAGCGGCCACTAGCTCCGTGTACCGAGCCTTCCCCGGAGTGATCGCCCGGCGCTGCCTTCTGATTCAGACCGGAGTCCATCCACGCCGTATTTATTGTCGTTACCAACTCTGGCTTTACCTTCAGCCCATCGTTGATGCCCACACTTGTTACTCTAGACCACTTATGACGTTTCTTTGGCAGAGACGCTGATAGTAACTAAGCAACCAATATACATCTTCAACCCCGCGAAAGATTAAAAACAATTCCGCGAAAATCCGAGCGGTCAATATGACCGTGTATGGCCGAAATAGGTAAAAGTGATTTTATTTTCTTTGCCTAGTGTGTAATGTATATTAAAACTATTTTAAATGAAAATATAGACCCTTTTAGGAAAAGTCAGTTATCAGCAGGATTGTATTTTTTTATCCAGCAAAGTTATTACATATATAAATTTCAAAACGGTCAAAATGACCGTCATGGCCGTTCTAGTGTTAAAGATTGGCATTCTAACAATAAATGCTTTAAATTACCTGGTTTGTCTGTGTCATTAAGTTTTTGGGTGTGTGTATATAATATAAACTGTCCGGTGGCATGTTAGATGAACATGCCACCGGACATTAAACTTTACAAAGACAGCAACCAGCTAGCTAGCAGCCCAATGTTAAATTATAGGTTCGGTTAGCTAATGTTAGCTCGGGGTGTATCTACCTAATTATTATAGCAATTTGTACAAGCTTTAAAGCGCTAAGCTTTACATTGATGTAAAACATTAACGGTGATAACAAATGTACGGCACACACTAAAGATACTTACATTTAAATTATTATTTCACCGTCAGCGATGCCGCTCGAACTCCCGCTTAGGTCGGCTATTATTGTTTCTTAACGAGCCGGCAAAGGCCCGCGCATAGGATTGTGGGTGATTTGGGACCGCGAAGGATACACAAATGCATCCTTCTCTGTCTATGGGAAATTTTCTGAAGGAAGGACTCAGTCCTTGGAGGAATTCGGAGGATCCTCGAAATTGGAACGGACTTCGAACTTCGACGAACTTCGACGGACGTTGATGACGTAGCGTCCTCCTTCTGGCTTTGGAGGATCCTTCCTTGACATTGGGAAACACCCAGTGTGTCCTTTGGCAAAGTTCAACCTATTAACCTACATGTATTATTTTCAACAATGGGACTCTGGGGGGGCTTCTGATAGCTTTGCTTCACATAGCCTTCTTCTGATCGTAACAGTACTCACAGGTAACTTTAAGTCTTCTTTGATTTTCCTGGAGCTGATCATTGGTTTAGCCTTTACCATTTTGGCTATTCTTCAATCCATTCGAATGGTAGTTGACCGTTTTTCCCACATTGTTCAGGCTTTGAATGCCATTACCTGAGTAGCCTATAATTTTCTGCACTTCTTTACATTTCACCCTCTCCAATCAACTTTTTAATCAAAGTCTGCTGTTCCTCAGAGCAATGTCTGGAACAACCCATTTTCCTGAATATTTCAGTGTGAAATGCACTGAAACCAGCATGCAAATTTTCTTCCTTCCTTAAATATGGGCCATAATTGACACGTCTTTCTTTATAGAATCAATGACCGCACTAATTGAACAACATGTATTTTGAACATGCCCCTTTCAATTACAGATTCAATTACACAGAATGAGCAGTATGCATGTCATGACTGTTGGGTCTGTTTTTTTCTATGGCTCTACAACACTTACTAGTAAATGATTTGCCATGTAGAAATACCACTTCTACCAAAAAATGATTTGAGGTTAGTGATGTTGGACTGCTATTATTTTGAACACAATTGTAGTTTTTTTTCATGTCAGGCCTATTGCTAAACTAAAATCCTTCCTCTGTCATAAGGACTTGGAGACTGGTATTCATCTACCTATTGTCTGAAATTGAATAATGCAATTCCTTGTCTTCTTTATCACACCTGCAGCTTGTCCAGAATGTGGCTGCTAGATTGTTGATCTCCCCGATATTGGCTTCTCTTCCCCGGTTACCGGTCCAATATAGAATTAAACTAAAATCACTCCTCCAGCAACCTAAAAATTGTCGAATCCAGACCTGGGCATTGTATGGCTTGAGGGCCACATCCGGCCCCTTGGGAGGCCCTAACCGACCGGGTGTAAATCATGCATGAAATACAACAGCATTGCTTTTATTTTTAAGACGACTGTTTGCAGCTTATTCTCTGGTTCAGACAACAGGTCAGATTGTTCTGTTACAATTGATAGAATGGAGGACCCAAATGCAACGACGAGGCAAGTAGGCAAAAGAGGGCAATAATGAAGATTTATTAACAAAAGGTGTCCAAAAACAGGGATCTAAAAGCAAGAAATAAAACTACTAAAGTAAAACACAGTTCTGTCCAAAAAGTAAAAAGTCCAAAAAGGAACAGGAAAAAACAAAAACTAGAAAAACAGGCACTGGAAAGAACTCACAGGGAAATATTGATATCAGGGAAGAGTCCAAACAAAGGAAACATCAACAGGAGCAGGCGAACAAAACACAAAAAGATCTGACAAGAGACAAAGGGAACACCGAGGTTAAATATAAGAGGTAACGAGCAAACGAGGAACAATTGATACAACAGGTAAGGCAAGGCAAGGCAGCTTTATTTGTATAGCACATTTCAGCAACAGGGCAATTCAAAGTGCTTTACACAAAATCAGTTAAAAACAATAAAAACAACAACAAAAAATAAAACCCATGTGAATCACATCAGGGCGGGGACGACAATCACAGAGGCGGGAGAACAGAAGGCAGGTAGTAAAACTAGACAGAGACCCAGACTATCAAAATAAAACAGGAAACAAAACATACAGACACTCAAAAGAAAACACCAGACAGGAACAACAACAAGACCAGGGGCCTGTTGCACAAAACCAGGATAAGGGATTAAGCCGGGATATTCAAGTTATCCTGGATGAATTTAGCTTTGACTCGGTTGCACGAAACCAGGTTGAATTAAACCCAGCCAAGTAACCATGGAGATTTATTCTTTGCGGCTAGCCTGGTCCAGAGCAGGCTATCAGCCGGGCTAAGATTAGTCCTGGAGTCTCATGTGTTAAATCAGCTGACACTCTGAACCGAAATAAACAAATTATTCCGTTGTCTTCTGCGTGTGTTCTGCTTTATTTTATTAACATGCATTATTTGTCACTATTGTTATCACGAGTTTGATTTAAACCCTACTATAGCAGTTGTTTAGATGGTTAGAAATGGTTGCACTGGCACCCAGATGCGGAGTGGAAATTGGGAGAGTCGGGACATTCGCGGCGGGACGGTAGTGTGTCGAGGCTGCCTGGCTTGCGGCCGCTGCCCGGTGGCCGCTGCCCGGTGGCCGCTGCCCGGTGGCCGCAACCCGGTGGCACATCAGTGTCCACCCTCTCTGTAAAAGTAGAGATGAGCAGCGTGGCGTCCGTGGTCTGTGCAGCTTCAGGTTTATACAGGACGCGCTCCGGAGATTAAGTGGGACAATGAAGCTATATTCCCAGATATGATATTAATGGCAGACTGGTCAGAGACCAATACATTCATGATTTTATTTTCTTGTTGCTTGTCCTTCTCTAATAAAGGACAGTTTGTGTTAGGCTACTCCTTAATATGTAGGCTGATGTTTTTTTATTATAACTTACTTTGTTTTCATAACCTTCTCATAAGTCTTACATCCCTGGACCAATAACGTGGCCTATATATGTATATAGTGTAGTTTACATTCAACACACAGGGAACACCACAATGCTTCTTAATATATTTATTTTGATGCTGTTACTTGTCAGAAGAATAAAAAAAAATAAAAAAAAAACACGAATATTGTTTTACACATGCTCACAGCGTGTATTGAAGTCACTTTTTCTAGTTTTTGTACCTTTCTGATTGATCTGTATGAACATTAATTGTACAAAGATATTTAGAATTAGACATCGCTTATAGAGATTTATGGTTCTAAAACATGTTCTCGCGTTGTGAATATGGGTTTGAAATTAAGCCTTAGGGTACATCTCCCGAGGAACATTAATTCCCTCTGCTCACTTTTAAGGCAAAGTAGGCTAAATAATAATACATTTTATTTATATTGTGCTTTACATGGTAGGCTACTCAAAGACACTTTACGGTAAAACCAGCACATTTATCACCTAAAAACGAAACATGAAACTAGCATATTTAGAGCAATTAAAACACTGTAGCCTACAACTTTGTAAAATAAAAAAGTAGAGTGACTAGTCGGCTAAGTAGATATTTTTACATCCTTACACATTCAGTCAGTCCGCTATAGTCTGTTGGGCTTTTTCTCTCCGTTTGATAAGAGCCGTATTTCCCTTTCTGCATATTATATGCTTCACCTCCTTGTTACTTTCTGCATATTATATGCTTCACCTCCTCGTTACTTTCTGCATATTATATGCTTCACCTCCTCATTACTTTCTGCATATTATATGCTTCACCTCCTCGTTACTTTCCATTAGAAGCTGCTGCTCATTGGGTGAAACATATGGCGCATGCGTCGTCTCCACTTCTGCATCAATAAATCTGTGATCGATACCGTGGTCTATTTAAGAAAGCCATGAACGTGCACTTATCCCAGCTATCTACACCTGGCTGGACATAGCTTCACCTGTTCATCCTGGCTCGGCAAACGTGCAACCGATTAAGCCGCGATGAGCAGATCACACTAAGTCAAGTGACGCTTTTTCACTTATCCTGGATATCTTTATTCTACTTTCGTGCAACAGGCCCCAAGGGAGGACACACAGAAAAATAAGAAAACAGAACAAAGAAGCAGGATAAAAACCGAAACCATAAGAGTGACTGTACTAATAAATGAACTAAACACCAAACTGCAAGGAAAAGGCCTATTTTCACATGAAATGCAAAATAGTGACACAATGTCCTTTTATACTATGTCTGCTTCACCTTTTCATGTTCTAAGACGAAAAAAAAGAAGCTAATTCTGTAGTTGCACACAAAATAGTAAAAGCACAATGCTGTTCTTTGAAACGTAGTGACAAAATTGCATTTTGTACTATGTCTGCTTCACTTTGTTCATGTCCCAATCATACCCTTTGTGCTCTTACCAGTCGCAGCTTACAGATCTTACAATGTACTGCTTTTTATAAAGGGATAGCCTATTGGTCTAGCCCTCTACAACAGTATCTGTTTGTCATGTGGCCCCTTGGGAAAATTCATTGCCCACCCCTGGTCTAATCAGATCCTTTCAGCTATTCCACAGTCTCGGATTCAAACAAAGGGTGATCGTACTCTGGTACAAACTTCCCATTTATTTTAGGTCTTGTTGTTTAACGCACATTTTTATTCTTTGGTATATGATTTAGTTTAGTGATACTTGTATAGAAGTGTGTTTGTATGATGTTTGTCTATTTTTATTGTCTTCTTTTGTTTTTGTAACATAACTTTGTAATGCACTTTGTTTAGCCTAGGTTTGTTTTAAATGGTTCTATGAATAAATTGACTTAACTTGACTAAATGGACTGTAATTATATAGCACATTTCTAGTCTTAGCAGCCTGATTAATAGGTGACCACTCTACCTTGTGAGTCACAGCGGCCCACATCACCAACCTTTCATGTCATGTCAAGATAATTAACTTCATTCAAGAAAAGGCTAAGCAACACAGAAACTTCAAGCTGTTCCTGGAGGAATGTTCTGCAGAGAATGAGGATTTTCTTATCCACACTGAAATCAGGTGGCAGGTACAGTTAGACCTACTGTCCAATGCTTGGCCAGTGTTTTACAGACAGTCTGACTTTGAGTAACTTTAGCCCTGTGTGACATTTATTGCCGAAATCTTAAAAGGGCTGGTTTGGAGTAATTTCACCCTACAGTCCTTTGCACCATCCATGACCTCGAGCCAAACACTCCCCCCAGGAGCTTTTTTTCCCGTGGTTGAACCTTGGGCAAGTTAGCACTATTAGCTGAATGGCTTAGTGCAGGCGCTAATGGAACCATTGCGTATCTGGTAAATTACACCACTAATAATGCCCAGAATGGTACCAAACTTCTACAGTAGTACAAATGGGTTATATACTCAAAAACAAGGCATTGGAAAGTGTGTAAATACACCAGGAGTTTATTTAAATAGCACTTGCCTGATGGCTTGTGGCTAGCTAGCTCTTGGATTCTCCATTAGTTGTAGCTCCTCTTTGAAATTGAGCCAATCATCGTCGTGTTCGATGTTAACCTATAACTCTCACATTTTGTTGATCTAGTCTTCAGTTCCCTCGCTTCAAAGAAGCTAGAAAACAGAAGAAGAGATCAACAAAATGGCAGTTTATGGTTAACATAGAACGCGGCTCATTTTCGAAGGTCGCCCGTATCTATTTGAGCCTGAATACCCAGACAAGGAGCTACAACTAATGGAGAATCTTTACTTCCTTTCCCAAGATACCAGATAAATTAATCAAATGAACTAAGATCTGTATTTTAAAGGGAACACCACCTAGTAGACTGTTTCAGAGTTCAGTTATTGGTTGATTTCAGGGTGCCCCGTTTTGATTGTTTGTCAATTTGGTAAAGTTATTAATACAAAAATGTATAATTTTATTTACATTGCTAAAACATCTTTAAAAATTTGCCGAAAATTAAATTTGTACCCTTACCAATTCCCAACACTAAGCCGTATCAAACATGGCTGATGAGGCACTTTGGAGTCAGAGTAAATATCACAATGTTTTTGTTGTCATGATCAACTCTTTTGGGTTTTAGTACACTCCATCATGTTTGGGTGCTGTGTGATATTGGGAGTAGTGTACAAGAAGTAACTTCTACACATAATATGGTATTAAATATGACATGACCTAGAAGCTCTTTCACATGCAAGTCCCCCAAAACATGAGTGCAATCTGTGCTAGATGTGGCGCAACTCACTACCTTGGCTCTTTAAAGCTCTTACATCAACCACTAATGTCAGATCAAGATTTTGAAACCTTTCTGTCACTCAGATAAATAAATTGAAAGGAGAAACCCGGCTACAGATGTTTCCAGACTCTCTGGACAGTGATTGAGTGATGTGGCTCATTTATACAACACAGAAATCCCGTGTTCTCTCACGTACACCATCCTCCTTGTCTTTGTTCTATTCCCATGCTTATGTTTTTTTATAATTGTGGGAAGTCTATACATGGGGCTGCTCTACTGCTGAGCAGGTAATTTAAGTGTGCTGACAACCTTGCCCACTCTGCCTGTGACGCAACTGTCAAAGTGAACCGTTAATAATGTCCTTTGGTGGGAGGTTGGTGGTAGACAAAAATAATGAGCTTTATAGTCAAAACCATGGACTTAGGACTTAACCTGGCCAAGCCAATGTGGTTTATGGTTGCAATGGCGCTGTGCTAAGCTAAAGGCTAAACAGGGAAAGTTGACGATTTTCAACCATTGTGAAGTGAGTCATACCGCTGAGTTGTACCAGCGCCCTTCATCTGCATGTACTGAAGTACACAAAATCTGCAGACTTTACGATAAATTAACAGCTAACGCTAGCCGGAGCATTGCTAAGCTTCTTTACTGATTGACAGGTAGGCGTGTAACAACGGCCCTAAACCATCCCCTGCTTTTAAGATAAATGGGACCATAATTTACAAAATCATCGTTTTAAATTGTTAACAAAAGTGTTAATTTTTAATTTTGAAAGGAAGCCAACAAGGGTTAAAGGGTTGAGATAAGAGGTAAGTAAGAATGTTTTTTATTGACGTGAACTGTACCTTTATACTTACCTGGTATTGGTATTTAAAATGCCATTACACAAGTTGTCACACCAATAGAACTTTTATTGTGCATATGCCAGATTGATGGTCTGTAAATGTACGGTATTTAGGGTGTTGTACAGGGTGCCACCTGCTCATCAGATAAACACTTACAGACATTTACACGCCGATGAAGCAGCATTGGGAGCAATTCAGGGTTTAGTGTCTTGCTCCAAGACACTTTGACATTGGACTGCAGGACCAGGGATCGAACCAACCTTGCAATTGGTGGTTTGATCTGCACCTGAGCCACAGCTGCCCGTTGATCCCCGTTTTGTGTATGTCTATGTAATCATCCAACGGGGGGGCAATTAGGAAGTCAGACATTGGTCAAAAACTATTTTTTTATCTAGCTTTGAGTCTGCGATCACTCATGAGTCCTTCATTCAGTGAAAGGTTTCAGAGCTCATTGCCTGAATTGACCTGACTTTAATCTGTTTGCTTTTAGCTTATTCAGCTACCAGCTCTAACTTTTCCCTGTCTCAGCAAACCCAAAAATATTTAGAAATTCAGTTATTTATTATGTTGTGGTTCAGAGATCTTGCTCTCTCGCCCTCTCTCTCCCTCACCTCCTCCTGAGGTTCTGCATCCAGGGTTGTCTGCGGTCATCATGGGTGTTTGACAGCGACATGACCCATTTTTGACCTTCACAGCTGGACAAAACCTTTGATCATAGCAGTGGCTGCTAAAAAAAAAAAAAAATGTGTGTGTGTGAGTTTGTGTTTATTTGTGCATGAATATAGAGGATTAGTTTTAATATGAAAAGACAAAAACTGGGGAAAAGCTACACATTCATGCAGGTCACAAAAATAAAAAATACACAGATGCTTCCCCAGCACATCAATGCCTTAGTAAGGTTGCACATATTTCATGTCACATTATTGAAATGTGTTAAATGGAGGGATCTCTAAACTTTACAAATACATTGTAATTCAACGGGCCAATTTCTAGAGGCAACAAATCTGAGCCATAAGTGAACCACATCATGGCATTTCAATAACAGTGACTATTTATTCAAAATTAGCCTACATTTACTCCTCCATCAAAAACCTCAGAATTTATGAATATTATTCATAAATGTTTATTATACACAAAATTATGAACTCAACACTTTTGTTTTTGTCCCCATTTTTCATGAGCTGAACTCAAAGATGTAAAACTTTTTCTACGTACACAAAAGGCTTATTTCTTATTATTACAAATCTCTCTGAATCTGTGGCTCTTCCCCCTTGCTGAGATAATCCATTCAAGAATAGTTTCTCCTGTTAAAAAGATCCTGTCTGGATGTAAATCTCCATTAACTGAAGCACGTAGTGTCTCACTGCAAACAGCTGTATATGATACTGAACCATTGGAATGAGGAGCTCAACCTCCACTTCCATGTCAAAGTAGATGATTATGAGTACGCGATTTTTGTTACTTCATTGTGGATGAAATTCCACTGAACGGCCGATGCCCACTCCGAAAAAAATGATTGGTTGGACGGGATTCACTCAGAACCTCACAGTGCATCGCAGAGAGAACAGAGGCACACGCTGGAAATGCATGACTTACAGGATGTGTGGAGGAGGATGAACGGTGAGAACAGACAGTATACCTGGGCTCACACCAGAGGGACTGTAATCTCCCTGGCTAGGTTTCTATTGTTTTAACCATTTTAATATATTTTTCAAAAGTGCAGGATGGCTCCTGTGGGTTTTACTGATCAGTCCCTGGTTATGTGCGATGTGTTAATAACACATAAAACCTGAAAGTGCTTTTTGGCATTTTACCACAACACTGTTAAGTGATAATTTTAAGAGTGTTTTCAGGGCTATTTATGTGACTAGAAAACAAGATCTGACCTCTCTGAGGCAGTGGTGGGATTGTGGGAAGGCAGAGATACAAACAGCTCTTTCAACAATACACTCAATGTCACACGGAGTATCACCAGGTCAGTGAGGGATCTGGAGATTTGAAATTATGGAATTGCAGAATTTGGTAGATTCCACTGGAAATCTGGGTCATATTGAGGATCCTAAATCGAAAACGTCTGCCCTTACAGACCTGCTAGGTACTAAGGTTCAGGGGGCATTGGTCCGGTCACGTTTCCAGAGTGTGGCACTGATGGATGCACCGACTGAGTTTTTCTTTGGTCTTGAGAAGAAGAATGGGCAGAGCTGAGCTATTCATGCTCTGCTACTGGACTGGAGTGGGCTGAGAGACTGACGGAGGAATGTCAAATGCTCCGGTATTAGTGTGCTGGCATAGAAAGACCCAATGAGAGTGATCCTTTCCCGTAGTTGGAATTTACTGTTTTTCTTTAATTGATGAACTCAAAGTATTTGGACTTGTATACTGTCAAAGGAAAAGTTGTATACCAATGTGTGAAATTCCTTAACAGAAATAAAGTGGACAGAAGAGTGGACACAGTGTGGAGACAGAGAATGGAGGGTTTTGTATAAATCACCTCTGAAGAAAAGGACTGGGGATTTTACATGGTGCCAGTGCTGTAAATGTTTTCATTTCTGTAATCAACTCAACAGTTGTCCATTCTGTGGCGAAGCGGGGACAGTTTTTCACTGTTTTTATGAAGTCAGGAGACTCTAGACGCTGTTTGATGTGCTGGAGAATGTTTCTATACGCATTGGGTGTGAAGTGGTCTAAAAGCTGATGCCTCTAAATGGCAGCTACTTAACCTGATTGTAGGAGAGGGCAAAATGTCCATCTACAGTAGCAGGAAGAATAAAGGACAGGAAGCACTTCCGGTTTTCATATCTTTGGTGAAAACCAGGGTTTGGGTTGATTTTTAGTTTTATAAAGAAATGAATTATGGATTGGAATCAGTGGTGTTATAAAAATGCATTATGTTGCGTAGTAGGAGATGATTTCATATTCAAGATTATTTAGGTAGAGATGTGATTGGTTGTAGTGTAAAATTTGTTGATGTGCAATATTTTCTATGACCCTATACATTGATGGAAAAAAATGGTTTTGATTTGGTAGAATAAAAGGTTTTATAAAAATCAAAAATTCTATATCTATCTATCTCACCCTCTCTTCTGAGGTTCTGCATCCAGGGTTGTCTGCTGTCATCATGGGTGTATGACAGCTACATGACCCATTCATGACCCTCACAGCTGGACAAAACCTTTGATCATAGCAGTGGGTGTTAATAAAAAACCTGTATGTGTTTGTGTTATTGTTTGTGTGCATGTTTGTGTGTTTATTTGTGCATAAATATAGAGGATTAGTTTTAATATGAAAAGACAAACTGGTGAAAAGCTAAACATTCATGCAGGTCACAAAATAAAATACAAAGATGCTTCCCCAGCACATCAATGTTATAGTAAGGTTACACACAAAGTCATATTTCATATGTCACATTTTTTAAATGTGTTAAATGGAGGGATCTCTAAACTTTACAAATTCATTGTAATTCAACGGGCCAATTTCTAGAGGCAACAAATCTGAGCCATAAGTGAACCACATCATGGCATTTCAATAACAGTGACTATTTATTCAAAATTAGCCTACATTTACTCCTCCCTTGAAAACCCCAGAATTTATGAATAAGTAAATACACAACAAAATTATGAATGCAACACTTTTGTTTTTGTCCTCATTTTTTATGAGCTGAACTCAAAGATCTGAGACTTATTTCTCTCAAATATTGTTCACAAATCTGTCGGAATCTGTGTGCACTTCTCCTTTGCCGAGATAATCCATCCACCTCACAGGTGTAGCATATCAAGATACTAATTAGTAGAGATTAGTAGCACGCCCCCACACACACACACACACACACACACACCCCCGCTCTGCTTGCTCACACGCAGAACACTGAGAAGAGAACAGCTCTCTCCCTCTCCCTCAGTCACTCAGGTCCACGGGTCTTTTCTGTTAACGTTTACGGTTTCTTCAGCTTCAGGGTTGTTTTTATACTTTGGTTTGTAGTACTTACTTAACCAGTAGATTTCTGGTAACGTGGGGTTTCAGACAGCGCGTGGTAGAAAGCGACTCGCGCTGCGTCTCTGCCGTCGGAGATTTTTTTTTTTTTAAACCTCTGCCTTCAATCACTTTGATCCGTAGAACACAGTCCCCCTCGCCCTCTCTCTCTCTCTCTCTCTCTCACACACACACACACACACACACACACACACACACACGGTGTGGAAATAAAAAAGAAATAAAAAAAGAAACAAAAACAAAAAAAATCACACTGATCATAAAAAAATGAAAGTTAAAAAAAGAAATTTATATTATTGAGTATGAAAACTCTTGTTCATTACATTTTACTTCATAATTGCAACCGCATGTGTTGTATTCATTGTTGCAAAACTTGTTCTGTATATAGTTTGTTTGTTACCATGACAACACCATTGACCTCAAGTTCAATGCTGATGCTGTCATGGAAATAGTTTTCTAATCAGCAATAAATATAACAATTTCTGATCAACCCATATCAATTGCATGCTTAAAATAACATACCGGTTAAAGCCCCGCCCATTTCAAGACAACCCGACCCACTTCCGGGTTACATTATGGCCACAATAAAAGGCCACTCTAAAATGTACAGTTTTACTTTTTTGGGGGGATCCAGAGGGGAGTCAGTATCTGGTGTCTCTCTTTCTCAGATTTTTTTATTTTTTTTGTGGCAATTTAGGCCTTTATTTGACAGATTAGACACAAAAGGGGAGAAAGAGGTGTAATGACATTCAGCAAAGGGCCACGGGTCGTAGTTGAATCCGCGACTGCTGTGACGAGGACTCAGCTTTTCTACATGGGGTACACGCTCTACCAGGTGAGCTGCCCAAGCAGACCTCTGGGTGCTGCCGCCATTTATCTGCATGTACGGTAGAACAGAAAATCTGCAAACTTTCCCTTAAGTTACCAGCTAACGCTAGCGGTAGCTAGATAGCTTTGTTCCATTTTTCAAAACAAATCTAGTTGTAGTCTTGCAGTTTGTGACCCTTCAACGTCCCCAGTCTTTATATATGACAGTCTTAAACGTTCCACAGACCAGGTCAGCGGACAGCTGACCCAGGAAAAGCAGCAGGCCCAGATAAAGTGTGTCCGAGACTACTAAAGACCTGCGCTGCAGAACTGGGGGAGCCGCTACAACTCAAGGGAGTTGAGGTGGAGGCAGTCCAATCATACAAATACCTTGGGCTGTGGCTGGATAACAAACTGGACTGGACAACACACACCAGCCACCTTTACAGGAAGACACAGAGCAGGTTGTACTTCCTGAGAAGACTGCGATCTTTCAACATCTGCAGCAAACTGCTGTGGATGTTTTACCAGTCTGTGGTTACCAATGTCCTCTGGGGGGGCAACATATCCAAGAAGGACACCTCCAGGCTGGATCAACTGATCAGATGGGCCGCTCTGTGGTCGGCATAAAACTGGACTCGCTGGTGACGGTGGCAGAGAGGAGGACACTGGACATTATTGACAATGCCTGCCACCCCCTGCACACCGTCATCAGCACCCAGAGGAGCCTGTTCAGTGGAAGGCTGCTCCTTCCCAAGTGTAGGACCGGGGGCAAAGAGGACAGTACATACACACCTGGACTCACCTGGACACTTTAACATTCTAACACTTGACTCAACACTGACACTTATGATAATTTATGGTAAATGTTTTTTTTTTATAGCCAAAAGGTTTTTTGTTATTACACTGAAAAAAATGATTTTGTGGTGTAGTAATATTTATTAGGCTAACTGTCACAATATTTATTTTCTAATTGTTAGTATCGGTATTGTATTATCGGTATAGTATTTGTTTTGTCAGAGATGGACATTTGAGTTTCAGGTTGATTTGAACGTGCTTACAATTGACAAACATACAAGGCGTGTATTTTGTGGGAATCAAACAAAATAAAGATAATTTCTGAGCAAGAGCAACTTGTGAGTTATTTGCACGCAGTGTTGTGTGGTCACAAGTTGATCTGGCTGCCTCTTGATTTTAAGAGACGCCGTGTGACGTTTGAGTTGATATGAAGCCATGCCCAACATCTCAAGATACGATGTTACGGCGCGCTGCGTTAGGCCGCTGAGACTTTTATATTTTCTCACAAAGGCAGCTACGAGTTCGAATCCAAGTTATTACATTCATTTTTTTTCTTCTACTTTTAAAAGGGCTAAATACCTTTCTACGTGACATGTGTTTACTTAAACAAGCTCTGAAGACGAAAATGTGAATTCAATAAAACGTATTGTAGACATTAAACGGAAGAGCAACGCTGTGTTACTGTTGTCCTTAACAGAAAGCCGCGTCCAAACGCGACGGACAAGTTTCCTCAGACTAGACTCCAAAGACAAATCAGAGAGGTAACGTAGCGTCGTTATGTTTTACATTTTGATGACAACTTAACGAAAAGGCATTCACGCGGACAGCTACGTATTCACTTCCCGTTTTCAACAGCTGTCGTCACTACGACAACAACAGACGCTTTTGGCTGACGGTCGCCAGTTAACATGGTCTCTCGTTAAACCGGAACACCGGGACTGACTATGATTAATCCTTCGCTAGATGCTGTGAATAAATGGCGGGTTTGCAAAAATGATTAGAGTTTTCTTCGCACAATTAACACAAGGCAACGACAGAGTACACAAACTCTACACATAGGAGCGGGGAAGAGAGGAGAAAAAAACGTTCAAATATCTGCAGCGTCTCTAGGTCGGTTGGAGAGGCCGAGCTTCACAGCAACCTCTGCCAGACCTCACCACAACCCTGATGCTAATTATTATAAATAAGCTAAAGAGGAAGCTATCGTTTGTTATTTTGCAGTGTACTCTTAGTTTGCCACAAATCTAAAATCTTACTGAGACAGTCTATGCATCTGCAGAGCAAACAGAGGACAGGAGAGACTTTTCACATTTATCATGTTAAATATGATTTAATTTATTGGCATTTCAGATTTGATTCTTACTGTGGCTGTATATTTTTATTCCATATATGAAAATGCTTTGTATGTGTCATATTTCAACTAAAAGAACCACCACTTGTTGAAATGATGCAGTTTCCATTTTTTTAGTTGTTGTAGAGCTACTGATTAGCCTTAAGTATCTGAAATTCAGATTAATTTATGGGAATTTGAAAAAATCAAAATGATCTATCCAAAAACATTTGGTGTGATAATTTGCTTCCACATGCTTCCTAAGGACCATCACCTTTGGATCCCTTTATTTCTAATTCCCTCGTCTACATTTTGCTTATAATTTGATATGAAGCCTCATTGTTCTCTATTCTGATTCCGTTTACACTGTTTAAATTTAGATTCTGCATTATTCTTGATACATATGACACAGCTCTCTCTCAACAACGTGAATCTAGACCAGCAATGCTCTACTGCTTTTTTGAGGAGAGGAACAGAATCACAGCGGCAAAAATGCAGGATTTTCTTAATTTAAGATTTAACATATGTGGAAATGGTTCCGATTCTGTATGAAAGATGTGTAATTTTTAAGATCAGAGCAATATTTTCAAATATTTTGACAGCATACTATAAAAAATACATTGGTTTGACAGTGGCACAGTTATTTTGGTTAGATGATTCTGTAGTTTTAATGTATTATTTTTTCTTTGTGTTTTCGTCCTTAAGCCCAAAGCAACAACTTTCTACAGTTGACACAGTGCCCTCTCAAGCAGCAACTACAGCAAGCTGTGTCACAAGCAAAGCCATCTGGCTATTCAGGTAAAAAAAATTACATAAAATGTAATGTATACAAAAGTTGAAAGGACAATCTGATGTTATATCTATTCTAGTGATATGAATATAGCCCAAGAAATGCTGCTTCTCCATTATCCCTGGCATTAAAGTAACTTTGAGTATGATGCATTAATAGATTTCTTTGTATTTTACAGCCTCCACCGGAAAAGTTCTCCTGCTACAGTATTTGATTTGAACGGCTAATGTAAGGTAAATCTAAAAACCTAGGTACCTCTCATTCTTAGTTTTAAGTTAACTTTTATACTGACATGAAAATCTAGTTCAGATGAAGTTTGATTTATTTCTGTCTGTATTTTTCAGATTTAAAAAAAGATGAAATGGCCTTGTAAAACATGTAGATTTGAAGCTGACACACGGACAGAACTGTTGAAACACTACAGACTAAGACATGGAATGGTTAGCCGTGGCCAGACAGTGCCTTGCCTTTATAAGGATTGCCCATGTTCATTTAAGACGTTCAATGCCCTTAATATTCATTTATCCAGGCAGCACCCTGAGGCAGTGACATCAAAAGAGATTCTATCTTTTAGTTGTGTCCTGTGCAGTTCCGCTTGTTTTGATTCAGAGAGGCAATATTTTGAACATCTTGTAAGCCATTTGAGGAGATTTGAAGTAGTTGCATGGGTATTCAAAAACTGCACCTTCAGCTCAAACATATATTCAACCTTCGCCTCGCACAGACATAGGAAACATTCTCCACATGGCCTTGAAGACTTTAAAGATGAAGTATTGAAAAAATACTCGGATCCAGTTGTTGCTCAGGATGAGCCATTGTTTGACACTGAGGAGGAGGATCCTCAACCTTTGATTGAGGAAGACAAGGATCTACAGGTAAAAGCCAGTAAATTAGAATATTTTGAAAAACTTGATTTATTTCAGTAATTGCATTCAAAAGGTTTAACTTGTACATTATATTTATTCATTGCACACAGACTGATGCATTCAAATGTTTATTTCATTTAATTTTGATGATTTGAAGTGGCAACAAATGAAAATCCAAAATTCCGTGTGTCACAAAATTAGAATATTACTTAAGGCTAATACAAAAAAGGGAGTTTTTAGAAATGTTGGCCAACTGAAAAGTAAGAAAATGAAAAATATGAGCATGTACAATACTCAATACTTGGTTGGAGCTCCTTTTGCCTCAATTACTGCATTAATGCGGCGTGGCATGGAGTCGATGAGTTTCTGGCACTGCTCAGGTGTTATGAGAGCCCAGGTTGCTCTGATAGTGGCCTTCAACTCTTCTGCGTTTTTGGGTCTGGCATTCTGCATCTTCCTTTTCACAATACCCCACAGATTTTCTATGGGGCTAAGGTCAGGGAGTTGGCTGGCCAATTTAGAACAGAAATACCATGGTCCGTAAATCAGGCACGGGTAGATTTTGCGCTGTGTGCAGGCGCCAAGTCCTGTTGGAACCTGAAATCTCCATCTCCATAGAGCAGGTCAGCAGCAGGAAGCATGAAGTGCTCTAAAACTTGCTGGTAGACGGCTGCGTTGACCCTGGATCTCAGGAAACAGAGTGGACCGACACCAGCAGATGACATGGCACCCCAAACCATCACTGATGGTGGAAACTTTACACTAGACTTCAGGCAACGTGGATCCTGTGCCTCTCCTGTCTTCCTCCAGACTCTGGGACCTCGATTTCCAAAGGAAATGCAAAATTTGCTTTCGTCAGAAAACATGACTTTGGACCACTCAGCAGCAGTCCAGCTCTTTTTTCCTTAGCCCAGGTGAGACGCTTTTCGCGCTGTTTCTTGGTCAACAGTGGCTTGACACGAGGTATGCGGCAGTTGAAACCCATGTCTTTCAAGCGTCTCTTGGTGGTGGATCTTGAAGCACTGACTCCAGCAGCTGTCCACTCCTTGTGAATCTCCCCACATTTTTGAATGGGTTTTTCACAATCTTGACTAGGCGCGGTGATCCCTATCGCTTGTACACTTTTTCTGACCACAGTTTTCCTTCCCTTTGCCTCTCTATTAATGTGTTTGGACACAGAGCTCTGAGAACAGCCAGCCTCTTCAGCAATAACCTTTTGTGTCTTTCCCTCCTTGTGCAATGTGTCGATGGTCGCCTTTTGGACAGCTGTCAAATCTGAAGTCTTCCCCATGTTTGTGTAGGCTTCAGAACTGGACTGAGAGACCATTTAAAGCCCTTTGCAGGTGTTTTGAGTTAATCAGCTGATTACTTTGTGGCACCAGGTGTCTTCAAAATTTAACCCTTACACAATATTCTAATTTTGTGACACACGGAATTTTGGATTTTCATTTGTTGCCACTTCAAATCATCAAAATTAAATGAAATAAACATTTGAATGCATCAGTCTATGTGCAATGAATAAATATAATGTACAAGTTACACCTTTTGAATGCAATTACTGAAATAAATCAAGTTTTTCAAAATATTCTAATTTACTGGCTTTTACCTGTATCTCGGCTCATAAAGGAGAAGTTTGGCAGCCTTTTTCTTAAGTTAGAGAGCACCTTTAATGTGTCAAACAAGTGCATTGATGAAATTGTGGATGAGCTTCAATTCTTATCATCCACAGCATCAGTTCCTGTTATAAGAGAGTTAATCGAGTCTACTCTAAGGACCCATTGCTGTGAGTTGGACACAGCTGTAATCTCAGATTTGGTTAAAATTCTCAGCGAGGCACACCCAATCAGCTTAGCTTTGGCAAGCAACGGTCCCTTTTCAACATCCTACAAGAGAAGAGAATTCATGAAGGAACATTTTTCAGTTGTTGAACCAAAAGAGTATATACTCGATAAAAAAGAGGGCAAAACATTCCAGTATGTGCCAATATTGCAATCTCTATCACAGGTTCTAAACAACAAACGCAATCAAGAAGAACTATTGGATACTGATAGAAATTCGGTAAGAGCCTTACAGTACCAATCTTTTAATGATGGATCCAACTTCCAGAAGAATGATTTTTTCTCTGAAGAGGACAGACTTAGTCTTATCCTGTACATTGATGACTTTGGGAACTTCAAGGAAAAAACACAAAGTAACAGCTGTGTATTGGATCTTGGGAAACATTCCAGCACAGTCTCAATCAGCATTAACATCCATTAATTTAGCTGTTTTGTGTAAGGCAGTAGACACCAAGACATTTGGATACCAGAAAGTGATCTGAGGACTTTAGAAAGAGATGGCTTATTTGTTCCAGCTCTGGGAAAAGTTGTTAAAGGAACTGTTATGTGTGTGGTAGCAGACAACTTAGGAGCTCACTCCGTTGCAGGCTTTGTTGAAAGCTTTTCTGGTTCTTATGCTTGCCGTTTTTGTCTTGCTGAGTGGTCTGAGTATCAGTCAAAAGAGGTGAGATCTGGTTTTTTTCAACGGAGAACTGAGGAGCAAAATGCAGTACATGTTCAGACTGCTTTGTCCAGTCTGAATAATTCCCTGTGCTATGGTGTGAAAAACCAGTGTGCACTGTCTGAAAAGCTTGAGCACTTTCATGTTACATCTGGGTACCCTCCAGATGTTTTACATGACCTTCATGAAGGCATCATTCCATTGGAATTGGCGTTGTCTTTTGATGTCCTCATCAAGAAGAAGTATTTTTCTCTCATTGAACTAAATGATGTCATCCATCAGTTCCATCAAGTGGAGTGATAAGACAAATCGCCCTCATCTTGTCCCCGGCAACTTTTCAAACCGTAAATCGGTGGGAGGCAATGCTCATGAAAATTGGTGCCTGCTACGTCTGCTGCCTCTGATGATAGGTTTGAAAGTACCTGAAGATGAGCCTGCGTGGCAGATGCTTATGACTTTGAAATGCATTGTGGAGCTTGTTATGTCACCAAGCCATACAGAGGAAAGCATTTGCTATTTGGACAGTTTAATATCTGAACATCGCAGCAGACTTCTTGAAGCTTTTCCTCAACAGAAGCTCATCCCTAAGCACCATTTTCTTGAGCACTATCCCCAGCTTATCCGAGAATTTGGTCCTGTAGCTGCTCTGTGGACCATGAGATTCGAAGCAAAACACAGCTTCTTCAAGAGAGTTGTCAGACACACAGGATGTTTCAAGAATATCTTGCTTTCTCTTGCAAACAAGCACCAGCTCATGATTGCAAACCATCTCCATGAATCGAATGCAGTCAAACCATCACTCTTGGTTACAAAAACAACAGAGGTGTCTTTGGATGTTCTGAAGGATGACATTAAAGACACATTGAAGTGCAGATTTCCAGGTGTCACTAGAGTACATATTGCCAACTCTGTGAACTGTTCAGGGACCACCTATGCTGCTGGAATGGTGGTGTGCCATGGTTCTACTGCTGGGTTGCCAGACTTTGCAGAGGTGCTACAAATTATGGTAGTTCATAACAAACCAGTGTTTGTCATCAGACTAAAAATGGCATGGTACAATGAGCACCTTAGAAGTTTTGAGTTGGAGAACACAAGCAATGAGCAAGTAATTGAGCAAAAGCATCTTCCAGATTTTTATCCTTTGGCGGCATACACTCTGGCAGGAAGACGTCTGGTAACCTTGAAGCACCACATTTGCCTCCCTTATTAGTGGACACAAATGTGGGATGTTTGTTGAAATTCGTGTTCGAGCTTTATTTTTGTCTGGACATTAAACACCCATATCCTGTCTCCATCCACAGGGGTTTTCAAGTCAACAGCCTTAGGTGCTGCACAGATTATTCATCACATCTACTTATATTTGTAACAACCAGCATTTACTTCTGGTCACAAATGAGGACTTTTTTCTGATGTGGAGTTGCAACTTCACATCAGAATGAATGTCTGTAAAGATTAACAAACAATTTTTGTGTTTATGATGCAGCTTTCTCTGCCAGGATGGGCACCCCAGCAAAGCTCCGCATAATTTTTGGAGACGACGATATTCGTAAACTCATTCTACCTGCAGGCATACCAAGCAGCCTCACAGACCTTATTTGTGCTATCAGAGATTCTTTTGATATTCCTGGGGATTTTTCTGTGCATTATCAGGACATGGATTTCAATGGTCAGTTTTTCACTCTAACCAGCATTGGAGATGTGGAAGATCATGCAACATTAAAAGTTGTGCCAGTAAAGCCAGTTGTCCTCACTCTCAGTTCAGTGGAAGAAATAGAGGTTGACTCGCCTTCACCACAAGAATCCTCTGATACTATCTCCACCCACTCATCATCATCAGACACCATCATTCTCTCCTCCTCTGATGAAAGCAGAACTTCCCGACGCTCTCAACCATGGCCAGCCAGATTTGAAATACCAACATTTTCCTTTGATGTAGAACAACATCTGCAGGCTGGAAACCAAGCATTCCTGAAGGATGGTGCCCTGCTCAACCACCCAAGTTTGACAAGCAGCATACTGGAGAAGCTTGCAGAGGTGGTTTTTGGTTACACGGCATACCCCACAGGGATTCAAATTTTGACAGTGGTCGAAGCCTTAATCGAAAAGTTCCCATGTCTCAGGGAACCAGGGTCTTTTAATGGCCTTTATGGGTGGCAGCAGAGGATGAAATGGAAAATGGGGAATTACCGTGCAAAATTGAGAGGCCGTCAACTTGCCTGTCCAGAGCTGGAAGTGAACTCGCTGAAAAGACAGAGGTCAAATGAGAATGGCTCAAGCAAAGGCATCAAAAAGCCGAAGAAAGCAGAGGTAAACTACCTGCCTCCACTGCCAATTGGGGACACGGAAGCCACTTTAGAGAAGGAGAGGGTAGACATGCTGCAAGAAATTAAGAAGAAAAACAATGAGCGGATAATATCTGAGAAAATGGAAAGATCTTTCTCCTTCTGAAGACAGGAAGTTGTAAAGCAGTGCCCCGCCATCCAAGATTTCCGGGAGAGATGGCCTGCTCTTTTCTCTGAAGCTCAGGTAAAACAAGTGTGTGTTGCATTTATAAATCCATTAAGAAATAGTGTTTTTTCTTTGTTTACAAAGAAAAAAGTAAATAGCATAATCGTACCTCCTTTTTTCAGATCAAGGAGGAATTCAAAAGAATCACAACGGTTCCCTTGGAAAGAACTTTTCTCACTAAGCTGGACTTCTACACTCCAAAAATGCAGGAGATATTCAGTAAAAAAGGCGGCGTAGCTGGGACCAAAATAAGACCACTTCTGGATTCACTCAGCCAGGTAACCCACTTTGGGTCCCGACCCATAGTTTGGGAAAGGCTGACTTAAAGTTTCAAATGCATACAGTTACTTTAAAGTGGATTAACCTACAGCAGTTAAGAGTAATGCCCTCAGAGGACCAACCAATGCAGATCCAGTAGTTTAGTTAGTTAGTTAGATCATAGTTTTGTATGAATTTTGATGTTGTTTCTATTGACAACATGTATAGATTAGTGAATTCATATAGTACTTCTTACACAAGTATCTTCTGTCTGTTAAAACAGCGACACATTGAAGCGAGACGGGAGGCCATTATTCGCGCCCTGATGGAATTCCTGGGGGAGTCTACAGGGGAACTCATCAAGGACTACAAGGTAAATTCAAACATTTTCAGAGTAATGGACTCAAGTTCACTTGAGTACATTATATTGAATTTTTATTCACTTCCCCTTTAAATACAACTTGCTTGAACCATCAATAATTGTCAGAATTTTTTTTTTTTTTAAATGGAGCCTTTATTGGTCCCTTTATTTTATTTTGCATGCTGGTTGGCCTGAAAACAGTTTCTGTCCTTGTTCAGGCAAAAACAAACAAATGTTGAGCATTCTTGTGTGATGTCAAAAAAAGTCATCACAGAACCAAATTTTAATCTTAATTTACCAAATTATGTATTTAAACAATCAATAAGTTTACCTAAATGATAAAAATTGTATATTGCTTGATGAAAGTTTGTATAATGCATGAAAAGCAAAAAAATTAAAATTGACAGAATTAACTGAAGTATTGGATTCCTAAGGCTGATCATTGCCTTTTATAACAACTCAATAAAAGAATCAAAATGCATCCTTTCAATAAGTAGTCTTTATTGTAAGTGCATTCAGGTGGTTCTTCCAGTTGGAGATGACAAAAAGATATTTTCATAGATGTAATTAAACTATATGGCCTATTACACAGTGTGTGAGTGGGAATGCATTCCTAAAAGTCTCTAAATTAACTCAATATCTCATAAGAAATAAATCTAAAATGTCAATGAATTAAATCATATTCCTGACATGAAAAATTTGGGGTAATTATTATCTCTCCTCGCTTTTCTTTTCTCCTCTCTCCTACCTTTTCCTGTGTTATTTTCTCTCTCCTCCCCTATCCTTTCTCCTCTTCTCTCCCCTCCTTTCTTCCACTCTCCTCTCCTTGTTTTTCTCTTCTCCTCTGTCCTCTTTCCTCCCCCCTTCTCTCTTCCCCTCTCCTCTGTCCTCTCCTCTCGGCGTGCTACATGCACATCTGTATTATTCAGTGTTTCCAATAATGAGAGACAGGAAATAAAGTTTAGGAATCACTAGAGTTGTGCATAAGGTCCATAAGGCCTGATTTACTACAGGTTGTTTGTGTGTGTAAAAGCGAGTGCAAACTTCAGCTGTTATCGGTACTGTGGAACAGGAATATTTTCAGAATCAGAAAAATTTATTTCAAACTGAATATTCACAAGACACCAAATTCCGCAGCAGACAGTACACAGTACTATAAGAGTTTGAAAAGGGGTTGGATTAAGCAAAGTTTATGTTTCCAGACCCTAACAACACCTCCTCCTTTTTGTATGATTCAAAGACTAAATTTCTAAACTTCCTAATATAATAATTTTAGTGAAATTATTTTAAATGTTTAGGATCGATAAGTATTGAAATATTGATATTTTTGACACTAGTCTATAACTTGAATAAAAAATTAAGCTGTACTATGCACCTGAACATGGATTCACATATATTTTACAGGATATCAGCAGAGAGGAAGCTCAAGAGGACCAGGCTGAGCAAGTCCTGAGGATCTGTGTCTTCCACACAAGTGAAGAAGATGAAGGTGCATCCAACACTGATGTGTCGATTGTTATTGAAGGGACTGAGGTACTTGACAACTGTGGAAGTGTTGCAAAAGCCTGTCTCCTGCTCATGGGCATCATTTATGCCATGAACTTAAGTTACCCCCCAAAAACAAAGTACACTTTTGAAGTTTTTCAAAAGCTTCTTCTAGAACTTGATGTCCTTAAGCTGTCCCCGAAAATCCTGTCTCTGCGAAACAAGCTTGTAGCTTGAATGCACATGTTTGACCCCTGAGTTGTCCTTTCAAAGAGGGCGCTAAAAGAAAAATATGGCAGTTGTTTCTGTGGCTATTTGTCTTTTTTCTTATTTTTCTCTCATTTTAATGATGTAATTTTTATTTTAACTTGTTGCACTGTATTAAACATGTGGCCATGTAGAGTGGCTAAGTTCTGGGGACAAAAGAAAATAAGTTAGATCAGCATTTTCAAGTTAAACCAGAAGTTCTCAACTGGTGGGTCGTGGAGCCATTTTCAATGGGTCATTTTAGCCACCCTAAGATGAAATTTCTGTCATCATCTACTCACCCCCGTTTTGTCAACATTCATGCTCTTCTGGGAGTTTGCCGAGATGTTTGTTTCTCACAAAACTACAGTGAACGGCAACTTGGCTTCAAACATCCAAAAAATTAATCAAAAAAATTTCTCCATACTGCTCATCTGAAGTAATCCAGAGCAAACAAAGCTGAAAACACAAGTTTGGAATGTTTTTTACAAACGTCTTGGCATGTGTGAGCTACAGGACACTTGGATTACCTCAGACAAGCAGTATGGAGACATTTTATTGATTATTGATTTATTTTTGGATGTTTTTGGAACGTCTCTCAAACTCGCAGAACACGGATGTTAACAAAACTTCACCAATCCTTCTATAGACAAAGGGGTAAGTAAATAATAACAAAAATCATCTTAGGGTGAACTATACCTTGTTGTTTTGCCATGCAAACTTGCTGGAAAATGTTTTATTGAAAAAATTATTTTTTCACTTGAGAAAAATAAACGGGTTGTTAAATTAAACAGTTGCATCTTTTTTTATAAAGTCATTGTTTCAATAAACAAAAACATTAAGAACAAATTTAGGCAATTTAAACTGCATGAAAATTATGTAAAATGTTGTGTAAATGTTACTTAAATATAGTCCATAAATAAAAGTTTGAAAAAGTATTTAAAAATTACCTTGAAAAGCCATTGGTTTTAGGTGAGATTTTTCAGTTTGAATCAGTCAGAGTTTAAGTAAAATTTACAAAGAATGAGAGTAAAATTCAATAACCATATTAATAAACATCAGTAAATTACCTGAGGTTTGCTAGTAAAAGAAACTTATATCTGCAAGTAAAGTTTACTTGATGATTGCCCATGTAGGATTTACTTACAATTTCTAAGTGCTAAAACTTTCCTAGGTTTTCTTAAGTAAATAATACTCCAAATTTTTTTCAGTGTACTGTTACATTTATACTGTCTTCCTCTTTTTTCTCTCTATACTGTATTCTTCCTGCTAAAAACTGATGCTGGAAATTTCCATTTGCTTGCGGGAGTCATCCCAAAAGGATTAATAAGGAGAAGTCTAAGTTAGATGTGAGATGATTGTCTTTAGATGCGAGCTGGTGTCAGACTTTAGTCTTTTCAAAGTTTTCTAGTGTATGGTGAAACACAGCTTTTCTGTCCATCAAGAAACTTCAGAAATCAGCACGGCAGAACAGCCGCAGGACATCAGAGAGGAAACCAAAAAATATTTTCTCCATTAAATATGAACCACCGAAACTAGTGGCAGTGCTGTAAAACGTTAAGCCCCTGTCCCAGGAGATCAAGAACAGGCGTTTGGGCGTAGGCTGGAGATGACAGAGGCACTTTTTCTATTACAAGTCAGTGTAGCATCAAAATAATTCAGGGATGGTGGTTATGCATTTGAATGTGACCATATGTTTTGTGGTACTTTCTGAAATGACTGATGCGGTCACTCACAGTCTCACACTGCTAGTTTCCACATGACATGAAAACTGCTGCAATTTTGTGCTTGTGGGCAAAACGACATACCCAAGTTAAAAGTGGTACAGCTTCCACATACTTTGACAGACAGGGATGTGCCTGACATCACTGGAAAGCTAACACTCTCTAGTTTCTTTCACACATGTCATGGTGATTGACACGTGTCTAGGCCTTACTGCAACATAGTTACAGAGTCTAGAATGGAGGGTTTTATTTCCGTCCAAGTCATACATCTGTAAATTGACTAAAACACACAGCTGGAGGTAGTTCAAAAGGGGATACAACCAACACAATGCAATAGCCACACCATATGTTTTAACCAAAATTTGATGTCAAGACTAAGAAATTGATTTTATGTTGTTTTTTCTACAGATATGTCCATGCGTTTTTGTTTGGTCGATTTGGAGACTCCAAAAGGGACCAAGAATGCATACCAAGTTTCAAACTGTTATAACTTGAGAACCCCTTGGGCTAGAAACATCTTGGTATCTAATGAAAGATAACACTCTGAGCTATCTTGCTATCAATTTGTATTTGATGTCAGACCTTTAGGCACAGCATTACACAAGCATAACCACACAAAAAAAACCATTCTATTCCACCTAAGATTTTGATAAAGAAGGGCAATCGAAGTGCACTTGCAAACTTTATAAAATGGTATAAAAATAAGTAAGTAAGTAAATTGGGGAAAATACAAAAACACATTCTTGGAAACTATTTATATTCACTATTTACAAGTACAAGTTATTAGTATCACAAAGTTCAAGTTACAAATTGTTTGACGATGGCAATGTCAATGAAGTGGAACAGGAAAGACCGGTACCACTTATTGGTCTTGTGCAGGATGGTGTAGTATCCAATCAGGGCATCAAAAAGGTCCACACCACCCATGTTCTTGTTGAATCCTTGATGGCTGGTGGGATGGAGACATCCTGTACAGACCATTGAACCTTGTCTCCATGCACTGGATGGATAGTGGAGCACATGAGCACATCTCTTGTGTCCCTCCACTGAATGAAAACCACAGGCCCCTCGCAGATCCAGCGGATGGCTGGGGTGCCTGCCTCTCAAGCCCACCTAGCCGGTCTCCAGAGAACCCAATTCGCTGTTGTCGAATGGTACCACAGGCCCAGATCTTCTTCTTCTTCAGCAGGTCCCGAAAGAGCTCTGGGCTGGTGTGAAAGTTGTCAACAAATAACTTGTACCCAACACCCGTGTGTTGACTAGCTGCATTACAGTGTCATAACTGAGCCTCTTCACAACTGGTGATCCTTAACCTTCATATACAAAGAAGTCCAAGGTGTAACCATTGGTTGAATCCGCCAGCACAAACAGCTTGTACCCCTACTTCACAGGCTTATTCTTCATGTACTGGTCTGCTGCAGGCTTTTGATGCAACCTTCCTCTCATCTATGGCAATGCATTTGGTAATTGGCCATGCATGCCTGCCTTATGTCCTGGTACAATGGCAAACATTTTCCAAGCCTGTCATACCCAGCGGTGCCTCTCCTTCCATTGTTGGTAGCATTGAGATCAGGGTCACTGAGGTGGATGGCACGTGAGATGGCTCTGAACCTGCGCCTCGACATCACACTGGATGGAAATGAAAACGCGTATAGCTCCGATCTTCTCCAGTAGTCTGTGAGGCTCAGTGTTTCAATGACTCCCATGCAAATAATCATAGCTAAGTATGACATCAAGTCTGCCATAGTGATCCTCGGTGGTCTCTTTCTCCAAACTTGTTGGTATTGTCCAGAATTGTTTGCAAAATGCTACAAGTCATGAATAATTGAAACAGCTGTAGTACCGAGTACCCAGACGCTAGTGTAGTCAAGACCATCGTGTTGGATGTAGAAGAGGGACCCCAGGTGCACCAACTGGAGGAACGAGTGACCCAACTGGAGGAGCGGTTGCAGTCACGACCCCGTGCTAGAGTGGATTCAGAGACAGGTGGCGCGTCGGGCTATCAGCAACAGGGAGAGGGACCGCCCAACTCGGTCCGTCACTCCGGAAGGGCGGCCTCCACCCCCAGACCAAAGGTGGAGAAACCACCTTTCAGTGAGAGTTTCCAAGAGTCAAATCCTGGCCACTTCCACCAACCAAGCCGCTCGAACAGATCTCCCTCCCCTGGACCATCTGAATCCCCTTCTATCACATTCTCGGATCCAAAAGGAGGGTTGGGATTCCTGGAGGGACAGACCTGCATGATGGAACTGACTGGCACCTTTGGAGGGAAGATTAGGAACATTCAGCTTGAAGACTCTGCAAGCAGGACTGCCCCTCGACGGTCTGCACGACTGGAGGAGAAAGAGAGACAAGAGAACCAGGAGAGAATGCGCGAATTACAGGAATCAATACGAGAAATGGAAGACCAACTACGACAAGCAGACCACCCCTCAGGATCCCATCAAATGGCCCTAAGACCAGTACCTGGAGGAGGAGGAACCTTGATGTATACACCGTATTCGTTTGGGGATCTGGATGCACTGTGTGCCAAACTGCCCTCCCTCACTGGCGGAGCCGAACATTTTAAGGAAGCTTTCCAGTCCCACACCTCAGGAAACGACCTCTGTCTCGGGGACTTTAGAGGAGTACTGGGAAAGAAGATGGGACACGATGAGGCAGTGCGCCTCCTGTTGTCCATCGGACTGGGACCCTCAGCACCTGACTCCATGCCAGTCACACAGTTTGGAACGGGGTTGTGGGCGTTCTTGCATCGGCAGTATCCCACCACAGGAAATGACTTAGAACTACAGGAGCTGCGCTGCAGGACCGGAGAAGCTTTTGATGATTACCTGGCAAGAGCAAAGAAGGCATGGCAAAAGGCTATGAGAGTCCCCTATGATCACTCCCCATCAGACACCAAGATGTTCAGGCTATCCGTCACTAAGGGGCTCCCGGAGGCAGTAATCGCACAGCTGGACAGTGTGGTGGGATTCACACAAATGGACTTTACCATGTGGGCTGAGCACATCCGTCACCACTTCACAAGACATCAGAAGGCACAGGAGAGTCAGGACTCCGAGCTCAAGACCCTGAAGGCAAAGGTACTGCGCAGACAACTCGAAGAAATGTCCAAAAAGGACAAGGACAAAGCTAAGGAAAAGGACAAGCAGATGGTAGCAGTACAGCCAACCCCGGAGCCTGCTCCCCCACAAGCCCCAATGGTCCAGGTAACCCCCGAAGCCGTCTATACCATGGCACAGCTGATGGGGCCCCCACCACAAGTGTCCTGGCCCCCTCCGCCACAACGGCCCTAGCCTGCCTCACCACCACCGAGACCCTCCTCTATTTCCTCAACACCAAAGGCTACAAAATTAAGAGAGAAAAGGTGCAGATAGCACGAAGACAGGTGGTGTTTATGGGCAGAGAAATATCAGCCGCAGGCCTAGGGGTCTCCACCAACCACAGGCACTCCATCCTCAGACATCCGCTGCCCCTCACTGTGTCAGAGATGCTGTCATTCCTGGGTCTCACTGGCTATAGTCGTTCACACATCCCCGACTATACCAACAGGACCGCTCCCCTCCGCTCCCTACTGGCAGAAGCGGGCAACCGCAACCTCACAGCCCCTCTGCCCTGGACAGCAGAAGCTGAAGCAGCCTTCACCGACTTCAAACAGGCCCTAGCTCAGGCAGCAGCCCTGATGGCACCAGACTACACCTCCCCATTCCATCTTGATGTTTCTGAACAGAACGGCTTCCTCAACGCCGTCCTGTAGCAGAAAAAAGGGGGAGAGAGACATGTACTGATGTACCACTCCTCAAGACTTGATGTCGTGGAAAAAGGACAGACCACATGTGCCCGATATGTAGCAGCATTGGCAAAGGCGATAAAACTGCACACGTGGTCATGTGCCATCCACTCCAAATACACACAAGCCACGGAGTCTCAGCATTTCTGGCCAGCAAAGAATTTTCCTACAGTGCAGCACGTAAGTCCAAGTTACAACAGACCTGCACTCAACCACACATCTCATATGTCACCACAGAGCGTAACATGGCAGCAAACCTGGGACAGCAAGGCCAACCACATGACTGCACTGAACTAGCTGTCCAAGAGAGCAAGGTACGCGCAGACCTCTCAAATGACCCACTCCCTGACGCCGACATGTGGCTCTACACAGATGGATGCTGCTACAAACAGGAAGATGGGACCAACAGAGCCTCTTATGCAGTGGTACAACAAACAGCAGATGGGGGTCACAAAGAACTGGAATCAGGGATTCTGGAACAACACAAGTGGCAGAAATAAAAGCACTTACAGCAGCACTCAAAATTGGAGAAGGACGATCGGTCAATATATATACGGACTCGGCATACGCCCATGGAGCAGCACACATCGATGCCCCGATGTAGGAACGACAAGGATACACAACAGCGGCAGGAACACCGATCAGGCATCAGCAGGCCATAAAAGATTTGGTGGCTGCCATCTCCCTCCCCAGGCAAGTGGCCATCATGAAATGTAAAGGACACGACACAGCCAACTCAAGGGTGAGCGCTGGGAACGATGCTGCGGACCAAGCAGCAAAGAGAGCAGGAGGCTACTCGCCCAAGATGATGGTTGTGAGAGCAGAACCACTCCCACGTCTCACACCAGAAGACATAAAAGAGATTCAAGCAAAGGCAGGAGCATACGAGTGGAATGAATGGAAAAGGAAAGGGGCCACGAAAGGTGAAGATGGGCTCTGGAGAGCCCATGACGGAAGACTAGTGGCACCCACCAAACTCTGCCATATGCTCCTGCCAGAGGCACACCGACCCACACATGAAGGAAAAAGACAGACATTGATCAACATGACACAATTGTGGTGGCACCCGCACATGGACAGTATGGTGACTCTGTATTGAGTGCGAAGTGTGCGGGACCCACAACCCAAGAAGACCATTCACCACGCCGATGGGCTCTTTCCCGGTTCCAACAGCCTGCTTCCAAGACATCAGTATAGATTATACAGATATGGGAGCAGACAATGTAGTGCAAGGGAAGAGATATTTGCTGGTAATGGTAGACAGATTTTCTAGGTGGGTAGAAGCTATCCCAGCTAGACATGAAGATGGAAAGACTGTAGTAAAATGGTTAAAAACTGAACTGATACCACGGTACGGCGTTCCAAGACGAATCAGATCAGATAATGGCACCCACTTTAACAACCAGATGTTGAAAGAAGTTGAGGCTGCCTTGGGCATCACACACTCATTCGGGTCGGTATACCATCCACAGTCCCAGGGACTGGTGGAAAGGGCCAACCAGACATTGAAGGCTAAGATAGCCAAGGTCTGCCATGGGAGCAAGATGAAGTGGGTGGAGGCCCTTCCCCTGGCACTCATGGCCATGAGGGCCGCAAAAGGGGGAGAGACGCACCTCTCACCCCACGAGATTTTGACTGGCAGACCAATGCCAGGACCACCCAATGATGGAGGTCATATGCCATCACTGGATGTACAACAGGTGGAAATGTCTGCCTACATGAATGAACTAACCTCTTTGGTCTCAGCCCTCTCTACCCAGGTGGAGAAAGCCTACAAGAAGCCAGCACCCACTCAGGACGAGAGGCGGACCATCAAGGTAGGAGACTGGGTCAGGGTTAAGGTTCACAAGAGGAAGTGGGCCGACCCCAGGTGGACTGGTCCGTACGAAGTGAAGGAGATTACTTCATACTCGGTCCAGGTCAAAGGTAAATCAGGCGCACCTTGGCATCACCTGACACATTGTGCCCCAGCAGATCCTCCAACCCGCACTTTAGCGGACACACAATCCGATCTGAAAAATGCAGCGACTGCTTAAGCGCTGCTCGGGGAGTCCAGACAGTCCTCAGTCTGGACGATGGGAACAAGCCTAAAAGAAATTTTAGGCTTGGGAGAAGAACAGCAGTGTTAATTTGTGTCATGATGGGAATAGGGGCGGGAAGCGATAACATATGGGTAAGGTGGTTGGTACAAAATGCCCAAGATCAGAAAATCCGTCCTGCTATGTATACAGAACCGGCCCCCTTGTACCCGGATTCAGACGAAATAGGATACAGATGCATGATCAAATTGACTCGAACCAAAAACCCTGTTAACTGCCCCACCCTAGGGTCAATCTACCCACCAGGCTACAAAAACCAGGTTATTTCACCGCTGTAAAAGGGGAAGGAGCCCGGTACCAATGTTTTAATTTCACGGCCTCTGGACAAGGCATAATTAAATTAGGCATTATTCCCAAAGAATGGTGCAATCGCACCGTCCTAGGCAATAATGGCGACGGCTCGCACAATGTAGGCAATGTTTCTAGATTAGGATTATTCTACTATTGCGGACGGTTGAAACTATACTCTCAGATAAAATACCCTGCGAGAACTTCAGGCGTTTGCGCCATGATTAGATTAGCCATGCCCATCTCCATAGTCGGAAACCGTGTCAAAGTGACGCCAACCCTACCCCAGAGACTCACCCAAAGGCGCCGCCGCCACATCCTGAAGTAATCAACGTTTGCATTTGACCCCTATGTAGGCACCCCCACGTACGTAGATGCTATAGGTGTGCCTCGCGGCGTCCCAAACGAGTACAAACTAGTAGACCAAGTATCCGCGGGCTTTGAAAACATTCCCATTATTTCGGCACTCTTCCCAATCACTCCCAACAAGAACGTGGATAGGATTAATTTCGTGCATTATAATGTTTTACGCTTGTCTAACGCCACTAGGGACACTATAGACGGGTTGGCCGAGCAGATGGCCCCCTCTTCTCTTATGGCTTTGCAGAATCGGATGGCGCTGGACATGGTGCTGGCTGAAAAGGGGGGCGTCTGTGCGATGTTTGGAGAGATGTGCTGCACCGTCATACCCGACAACACTGCTCCGGACGGGAAAGTGACCAGGGCACTGAACCAACTGAAGGCTCTATCCAAGGAGATGCATGAGGCATCAGGTGTTGATAACCCCTTTTCAGATTGGATGTCTAACATGTTTGGCAAATGGAAAGATTTGATGATTTCCCTTATGGTTTCTATTGCTGTGTTTGTTGCCATTCTAGTTACCTGCGGATGTTGCTGTATCCCTTGCTTGCGCACCATGGCTGGTCGCCTGATCTCCACTGCTCTCTCTAAGGAAAAGGCACCACCACCCTACTCACCAGAGGCCGGAACTTTTCCCCTTCTGATATTGGACGGAGGGGGAGGAGAACTCTGACCCGGACATTGACATGGAGGGGTGATGGGGTGGGGGAAAGCCGAAGCCAGACACCAATGGGAAGGTCTGAAACTTCAGGGGCATAGTCTGTAGTCACCTGTACAATGCAGAATAGAAATGTCTGGGGCAAAACGCGGGAGAGGGAGCAGGGGGGACCAGGTGTCCAGTAGGGCAACATTGAGAGTTAGTTATCACACCTTACAGGTGTGAAAAGGGGGATATACGTTTTTTTACCATATTATTTTTGATATACGTTTTTTACCATATTATTTTTGATATACGATTTTTACCATATTATCTTTTATACACGTTTTTACTACATTATCCTTTTGCTACACATTTTTTACTATAATGAATTCTAAAATGTTTTTGACAGTGTTCCTTACTTATGGTAGGATTCACACCTAGTAGGTGTGAAAAGGGGGAATTTGTGGGAATATTATACTCAGGTATTGTGATTACACTCAGGTATTGTGATTAAGCTTATGCACTAGCAAATGAAACAAAAGCCATGTCAGATATTGAATAAAAGAGAAGTATGTTGTAACTTGTGCTTGGCATCTAGGTGGGGGCGGCATCTTGTTGTTGAGCGTTAGCCACAGCTGGCAGGACTCCAAAATGAGATAGTAAGGCCTAAGGTCATGCTGAGGCCATGCTGATTCCACAATCAGCAAAACATAGTAAATCACAGGAAATATACCCAAAACAAACACACACACAGTCACATTCCTGCAGACTGCGACGGCATGCCGCACCCACCCAGCCAATAGAATTACTGTTGCTAAGATGTTATACTCTGCCCAGTGACGCTTTGAACCAATAGGGCTCCCTTAAGGAGGACCCATATAACCTCTGCGCACCTCTGTTTAAGCGCCTTTTTTAGGGACCTCTGAATTAGTCAAGTTCCATTAGGACCGTGCACGTATTACTGCCCGGAATGCATTGCTCTGTTTTTTAATAAATCATTTTAACCTTTAATTAAGCATAGAGTCTTTCTTAGCTAATTGTGTCCAGACTTCGGGCACTCCAAGTGGGATTCGCAACACTAGCTACCGGGTCTGCGTGCTGGCCGGAATATTGGCTGCTGTGGAGTAATGACCTGCACATACGTGCCTTGCCATGAACCTTCCAAAGTAGGAGTCTGTTGTGGAGTGCTCCTTCCTCTTCCACTGGCTCTTCCTCTTTTTCTCCCCCGTCTTGCAGACTGTGTGGAGGTAAAGGGTTGGGGTTTGTTAGAATTTTTCAGACTAACGTCGTGTTCTGTTGGATCTCTGAGGAAGGAGGCTCGAGGGTCGAATTGAGAATTTAAGAAAAAGGTTTAATGCAACAGAATGATGAGGATGATGAGACAAAGACAAACACAATAACAAAGACAACATGAAACATAATAACACTGCAGCTGACAGCGGACTGATCCACGCTTCCCCTGACGGAGTCACGTGAATGCAGCCTCGAATATCCATAAATCGCACTCATTTATGCCGTGCACCCGGGGGCTGCTCCTTTTCACCTGGTGCATTCAAACCCCTTCTCATTGGTCCGTTGTTGTCATGACAACATGCCGAGCGCACCTTTGCTGTCCAATGAGAGTTAAAATGCTGGTAAACTCTGTCACTTTGGGGGTCGTTTGTGGTGACAGAACAAAAGGTTCTGTCGTGTAAATGTGAAATTCTAACATCAATACAGTTGAATCAACATTGTATTGTCTTAGCCTAGACTAAGACCCCAGGGGCTGGAGACAGTAGGCCACCTTTGTTGGGTGGCAGGGTGTTCCTTTCCTGTCAGTGGTAATGAGGGGGAGAATGGGTGACACAGGTATGCAATTTTTTTTTAACCTTGCTCCATCATACATAGTTTAACTTTTCAGAACTCAACAATCCCTCCTTTTTCACACCTTTGGTGTGAAAATACTATAAACGTAACTGAAAACAATGTCTTGTCTTATATGAACACAAAAATATAACCAAAAATGTAAACATCAGCTGCAAAAGTTGTAAGAAACAAACATGATTTTACAAACGATTCATTTTCTTTTGACCTCATCTGACTCCTTTTCTTGTAAACAATGCAATGTTCTTTAACACAACTGTTGCTCCTATAGCTGATATTACTCAGTGATTAGTGACTAACTTAACAAAAACAAAAAATCTAGGAAGGAAAAAAAATCTTAAAATCTCTAAATCAAAAGAATAGCATATCAACATAAACATGTATAATCAGAAGAAAACAGATAAACTCCTAACTAAATGTAACTTTCTAATCAAAATCTGCACAATTAACCTTATACTTAATCTCAACTCTGTTTGAAGTCCAGATTTTTGAAAGTTCCTTGTTCACTTTCGTCTAATCTGGAAACAAAGTCTCTGGGAAAAAAATAAAAAATCTCAGATCGGTTCTGGTTCATTAGGCTGCATGATGTCACCGCAGCTGACCACGGCGCTTTCCATGATGTCACATTTGTGCGCCCGCTCGGCTGCCGCTGCTGGATATTCAGGTTCTTTACCGGTTGGATGGAAGGTGACTGAATGCACCCTCCTTATATCAACACCTTTCTTCTCCCTCCTTTTCTGAAACATCGTTTGTTTCAGAAACATCAAGACGGAAAGATGATGGCGCTATGCCTAATGTGCCCCTGAGTGGAACGCATCATGGAATCAGGACCCTCCCCTCACGTCCGACACCTGGTGTGGATGTCATCGCGGGTCTAACTGGGAAACATTGGGATGGACCAGCTGGTCTCCAGCACCTGGAGTTGATCTGGTCAGCAGAAGTCAGCATCAGAAAGGGGACTCCAGTCTCCCTCCTCTTTGCTGACAGTGTCAGGAGCCACCGCAGGAAGTCAACAACAGCGACGCTCCAAGCTCTCCGTCGGCGTCTGGTCAGATGTTTGTTGGCCCCCTGCTGGGCTGTTGGTCCCATGCTGTGTGGGGTGTCCTTTACTGCAGGGCTGGTAGCCTAGTCAACAGCACCCAGAATAAAACTTGCTCCACCTGGATCTGGATTTCTTGAACAGCTGAAGCCATCAGTCTCTGCTTTCACCTGTGAATAAATGGTTTTGACAGACTTTTGCTTTTCAAAAAGTCATATTAGTGTTTCATTCTGGGAGGAAAGAACTGTGATATGAGTTTGTCTTTGATCTGTCCATTAATTTCTCATGGAGGGAGAAATGCTTTCCTTGGTCTCTGTGTTTTCCAAAGTCCTTAACACAATGGGCAAAACTTCAGTCCAAAACACAAAAAAATATATGAAATTACCCATCCAAAATCATCAGTCCATTGAAAATATACGTACATATCACCAATACCACATACATATATTCAAAGAATAAAACCACCGCAATTATTCACTATATAAAATTCCCAATATCTCTCAAGGAGGCTGGGCTGCTGATTGATCCTTTCAATTTAAAATTCAAAATTTTGACAAATTTTCCAACAGATTGCTATTTTTGGAGCAAATTAATGTCAATATCAGTCTTGTATCACGTTCTGTGCCACAACACTCTCAGAAGAAGTTTGTTTCAACGTTCTGTGTGGCCAGCACAGAAGTTTAGCAAATCTTCATTCTCACTTTTTTTTTTTTTTTTTTTTACAAACTAGGGAGAAAAAATAAAAATCAAACCAAAGAGAAACAACAGCAGAAAAGCTACCGTCTTGACTAAAAACGTGCATCCCCACCCTTACAGAAAATCAAAAGGTTGAGTGAAAGAAAGAATAAACCCAAACAAAAGTCATGAAAAACAAATTTCAGAATGAATATAAATGCAATGAACTCAAAAAATGTGGAAAATCTCTAATTTATCATTTCAAGTCAAAAAACAAACCAATTTTGAGTCAAAATGCCAAATATGCATTTACTAATGTGTCCATTTAAAACCCTTATAAGCTATAATTCCTCTCTGGAACTTTTCTTCTAATGTCAAGTTGCTTAAGGCAGCTCTAACTATTCCCACCACTTTTCAGTTGACTTTACTGGAATGTTTAATTTGACTTGTAATGAGCTCTATCAAATCACTCTGACACAATGTTACTCAAAACACCAACCCAAAAGAATAAAAGAGAACGGAAAAAGAAAAACAGATGAATCCAAAATTCAAATGCACTTATCAATTAAACATTTGAGAACATCACAATGCTGAATGTCACCATGATTCTTTGATGAGCATGGGCATTCACTATTAAGACTGTCTGAGTATATATATGGATGATTTAATCTGTCTGCATCGAGGTGTGAAAACCCCCAGTCCCTCCTTGGCAGTCCTTCATTAACACAGGAGACAACAAGTGAGGTTTTGAAAGAGCAAATTAACACTTAATCAGGGAGCAGGAAAAAAGATTTTAAAGTTAAACCAGACTAATGTATTCCAATCTTTGTCCCCATAGGACAACACCAAACATGAAATAGAAGATGTAATCAAATGAAACTAATTATTTTAATGTCCAGTGTTTGACAAATTTTCAACTGCTAGCTGCTCATTTATGCATTTTCTGAGGCACTCCAAATCCCTCTTTACATTGTTTCACATCAACCATTCACACTTTTTCAGCAGTTCCTCACAAAACATCAAGCCAGCTATTCTGTGGAGCATTTCAACATGCCACAATCTCATCAGAAATTGAACTCTCACAGTTCAATTTCATCAGAGGTAATCTATTGGGGTGTTTAAAAATAAAATTTTCTAAAAGAGATGAGGCCCTTTCCTTCTCCACTATGCAATATCAAAATGTGATTGAAAATCTTTTCCCCTCCCCTTTGCCGCAGAGTAAAACTCAAATTTCTTTGTTTCCAATTTAATTCTCCTCTTAATGAGCCAAGTTTCTACTGCTTGAGCATGCACGTTCCCAATTCAACAAATCAAATATCCATACCATGAGTTATTTACAGTCATCATCAGCACAGCTGGAGCCGCCTTCTACCAGCTCCCAGCAACACAGCCAACCTTTGCACCAGGCTACGGTTTATCACAAAACACTCAAATTACACCACTTAAATGTATTTACATTAGGCGCCTCTGTACAATTCCTAAGTGTATCTTTTACACAATTCGACTATATAGATCAAATTATTTACTATGCTTCTAGTACAGAGGTGAGTAGTAACGAGTTACATTTACTTGAGTTAGTTTTTGATTTTTAATTGTACTTGACCCCAGCCAAATTTGTTAAGACTCACTACTTGAGTAGTTTTTTCACCAAGTACTTTTTTTTACTCTTACTCAAGTAATTTGGCTACTCTACCCACCTCTGCTCTAGACTATGGTCACAAGGAAAAAACTGAGGAACCCTGTTCTGGGTCTTACTTCCGCCGTCGCCGCAAAGAGAGCGCACCAGGCCTGATCCCTCACAGTCATTCGACTGGCTTCTAGAGACTTTGTTCTTCCTCCGTGCCCCACAGAGACTAAAACTCTGTCACCGTCCCTTCGGTCTTTTTATTTAAAATTTATCACGGTTCTAACCTGGTCAACTTTTACTGAACATTTTACAAATTTTTCCTGTGACCCGGTCGACTTTTCCACGATCGCTTCAAATCTTAAATTTAACAGGTTCAAACTAGGTCGACTTTATACGATCAAACAAACAAAACGTTTATACAAGTTCACCCGGTCGACTCTTCCACGATCACTTTAATTTTAAGATTTAACAGGCTTCACCGGCCGACTTCAAACGGACTTCTAAAACAGTGCACGCGACTCAAACGCTTAGATCCTCGGGTCTCTCGTCCCGGTCGGCTCGAGACCCTCTTTCAACCCATGTGTAGATTCAGCAACTCACCATGATCCAGTCTTTTGAATTTGTCCGTCCTTTTCCTCAGAGAATCACGTCAGGGTCACCATCTGTTAGAATTTTTCAGACTAACGTCGTGTTCTGTTGGATCTCTGAGGAAGGAGGCTCGAGGGTCGAATTGAGAATTTAAGAAAAAGGTTTAATGCAACAGAATGATGAGGATGATGAGACAAAGACATACACAGTAACAAAGACAACATGAAACATAATAACACTGCAGCTGACAGCGGACTGATCCACGCTTCCCCTGACGGAGTCACGTGAATGCAGTCCCGAATATCAATAAATCGCACTCATTTATGCCGTGCACCCGGGGGCTGCTCCTTTTCACCTGGTGCATTCAAACCCCTTCTCATTGGTCCGTTGTTGTCATGACAACATGCCGAGCGCACCTTTGCTGTCCAATGAGAGTTAAAATGCTGGTAAACTCTGTCACTTTGGGGGTCGTTTGTGGTTCTGTCGTGTAAATGTGAAATTCTAACATCAATACAGTTGAATCAACATTGTATTGTCTTAGTCTAGACTAAGACCCCAGGGGGCTGGAGACAGTAGGCCACCTTTTGTTGGGTGGCAAGGTGTTCCTTTCCTGTCAGTGGTAATGAGGGGGGAGAATGGGTGACACAGGTATGCCATTTCCTTAACCTTGCTCCATCATACATAGTTTAACTTTTCAGAACTCAACAGGTTCCAGCTCCTCCTCCTCAACAACATGAGATCCTAGGGTTGTCCTGGGCCTCATTTCCTCTGGTTGCCAATCAGAGTCAGATGTCTCTGGCTCTCTGAAACAAAGAAATTAATTGATTACCTCATCTCACACCTCATTCACCCAAACACAGACAAACGCACACACAAACACACTGACTTCAACAGCAGCACCCTTGCTTACAAACTACGACCAACATCAGTTTTCACACAATAACTAATCAAATAATGATAATGTAATAATGTAATAATCTGATCCTATCACATGCCCACACATAAGGCGCCCCTGATGGCCACACACATGTTGCAGTGACAACTATAAACTCCCTTAAACTACTACACCACTAGCTACACAACTAGGAGGTGAATACGTTTTTTTTTCTAGTGGTGTGAAAATCATGTGCCAAGAATAACAGCTGTTTCAAAAATTGGAGTAAGTAACATAGTTCTAATTAGCCAAAAATAATAAGGGTGTTCAAATACTTGCACATGGTTAATACACAGCTAGAAAACACTTAAAGTGGGTCCCCTTCTAGCTACAGGGGCTCCACTTATGGTTTTTTTGGGGCAGCGGCGGTGCACTTTATAGTTCCTTTTTGGAAGGTTTATAGATGTCATAAATGTGCCGATAGGAGTGGCCATCTGGGGCCCCCTGTAATTGCTGTGGGGGGCTAGAATGTCAGTGTGTTAAAGTTTTAATAAGTATTACTGTAAGTTACATACAGTATTTATGATGGATCTTTTTTTTGTTCAAACACTCAGACATATGCGCATGGTGTTATTTATGGAGCAACGGCTTATACAATGTCCCATACCAGCAGACTGAAATCTCATATTTCATCTGCTTTTGCGCTTCAATGTTTCATGTAAAGCACTCTGAATTTCCCTGTTGCTGAAAAGTGCTAAACAAATAAAGCTGCCTTGCCTGACTAATATGGAGGACCAGGTCTACCATATTTAAAAATAAATACAGAAGTAAATAAATGCTCAATAAATAAATAAGCATACAATTAATTGCCCCAAAAAATACAATAAACAAATAAATGTAGGTAGAAATTAAATTATACAGTGAGACATAAATGTATATATCTCTTTTAATTAGCTTCTTTATTTATTCACCTTTGTAATAATTACCTTATTTATTTATTGTCCGTTATAATCTTCAACTTTATTTATTAATTACTTATTTTTTAAATGTATTTATTTCTGTGTGTTTAAATTTTTTTTTTCTGTTTTATTCTTTCGTTGCATTTTCTACCCTATTTATTTTCACCCCTGGTATTTATTTCTGCCTGTCTATTTTACATTTCTTCATGCATTCCTGCCTCATTATGCAAATGAGGGGGGGCGGGTCATAAGGGGTCAACTTCTGCCCATTGGTTGGTTAACATTTTACTGCATCGGTCGAATCTACATGCCACCGGCCACAGTCACAACATAGATGGCTACCTACGATGAAGTTGTCAGTGAGCTGAGGCATTTAGCAACTGTTTTTGAAAACAATGCTAACGTTATAAGTATTGACTTTATAATTTTTCGTTTAGCCGCTCTGACAGAACGTGTGTTTCAGTTAGCGGCAAACATGGACACAGATGTCGACAATGTAGTTTTTCAGAATCTGGAGGAAGCGGCCTATCTTCTTAACTCGGTCGCTAACGTTAATCACACACCTGGGATAGCTGGTCGCCCTGCTTATATGCTGCCTGTGGACGCCGTGGAAGGACTTTTACATGCGGGTTTGCCTGTTGGTGCCATTGCAAGGCTTTTTGGAGTCAACGAAACAACAGTTCATCGTCGTATGGCAGAGAATGACATAAGGTGAGTGTACCATTACATGTGATGCCAATAGAACCAGTGTGTGTAACGTTACCAATTCACAAGAATGACACAGGAGAAAGGCAAACCCTTGCGAGCTTTTGTTAATTTACAAAGTTATGGAACTAATCAAGAATGCATAGAAAGTAACGTTATGTCGCACACACAGTGACTTCAGACTCGACTCCGACTCGAGGTGCGGGACTCATGAACAATGTTTATTTTTAGGAAGCGTCGGCTGAGCTTGCCGTTATTACCTTCCTCCGTTACCTATAACCTGCCTACCTTAACACGTAGTATCTGCTGCGCGCGGCCGCACGTGAGTGAGAGCCGACATAAACTTTCATTGTTATGCAGATGATACTCAATTATATCTATCGATCAAGCCGGATGAAACTAATCAGTTAGCTAAACTTCAAATGTGCCTTCAGGATATTAAAACCTGGATGAGCTGTAATTTTCTAATATTAAACTCAGATAAAACTAAAGTTATTGCTCTGGGACCCAAGCACCTCCGTGACGCATTATCCAAAGAGATAGTTACTCTGGATGGCATCACTCTGGCCTCCAGCACCACTGAGAGGAATCTTGGAGTTATCTTTGATCAGGATATGTCCTTTAATTCCCACATAAAGCAAATTTCAAGGATCGCCTTTTTTCACCTACGTAATATTGCAAAAATCAGGAATATCCTGTCTAAAAATGATGCGGAAAAACTAGTCCATGCATTTGTTACTTCTAGGCTGGATTACTGCAATTCTTTATTATCAGGCTGCTCAAAGACGTCCATAAAGAGTCTTCAGCTGGTCCAGAATGCTGCAGCACGTGTTCTGACAGGAACCAGTAACCACTTACTTGTGGTTCCTAGAGTCTCTAAAAGTAGAACGGGAGCCAGAGCGTTCAGCTATCAGGCTCCTCTCCTGTGGAACCAGGTTCCAGTTTGGGCTTGGGAGGCAGACACCGTCTCCACATTTAAGAGTAGACTTAAGACTTTCCTTTTTGATAAAGCTTATAGTTAGAGCATAGAATTGAATATTGTTAGGGAGTGATGAATCGCAGCGTCCGCCTAACCCGGCCCACCTGCTTCTCATCATAGTTGTCAGATCTATCTATCATATAATCCAGAATATAATAAAACTAAAGGAAGACTTGGCATACAGCCCGATCCGGTTGGGGAGAGTTCTAGCCTGACCAGGCTCCTCTCTTTACTACTCTACCTACTCTATCTGGTCTAGACCTACTCTATCTGTAAAGTGTCTCGAAATAACTCTTGTTATGAATTGATACTATAAATAAAATTGAATTGAATTGAACAAACACTGGCAGCTGCTCCGCCATTCATCATAAACTTTGGCTTTAAAACTTCATACAACAAGACCCAAACAAAGAAGCGCTGAACGCAAAATAGGTTAGTAACCTGTGGTGAGTAAACATGTTCAGCTCAGCATTGGCCATCTAACGTTAGCTTGCTTGTTGCTTCAGCTACGACCTTCGTGAGGTTTACTCTGACTGTCGTTCGTTATGAGAAGATGAATGAGCGTTTGGTTATTTTCCAAACTTGTGGTAGTCAATTAATGTAGGCTAATCATTTACGTCCCGCAGGCTGCCATCACGTTAATTATTACAGATTGGCTGTTGATCATGTTACAGTTTTATTTAGTTATAACGTTACACTTGTTTGAGAGTCTGGTGGTGTGTTGACTGACAGTAGTTTAAGCTGTCATTGATTACATTGCACATTACATGGTTGTGCTCTGTGAAAAACAGGTTATAGTTACATTATTCCTTATACCTATGCAGTTTTATAAGCAGCCTGGATCGAATGCAGCAGGTGAGACAACATTAGTAATAACCCCGAGAGACTTGAGACTTGACTTGGACTCTAGCTCAAAGACTTGTGAGCATCTCTGGTGTACACATACAAGAAATTAACCTCTTGGATTGTACACAATGGGCAGAAGTTGACCCCTTAAGACCCGCCCCTCCTCATTTGCATAATGAGGCAGGAATGCATGAAGAAATGTAAATTTGACAGGCAGAAATAAATACCAGGGGTGAAAATAAATAGGGTAGAAAATGCAACGGAAGACAAAAAATGTAAACACACACAGAAATAAATACATTTAAAAAATAAGTAATTAATAAATAAAGTTGAAGATCATAACGGACAATAAATAAGGTAATTATTACAAAGGTGAATAAATAAAGAAGCTAATTAAAAGATATATACATTTATGTCTCACTGTATAATTTAATTTCTACCTACATTTATTTGTTTATTGTATTTTTGGGGGCAATTAATTGTATGCTTATTTATTTATTGAGCATTTATTTATTTCTGTATTTATTTTTAAATATGGTAGACCTGGTCCTCCATAGACTAATGCCTTAAAATCCAGTTAAGTTGCAAGAGAATTGATATCGAGATGCAGACACACAGACAAGGAATTTACAGGCAAGCAGAACACTATAACGAGCTCGTAAAAAGAATCACAGATTTTAGTCAGCAAGGACTTGACCACTAAGCACAAAGCAAGCAATATAAACCCAGAAACAACGTGCAAAACTGCCCCTATATGAACAGACGCTAATTGTAAATTAATTGCAGCTGGGGATGCAACAGAGCTGATTACATGAGCTACAGGTGTGAAACAGGTGAGGTATGATGCAAGCCATCTGAAAATAGGAAAGGTTAGAAAACCAGAAACCAGAAATATAAGGCATTTTGGAGTTGTGTAAGTTTGAATACAGATAAGATGTAAGGTGAGAGTTTTTTCATTGTTTTTAATTCAACAAATTATATCCCTAAACTATGTTAAGACACAATAAGGTCATGCAAAAGGGAGAAGCAGGAGAGATGAATGCAAACAAGTGCAACATTTGATTTTTGGCTACAAAGGACAAGAAAATATCTCAACTAAATAGTTATACTGTAACCTCCGGGTTATGTTCCAGAAGTAAGAAAATATTAATATCCATCTGACATCAATAACTACAAATTTAACCCTGGAAAAAAACAAAAAACATCTAATATTGTGTAATTATTCACCTTATTCCACCCACTTTAATAGTCTTCTACTGCCTTTGTTATCCCACTTAAGCTAAACTGTCACATCACCTTCTGGCAGCTAGCAAGTTAGATATTCATAAGATTTCAATATCAGAATCAGCTTTATTGGCTTTTTGTTTTATTTCAATACATTTGTTTATAGTATCAAATCATAATAAGAGTTATCTTGAGGCACTTTACAGATAGAGTAGCTCTAGACCACACATTATAATTTACAAAGACCCAACAATTCGAGTAATTCCCCCAAGAGCAAGCATTTAGTGGTGAGGAAAAACTCCCTTTTTAGGAAGTAACCTGGGACAGGTTCAGGTTCTGCTGGCTACAAGTTAGCATCAAACACAACAAAGGCTGTCACTGGAATGGCGTTTTAAGCTAACACTGGCAAACAAACAACCATAGATAGCTACGTTTTTGAAATGACTGCTAGCTTAGCTACAAGCTAGCCATCAAACACAACAAAGGCTGTCAGTTGAATGGCGCTTTGAGCTAACACTAGCAATCAAACAACCATAGATAGTTAAAACGTTTCTGAAATGACTGCTAGCTTAGCTAAAAGCTAGCAATCATACACAACAAAGGTTGTCAGTTGAATGGCGTTTTGAGCTAATTTCACAAATTTCAGTATGACATTATGCTGTAAACCGTTTAAATCTGAGCATGCACGCCTCAAATCTGCACTCGACTCACATCGGGAGTGACAGCCCTGCCGATTGTTAGTCACTCCATGCCACTAACCACCTGGGTGAAACAAATCTATCCGCAGTGTCTCTCTCCCCCGTGCTTTGCTGTTAATTTAGATGGTTTTTGATGTTGTTGTTGGTGTGGACGGCCCTTAACATGCTTGCCATCCAGCATATAGCAACATTAGCATTCATTTAGACTTGTAATTGTGGCCACTTGTCACATTTGAGTACTCACTTTCCTTTTAGCTCTATTATATTTCATAAATTAGCTTGGCCTTAGACTTCTAGATGTAAATTCTTCAACCAATCTCTTATCTAGTAGTTTATTAATATAATGTGTATGTAATGGTGTGTGTGTGTGTGTGTGTGTGCTATATGGTAATGGTAAATGGTTAATATGTGGGTCTAAACAAAAACAATTAACTAAAAGCAACTCGTTGGTAAGTATGTCGTCACCACTTTCAGTGTCTAGTCATCTGAGTCATTTTTAATATAAAACATTCACTTAATGTGGTGTGTCAAGTCATCATTTTACAGGTTTTCGGTCTACATGCCTTTATTTAAACTCACTATACACCATTATTATCACTACATGTCATTATTCAAACTCACCCATTGTTCTTTAAAAGGAAATGTGTGCTTTGAAAGTCGTTCTCTGCAACAGCACCATACTGCAAGTGGTAACATTGGCCCAGTCAAAAGCAATTTGCTTCATTTCCAGTTTGCTACACTACCCTGTTTGGTCAGTGCACACAGTCAGGTAGATCAAAGCACTGGGAATGAAAACACCTGTTTCAAACATCTAGTGCTTTTTTTTTGGATTCCCAATGGGGAAATTACAATTTATACTCTGTTTTGTTAGTAACCACTACAGGACTGAAACACACATGCACACACATGCTCAGGACCTATTCATGCACAAAGAGAGATGTCAGAGTGAGTGGGCTGCCAGCTGGACCAGCGCCCTGAGCGGTTGTAGGGTGTATGGTGCCTTGCTCAAGAGCACCTGGAGGTGCCAGGGGATGAACTGGCATCTCTCCAGCTACCAGTCCACCACAATACTTTGTTCCGTAAGGGGACTTGAACCAGCAACCCAACTTCCTACGGACTGAGCTACTGCCATACCCCAAGCTTCCTTTTGTTATGTAGATATACCGCCTGTCGGACAATTTGCTTCATACTGGAATGGGGGGAGGGGGGTACCATGAAAATAAAGAGTTCTTGCGAGAGCACAATTTGAATTTGCTCAGCGAGTTACTCTGCCATCGAGTAATGCTGCTCATTAACTATGCTCTTGTAGCCGAGCTGCACCAATCACATCGGTGTATCTGATATAGGTGGGGCCAGAGGCGAGCTGCACCAATCACATCGGTGTATCTGATTTAGGCGGGGCCAGAGGCAAGCCGCACCAATCACATTGGTGTATCTGATATAGGCAGGTCAGAGGCAAGCTGCGGCAATCACCTTGATGAGTACCATTGACCCTGAAAGAACCGTCGTCTGGTGGTGCCTGTAGGTGGCTCACAGTCACCTATTAGCAGCTAAACACATCTGCCAATTGCTGCTGATACGACGGGGCTCTGCTTGATCTCTGTATCCGGCGTCACAGGGCTCTGTAGCGGGTAAACACATCTACCAATTGCCACTTCCCACTTTCTATTGCACTATAGCCTGTTCATGATTCAGTGCTTTAAATCTTTCTATTTCAGGTATATAATATATGATATATTGGTAGCATTGATCACTTGACTTTTTCCTCTCTCCCTCCTCTCTATGTAGTTCAAAGGCAAAGGATATATATTATATGAGATGGACACAGTATTTATAAAAATTAAAATAAATGGAAACACTTTTCACCTCATTTCAAAAATGGTGAACTGGTCCATTAATTAAGGAGTGTTTCCAAGTGACTGTAAAACTAGAAAAATTACACCAGTGTTTAAATCAAGTGAACTCATGGCCATTAGTAACTACAGACCCATCAGTATCCTTTCGACATTCAAGATACTATCACATTTGAATAGTATTTCCTTCTCATGGCATCCTATGCAATCAGGTCGAAATCATTCCACTGAAACGATACCATTGAAATGATCGATACAGTCAATCATGAGGTTGTAAAAAATATTTAGGTATATTTATTGATTCACATGCAGGAAAGGGTCACAATCAAACCTGCGGCCACTGCATTGAGGACTGAGCCTCTGTATATGGGCACTATGAGCTAGCCTGGCACCTGTAAAAAAATTATAACATGTATATATGCATTAGATTTAATATTTCAGTTCATAATTATTGTTTGTTGTATTTGCTTATTTTACATAAAAGAATATTAAAGAAGTTGATTTTCAGTCTGTATGGTAGATGTTTTTGAGACTCACGGGGACACAGCAAAGCATTTATTGGTTTATTTAAAACAGGTACGGTGTATAGTAAATGTACCATATTAAAAAGCTAATTCATCTGTTGTCTCTGGGCATTTATACAGTGCAAATCTATATAAAAAATATTCCACACTGTACACCTGCAGGACAGACCAGTCCAGTAGGCATACATTCAGAGAGACTTTATCATCATACCTTAATGACAACATGACTATTTTAACATTGTTTTTTAAACTGACTTGTGTTCATGTAACTGAAAAGAAAATGGTTCATGTTTTGCGTAACAGTCTCCCCCAAAGAGATGACAGCCCTGCAGATGGACAATGTGTTTAGCTATGTGCCAGTGTCCTGTCTTGGCAGGGAGTGAAACAGAGGGACCGTAGGCTCCTTGCTGCCGCTGGCAACAGTTTGCATCTCCGCTCACAGCGCTGACGGACTAAAGGAGTTTTTTAAGTCTGTCAACCGGGGTATGAGAATTCTGATTTTAGCTGGCGGTGAGGCGTTTGAGAAACTGGAATATTGCTTTAACCCAAATATAATCAGTTTCCAACTGCACTGACTGACGTTTAATTCATAAATTATGAATTTTTCATCATGCACATATTGGTGGTACTACAATCTTTGCCCTAAATTATCCAAAAAGAAAAGATTCAGCTGAGGAAATGAAGCTGGCACAGGAACAGAGAGAACTTCTTTCATATTCTGGCAAAAAAAAGGCAAGAATGACAAATGGGCAGTAGCATTTCACCAGTACAGAAGTGACAATACAGTGAACCCTTGTTTATCACGGGGGTTACGTTCCAAAAAGAACCCGTGATAGGTGAAATCCGTGAAGTAGTAACCTTTTTTTTTTACCATTATTATACGATGAAATACTCCATTATACACTCAAACCAAAGAACAAAACCTTTTTACAGGCCCAAGCATTTGTTTAACAAATAAAAGTACTGTATAAACGTTTTTTTACAAGTAACTACTGTACTGTAAAATAATAATTTTAATCATCAATACGAACTGAAGGCTTCAAATTGCGGAGATCAGCATCATAGTTGGAGAGAGGGATCAAGGCTGAGAATTCAAAGCAAACTAACAACCTGTGCGCCAACTACACAGTCAATTCAATTCAATTTTATTTATTTAGTTATCTCATTGCTCTTTTCATAAAGAGCAGGTCTAGACCGTACTCTGTGATGTTATTTACAGAAACCCAACAATTCTCATCAAGAGCAGGCACTAGGCCACAGAGGCAAGGAAAAACCTTTTAAGAGGCAGAAACCTCAAGCAGAACCATGGCTCAGGGTGGGCGGTCAGCTGCCTCGACCGGTTGGGGGTGAGAGAGACAGACAGAGACAAAAAGAGAGAAAGACAGAGACAGACAGAGAGAGATAGACGTGGAGAATTGTAGCAGAGGGTGTTGAGCAGGAACATGGAGGCAGCAGGTGACTCCAACCACAAACCCAGACTCCACAGCTTCAGAGCCAGAAACACCTGCAGAAAGTGATAGGAGGAGAGAGGAGAGGGGCGAGAGAACATAAGACTCCGGGGGCGAGAGACCACAAGACTCTGGGAAAGGGAAGAAGTCGAGTTAGTAACATACAATAATGGAATGAGGTTGCATACAGATGGAGAGAAGGAGGAGGAGAGAAGTGCTCAGTGTATCATGGGAAGTCCCCCAGCAGTCTAGGCCTATAGCAACATAACTAAGGGATGGTTCAGGATGTGGTGTATAATTGTATATTTTTTTTAATACATTTGTATGATGAAAATTGGCTAGCAATTTCGCCAAGGAAATACCAAGAAATAGCACTTCACAAAATCCGCAATGGAACTGAGCTTGTATAGCTTCTGTGACTTTTTATAGTATAAAATGTCTGTCAGTCAAAAGGAGATGCAGCCTTTCGACAGACCCTCCAATCATCACGCAGAAGCCCAGAGTCCAGGCTAGCCCACTCCTCCATTCAGCCCCAGACACGCTGAGCGTACGTGGGCGGGAAATAATCCCAGCACTGAAAAAAAATGTTCAAAGCAGCCCCACTGAAGTCCTTGGACGCCAGGCTAAAACAGTGTAATGCACTGTGACACTACAGGAATGTATGTAGCTGATTCTGAACAAACTCATCTTTTCGAGTTGAATGTGTTGTGTGCTGGGGATTACTGGCCCTCCGAAGGCTGCAGCCAGCTGGCCCTCTCAAGACAGGCACTGGTGTGTTTGCCATTCAGCTCTTCGAAAGAAAATAAATCCCAAACTGGCAGACACCATACTATCGTCATCACAAATTCACATTCAATAAATAAGATCAATTACGTTACGCTGACACTGTGTCAGTTAAGTGTCTTCGCTCCCCTCTCATTGTATGCACTAATGCAATCTGAAGCAACGATAAGGACCTTATAGTCTTATTAGTAAAACAGTTGTTCTAGTTGTAAGTAGTCCTTAAAGGTCCCATGACATGGTGCTCTTTGGATGCTTTTATATAGCCCTTAGTGGTCTCCTATTACTGTATCTGAAGTTGATTTTATATAGACCTTAGTGGTCCCCTAATACTGTATCTGAAGTCTCTCTTATATAGACCTTAGTGGTCCCCTAATACTGTATCTGAAGTCTCTCTTATATAGACCTTAGTGGTCCCCTAATACTGTATCTGAAGTCTCTTTTATATAGACCTTAGTGGTCTCCTAGTACTGTATCTGAAGTCTCTTTTATATAGACCTTAGTGGTCCCCTAATACTGTATCTGAAGTCTCTTTTATATAATAATAATAATAATAATAATAATAATCTTTATTTGTAGAGCACTTTTCAAAAACAAGTTACAAAGTGCTTTAACAAGTGTAAAGAGACAATAATACAAAAAGATAAAACCATGAAAAACATTTAAAGACTAAAATACAGATAAATATAAAATTCCTAAAATGCAATAAAATAAAAGTGATAAAATAAAGTCAAATAAGATCGGGAAAGGCTCTCCTATAAAAGTATGTTTTAAGAAGGGACTTAAAAGAGTTCACTGACTCAGCTGACCTGATTTCCTCGGGCAGGCTGTTCCAGAGCCTCGGGGCCCTGACAGCAAACGCTCTGTCCCCTTTAGTTTTCAGTCGAGACTCTGGAACAGATAGCAGACCTCTGCCCGAGGATCTCAAGGTGCGTGCTGGTGTATATGGGACTAAAAGGTCAGAAATATAACAAGGCGAGAGGCCTTGAAGAGCTTTAAAAGTGATCAATAGAATTTTAAAGTCAATTCTAAAACATACTGGGAGCCAGTGTAATGAAGCTAAAATAGGAGTAATGTGGTCATATTTTTTGTTCTTGTTAAAAGCCTGGCAGCTGAGTTCTGGACAGTCTGGAGTCGGTCAATAGATTTTTGGGTTAAACAGGTGAAAAGGCTGTTGCAATAATCCAGGCGAGATGAGATGAAGGCGTGTAAAATGGTTTCGGTGTCCTTAAAAGTTAACATTGATCAAATTTTAGCTATATTTCTTAGTTGATAATGCGCTCTGCTTTCCTGCATTCCCTTTTTAGGCTGCGAATGCTGTCATTTACCCAGGGTTGCTTACTAGCTTTAGACGTAGGCCTAACCTTTAGAGGAGCAGTAATATTTAGTGACGACAAGCAGATATGATTGAAGTGATCGACCAGATTGTTGGACCTTAGTGGTCCCCTAATACTGTATCTGAAGTCTCTTTTATATAGACCTTAGTGGTCCCCTACTACTGTATCTGAAGTCTCTCTTATATAGACCTTAGTGGTCCCCTAATACTGTATCTGAAGTCTCTTTTATATAGACCTTAGTGGTCCCCTAATATTGTATCTGAAGTCTCTTTTATATAGACCTTAGTGGTCCCCTAATATTGTATCTGAAGTCTCTTTTATATAGACCTTAGTGGTCCCCTAATACTGTATCTGAAGTCTCTTTTATATAGACCTTAGTGGTCTCCTAATACTGTATCTGAAGTCTCTTTTATATAGACCTTAGTGGTCCCCTAATACTGTATCTGAAGTCTCTTTTATATAGACCTTAGTGGTCCCCTAATATTGTATCTGAAGTCTCTTTTATATAGACCTTAGTGGTCTCCTAATACTGTATCTGAAGTCTCTTTCCCAAAATTCAGCCTTGCTGCATAATTACAGCCACCACAGCCAGTCCAATAAGCTTTCCTTAGTATGTGTCCATTTCTACCTGTAGCTTTTGAGGAGTGGGGGGGCAAGGTGGAGGCTGGGGGTGTGGCCTTGACCAACTGCCAGTTTACACTTTTAAAGCCATGACGTCTCTCTCTCATGGGCGGGCCAAATTCTTTGGGCGGGCAAAGCAGAGAAAGGAGGTAATCTTTCCCCTTCTGACCTCATAAGGAGCAAGATTCCAGATCGGCCCATCTGAGCTTTCATTTTCTCAAAGGAGGAGCAGGATACCCAGGGCTCGGTTTACACCTATCACCATTTCTAGCCACTGGGGGACCACAGGCAGGCTGGGGTAATGCATATTAATGTTAAAAATTAAAGTGACATTTTCATGCCATGGGACCTTTTCATGGCGTGAGATATTTGTGCTGAACATCGAGTTGATCAGTCTCATCAGGCTTAAAAGAGACATACAACTGGATATTATCAGTGTAACAGTGATTTGAGATGAGAACGCAAAAATAATTACAATATTGTGATATGCCATCAGTGTCAACATTGTAAATGAAAAACATTTGCAAAAAAATAACCTATATAATTAATTACAAGATTGTGATGTTTAACTAAAAATTCACTTGTAATAAACAAACTGTGCAATAACCCTAACAAAGCATAATAGTTAGTTAATTATTATTAGTTAATACTAATTTAGTGTGAAACGTGCTTGTGCTTCACTGAGGATTTTGAACCTTCACATGGCAGTGATCATACGTCATTGCAGTAAAAGAGCCCTCACACAGATGTGTGGCCCTGAAGGCCAGTAGCTGCTGAAAAGCTGTTTTTCCACACACCTAAACCCTTTACAGTGGAGTTTTCAGATGTCTCTGCCATTGTTTTCCCTGCTAAGCTTTTGCAGGAAAGCAAATTTTCATCAATACAGCGATTACCACGTACCTCACAAAAGCTTTGCCTTCCCACTGACTGACTGCTTGTTAGCCGCTGGAAATTCCACCGGATTTCATTCTTTTCAGCGCTGTGGAGGAAGGTCTTGCAAAGCGAGACTTTCAATAATAAATTAATGAATAAATACATAAATAAATTAATAAATACGTATGCCTTTGAAATACATCATGAAATAAATAAATGAGGTAATAAATACATAACAATTAAAAAATGTAAATATTCATGTATAAATGAATCAATTAGTTAAACAAATATATCAATATGTTTTAATTTGACCTATTTCATAAGTCCATGTTTATTTCTGTGGAGCTTTATTTCCTAATGCCACATTTATTGTTTTCTCTCTCTATTTCCAGTTTTCATATGCAAATCAGGGGGCGTGGCACAGGTGGACACCTGCCTCTGGATATTCCAATCTGTTGTCCGGCCTATCAACCCAAGAAATCGCGGATCTGTTTGGTGTGTCATCCAGCACGATTCAGAAGAGACTGCCCTAGAACATTTTGAGCATCATACTTCATATCCATCCATCCATCCATCCATCTTCGTCCATTCCGCTCCATGGTCTCCTTACTCGTGAACAAGACCCCAAGGTATTTGAACTCCTTTACTTGGGCTAATTTCATCCGTTCTGGTGATTTCTTTTTTTTTTTTTTATGAACCTATTTCTGTCTTTCTGCATCAATTTCTGCTGGAAATAACTTTATTTATGTAAAGGCACACATAGATGACAACTCAAAATATAAAAGTATAATGGAACTATAATGGAATATATTATGAGGCTCTCTGGCATTCGGTATTGCCTTCCACCATTTATTCTCCTATAGATCAACTTTACTCATTATCTCTGCTGGCTGAGTCAGCACACATTTATTAATTTATTTTATTTATTTATTTATTTTACAGGGACAGTGTACATGAATTAACATTGCTGCAAATGCATCAGAATTTATTTCATCCGTTGTCTCTGGACCAATTAAAATACCTAAAAAACAAAAACAATAAGAAGATTACTGGGAACAATACAAATATCAAAAGCAGTAAAACAGATATAACTCTTCAAATCCTGTTGATAAATACAGTGTATAAATTTGCTATAATACAGACATTAGGTTAAAAAAAATTATATTACACATTGACATGGAGGGTAATTTATTTTCACTCCTCTTTGAGTCTTTTGTTGGAGAAGTAACCTCTGCAAATGAGCATGTGGCACTTATTCACCTCATGGATACATTAAACTTCATTAAATCTCTATTTTACAGAGAGCGCAAACATAAAGCGACGCACGGGTCAGCTTCAGAGCCTGAACCCTCTGCCTGAAACGTCACATCACGGACACTTCAAATAAAATGGAGCAATATTATTACACAAGGCGCACCTAAACTTTCAAAATTTAATTCGGCAAACATTACCTGGCGACGCCGATGGTCGGGAGAAGGAGAGGACACAATAAGAAAGTTTGGGCTAGACAGAAGAGAAAATACAGAATATATGGGAGTATATAATAAAGAGATTAGTCAAAACTGTGCTGTGGCCTGTTGATCCTGTCTGGGAGTTGTAGATTGGTGGAGATAGATCAAATTTGACTGTAGATTTTACAGTAAATACCTAGCAAAAAAAGTTGCCAGTAAAGTCTTTTAAAATTACTGTTAACTGTGAAAATAACTACAGCATAATGCAGGATTTTATATACATGTTATTGTTGTCCATAAATTACAGCAATGCATTGTTTTTTACAGGAAAACAACACTTCTTCACGTCACTATCTTGTATTATTTTCAGATATTACCAACTTGAGTTGCCAGGTAATATTCGTAAATACTTCACAACTTTATTGTATTGTGAAATATTTCCAGCTTTTTTTGCTGGCAAGATAAACATTCAATGGAATTCAAATTAAGAGTTGCAACGAGGTCCAGCATTATTATAATTCACCATAAACTTAGTTTAGCTTAACCCTCGTGTTGTCCTTCTGGGCCAAAATTGAAAATGAACATTTTGTTATGGTTTCAATTTTTTATCCGGTCTCTGTATCCTGTTTTCTGTTATTTTTGTGTTTCCTCCCTGATCTTGTGTGGTGGTTTCTGGCTTGTTTTCTCCCTGAGTGTCTATATGTTCTGTTTCCTGTTTTATTTTGAAGTCTGGGTCTCTGTCTCGTCTTGTCTTTAGTTTTCACTTCTTGTGATTCCCTGCTCCTGTGATTACCTGATGGGCGTTTCTCAATGCCAAGTAAGCAAAGAACGGACTTGTGTTCTTGGGGAGACCGTTCTTGCTGGTTGTACCTGGAAGAATGAACTCGCAAGTTCAGAAGCACACAAAACGCTGTTGACAGTTTTGGAGACGAAGCGTTCTTTCTGTTATTGCCCAACACCCCCAGCACAGAGAGCGCTTGCCCTGGTTTCCTCAGTTGTCCCCCGATAAAAACAATTACAACAATACACAGAACAAAACGCCGAATGTAATGAATGAAATCCAGAATAACAGCGGTAAAAATAGTTTTAAATATCTTACAGTTGTGAACCTGGCTTATCTCTGCCATTGTCGCTGCTGCAGTGGTCTGTCTAAATGGGGGGCAGGGGGGGTCTTTGAGCTGACTGACTGACCGGCTCGCGAGAGTCATTCTCGGCTGGCGAGCTTGCTACGCCCGCCGGGGATTGTGGAGCTTTCCAACTCCGAAGGCTTTTTTAATTCACCATCATTTTTCGTTAAACTGCCTATATTCAAAATCTACACAGTTGGTTTCTCGCCTTAAAAATGAAATTATTGATTTAATAATAGACGTAAATTGTGAAAAACTTTACACTTCTGTTGTATCTGTGTACGGAAACCATCCGCGCTTTACACCCGAATTGAATTCTGGGATACTGGCCCTGCCAAGTTCACGCAAGTTACCATCCGATGTATCCTCGGTAAAATGGGCGTGTCAAGAACACATCCGGGAATTTTAACTGTTCTTGGCGAAATGCTAACTTGTGTATTGGGTCAGTACTTTGGCGACCGAACATGACGTTTCACAAGAACACAAGAACACAAGTCCATAGAAGAACACAGATTGAGAAACGCCCCATGTTTTCCACCTGTTTCCCAGCCCGCTTGTCACCTGCCTCTCGTTATCTCGTTACCCCTTGTATTTAGTGTCTGTGCTCCCTTCGTCTCTTGTCGGATCGTTTTGTGTGTTTGTGTGTTGGTTCAGCTTTGGATTTCCCTGAGAGTTATTCCCTGTCTCTGTGCTCCTATATTCCTGTTTTTTGGGTTTTCCTGTTTTCTTGGACTGGTTGGAATATTTGGTTTTTGACTTTGTTTTTGCATTCATGATCCCTTTTTGGTTTCCTTTGTGTTTTTGTGAATAAATCCTCGTATGAGCTCTCTCCTGCCTGCCTAATCTCTGCTTTTGAGTCCTCATTACCTAGGAGCGTAACAGATTTGAAGTTTTTGTTACTTATTTTGGTGCTTTGTCAAAACTGACCCAAAGTCAACATGAGGGTTAAAGACCCAATTTAAAATCTGGACCTGGATTACAATAACTGTTCATCACCTCGGCAACAGGCAAAAATAAAACCATTAGAACAGTGTCCGTTCAAATAGTGAAGAAGTCTTTCAATTGAAGCCATTCATGCGTGAGTAGAGAGGAGACGTGAGGGTTAATGCAGTTTCTCTTCTTCTGTACCTTCCCGCTTTTTTGGCTCAACACGTTTTGTTGTCTTGGTCAAACTGGAGGGGTTCGGTCCAGTAAAGCATCTGAAATCACAGAATCACATGCAAATAAACTTCATGAAAAAGTACCTTATCTGCTCTATAAGAGTGCAAAATACTGTGTAAGTTAAGCTAAATTGCTTAAAACCTGCAAAAGGAAAAAATTAGACTGGTAATTATTATCAATTTCATTTTAGTTGTTCTGTCTGGGCAAGCTGAGCCAGAAAGTGACTCTGCAATGCAATTACTAATATAGTGATAATATAGGGTCATGACAGGTAAGGGGATGGTTTTGATTTGTAGTCACAAAATTGTATGAGTTAGGGTAGTGATATTATTTAGTTGCATCAACACAACCTCAAGTCCTCTGGTGTAAAATGTCCCGGCTAGCCTACATCAAACTGATCTGTACGTAAGATTTTTCATTTTGAAAATGAAAAATCTTTTGTGAGATCCTCAGTGCCATTTGTAATCATGTCTGGCACCCCAAGCACAGCCAATTTCTCTTTCAGTTTTGAAAAGGCATTTGACTGAGCATGTACTTTTTGGACATCTTAAATGATAGTCTGACGCTAGTAAAAGTAGCTTAGCCTGAAGCTTCAAGTAAAACATATGGCGTTCTTCTATTAATGGTACTTGCTCAACTCTTGCCCCGCCCTACTTTTTCCATAACAGATAAGTACCGCCTCATGCGTGAGGCTGGTCGCCATAGCGACGCTGCAGGAAACTGCCGTTACCTAATGTGACACACACACAGACCGTCGAAGGTGTGTTGTGTTTGATTCTTGGCATAGTGGCTGTTGCCAGAAACACCCATTCGTTTTATACCCATAATGCATTGCAATATAAAGCTAAACTTTGTAAAATGACAGTAAAATGTGTACTGTAAAATTTTGTTGTAGAAATTACAAAAATTTGTTACAGTGTATTTAAGATTAAGCACAAGAATAATACAAGCCAATTTAACCATTGAATACTATAATTATTGGGATGGGGGGTACCTGCCTGTTTTAAATGCAGACAGCACGAACTAAAGCTACACGTCCAGTTTTTCTGGACACACCTGGAATGCTGGCCAACAAGACATCCCAGATTTACAGCATCCTGCAAACAGTACCAATCAAGATAAGAAGAACCGTTTTCTCCTACATGGTCTCCAAACCAGACCAGGTGACATAAATCCATCATCTTCAATGTACTATAGTATGTAAGTAACCTTTACTGTGCAAATCCCATGTCTCAGTGCTTTATTCTTCCCCAGCTGTCATAAAAGAAAGCTTGTCGGCTTGCTCAACAACTGCTCTCTGCACGTCATCAGCCACTCTCAGCAAATGAATCACCTCTCTGATGCATCACTCCTGCCCTTTTTCACTTCTTTGAAACCCTCACTTTTGGCATTTCAGAGGAATTGTTAAAGCACAATAGTGACAAAAGTGCCAAGGCGATATTGCTTCTATACATAATGGATCACTCGAGGAGAGCTTTCATTTTTTTTTTTCACATTATTTAATTTCTGTTATAATAATAGGTACATTGGTAAAAAGTTTTATGTAGCTTTAATTTAGTATTAAGAGCAGCCCATTTTTCTTCCAATACTGAGAAGCTTGCAATGCAAAATATTTGACTGACTGACTGAAGTATTGTCCAGCCAAAGCACACCAGCCGCATAGCGCTTATTTCAGCGGCCATGTTATCCAATCTGTCCGTCAATAGCGGGCGCGTAGCGTCCACGTCGCCCCGCACCCTACAGCGATTGTTTCGGCGTCTCCACTATCTCACTCGCGAGATGCGAGCGTATGTGTCAACCAGGCAGGTGATCATATACAGGAAGACCACAGTGCAGCCAGATACTTTACAAACATACAACACATTTCAAAATAAAACACCTGTGTTAACTACTCACAGCGAGACACGCAATCGACACGCAAAGCGAGAGTGACACAAGCCACAAACACACACACAATTACCCCTGTTTTCCCCACTCATCATGTCCATGAGAGAGAGAGAGAGAGAGAGAGAGAGAAAATCGCTTTTTGATTAGACACCTAGCTATGCAACACTCCCTACCCATGATTCATAGGTCTCTAATGACTGTGTGTTATCCTAAATTCTATTTTCCGGAAAGTCCCCGATGGTATTTATTATAGTTTTGTATAAACTTAATTCTTATAGGAGCATCTCTTGACCCAACTGGGATATAATAATAATAATAATAATAATAATAATAATAATAATAATAATAATAATAATAAACAGCTGTTCAGAAAACGTCTCAGGGCCAAAGGTGTCAGGGCCAAAGGTGTCAGTTTAAGACCTTTCCACTGTTGTTAAGTTTAATAGGATAAAACATAAAATAAAAAGTTGAGGGAACCTGGAAGTTGTTCTATGTTATTCTGTAAAAAGTAGCCATTCAAGACTGGCCTCATTAGAAGTGTAATAGTATTCATTGGTGATTTGATCAAATGCCTAATCCGTATTTTTTGTTAGGACTGCAAAAAATGTCCTAAGCAGCAGAAGCAGGACATTGTTGTCCTGCCACCTAAAGGCTCTGGTCTCAAGGTACACTAGGTAGAGGATCGGCCATCGGTCAAAGTTGGGTGGGAAGTGAGCGTCCTTCGCCTTAGTTTTTGCAGAGAATCCCACACACTTGCCAAAAGTCTACACTAGTCGAGCTAATGAGTCAAAAACAGAAATGCCCTTCTCATTTTTTTTCTATATTCATCTTATCTGATGGCTGGAAAAACGGACCACAAAAATGTCTAATTTATTTTAGATTTTTGCACAAAATATATCCATATGAGTGCAACCGTACAATGAGATACATGAGATCCTCATATAGGTACATTTATTTTAACATAATCTTAAATTAAAATTGAATCGGTACATAAGCCAAAGTATAAAACATTGTATAGGGGGTTATGTGCTAGAGGATTCCATGGCCACCGCCTTTCACTTACTGGAGTTATTACTGAAAGTATGTTTACCCCTCATCAAGCCAGTTCAACAGCTATATTTCTCCAGATGTCCGTGGTCTTTGTAACCTTTATTTAATAAGAGTTCACTATGTTGCAAGAGCAAATGGATCAATTTCCAAACAGAACTAGAACTGCACGCAGTTACAACAGGGTCCAAGCCACCCCGCGGAAGTCGGCGCCCACGACCAGTGGAGCGCACGAAAGCGGAACCCGAAGCGAAACGGTGGGGGAGGCAGACGTCGGGAAATACGGAGAGGCGCTCATAACGGTACGGTACAGATTAATAGCACAATGACCCCAATAAAACTCTGGGCTCCTAGGATGGATGCAAAATCTTGATTAAAAAGGCCCAAAATGGTCAACATTGATTATAGCGCCCCCTAATGGCCTATCTTTACCAAATTTGTTACAGAGAATTGGAGAGGCATGAACAACACTGTTCACAAGTGATATTTTGATACCATATAATATGGCCGAGATTTGATATATGTGTTTGGTATGTTACTACAGAAATTTTGTTTGGTCGTCAAATGAGCACACATTAACGTAGCCAAATTCTTTATACAACTTTTTGTCAGGGCCATCTGGAGATGCTAGAAACCAGGTTTCGTGCAGATCTGTCACACGGCCTAGGACGATTTCGAAAAAGTTGGTGTTGCACTTGTCACGATATTGCGAAAATAATTGTCAACAAAAATGGGCGAAGCCTATAACGTGACTCGGTCTGATGTAGTGAACACGTGGATATGAAAAATGTTAACATGGGATGTATAATGTGGAAGTTATATGCAAAAAACACGTTTGACGTCATTGCAGCACCACCTAGTGTTCCACATGTGTAATCTTCGGTAGGTCTGGTCAGCTACCCACTGTACATCTACCGGGTTAATTTCAAGTAATGCACTTTAGTGTAAGTGGTTAATCCAAACGTTGGCCCATAGGCCACGCCCACTTGTACCAATCAACACCCCGCTCTAAGTGGCACCTCAAGAGTGGCCCTAGATGGTATCCATCAAATTTTGTAAAAATCGGACGAGCGGTTCATGAGATATAAACTTTTTAGAATTTGTAGCACCCCCTAGTGGCTAATGTTTGTGAAATTTGTTTCAGAGCCTCAGAGGGTCATACCAAGGAATATTCTAAAGTTTGGCTTTGACAGCATTTATTTTGGCCGAGATATGGCAAAGTCAGTTGTTTCATAGTTAGCTACACAAATTTGTTTGCCCGTAATATGCGCAATTTTTATTCTATAAAAAATCTTTATATAACTTTGAGGCAGGTCGGTCTGGAGATGCTATGTGCCAAGTTTCGTGCAGATCCATTGCACGGTCTAGGAGGAGTTCGAAAAAGTTGTTTTTCGATAAATCGCGATTTTTCACCGCGTATTGCATAGCTATACCGGCGGTGCATGCATCCTGCATCCTCGGGCTTGGACCCCTAATTATGACATTGGAGAAAGTCTACTGCATGAGCAAAAAAAGTCATAATTTTATTGGTTGGTTTGTTTTTATTTGCTTTTGAAATCCACATCATTCAAAACAGCAACAAAAGAACCAAAACGCACTGCAAAATACAAAATCAGATTTGTTGTGGAAAGGCCTATAGAACAATCCATCCATCCATCTTCATCCGCTTATCCGGTATCGGGTCGCAGGGGGAGCAGCTCCAGCAGGGGACCCTAGCCACATCAACCAGCTCCTACTGGGGGATCCCGAGGTGTTCCCAGGCCAGGTTGGAGATATAATCTCTCCACCTAGTCCTGGGTCTTCCCCGAGGCCTCCTCCCAGCTGGACGTGCCTGGAACACCTCCCTAGGGAGGCGCCCTGGAGGCATCCTAACCAGATGCCCGAACCATATATATAGAATGGGCTTGAATATTTAAATTGACAGTCTGAAAAGGCCTTAATACATCAGGGTTTAATTCTGTAATGGCAGCAGGACAGTCAGGTGTCTGTTGTCTAAACTGCTAGTCAGTTAAACAGGTGAAACGCTAACATGCTGACAGTGTTTTGGGGATTTTAGCTGAGCCACACCAGATAATATTCCATTAAAACAGATTGGGATGCTGTTGTGCCCTCATTTTTTTCTGTGAAGTTTGCTGCCAGTGCGTGTGTAGAAGTGACATATTCTCTTTTAAAATTAACGCTGTGCGGTGGATTTTACGATGGTATATGTGATAATCAAAATGGCTGAAAAATATTTAAACAAACTTTAAAGATACCACGGCATGAAAATTTCACTTGATGAGGTTTTTAACATTAATATGCATCCCCCCAGCCTGCCTATGGCCCCCCAGTGACTAGAAATGGTGATAGGTGTAAACCGGGCCCTGGGTAACCTGCTCTGCCTTTGAGAAAATGAAAGCCAATCTGGAATCTTGCTCCTTATGAGGTCATAAGGGGAAAAGTTACCTCTCCTTTCTCTGCTTTGCCCACCCAGAAAATTTGGCCCACCCATGAGAGAGAGACATCATGGCTTTCAAACGAGCAAAGTCGCAGTTGGTTAAGGCCACACCCCCAGCCTCCACCTTGCCCCCCATCTCTCCTCCTCAAAAGCTACAGACTCAGAAATGGCACCTACTAAGGAAAGCTCATTGTGGGACTGGCTCTAGTGGCTGGAATTCTGCACCAAGGCTGAATTTTGGGAAAAAGACTTCAGATACAGTATTAGGACCACTAAGGTTTATATAAAAGAGACTTCAGATACAGTATTAGGGGACCACTAAGGTCTATATAAAAGAGACTTCAGATACAGTATTAGGGGACCACTAAGGTCTATATAAAAGGACTTCAGATACAGTATTAGAGGACCACTAAGGTCTATATAAAAGAGACTTCAGAGACAGTATTAGGGGACCACTAAGGTCTATATAAAAGAGACTTCAGAGACAGTATTAGGGGACCACTGAGGTCTATATAAAAGCATCCAAAGAGCAAGAAACTTCAGTTTGATAACAAAATTAGGTGTGATGGTTGAATGTGAGTTTAATTGGAGTCTTTTTGGCTGCCTCCACACCCTGAGAAAGATTTCTGTACTCAACCCAAATCACGGGGTAGCACCTTAGGCACCTTCCCCCTATATAGCCATGTGTTGCTTGTCTCCCTATTTTACTGCGGTTATATTGTCACCATCTGATGCGGCATTCAATTTGCTTTAAAATACTGGTTTTCCAGGGGCCAACCTCTAGCTCACCCACTAAGAGCATACGCCCCCTTGTAGGCTAAGTCCTCTGCAGCGGCCCAGGTTTGACTCCAACCTGCGGCCCTTTGCTGCGTGTCACCTTTCCTGTCTATCCACTGTCACTTTCAAATAAAGAAAAAACCCCAAAAAATACTTTTTAAAGTATATTTACTGTTTTTCCTGCCACAACGTTCTGCTGCCGCTCAACCTCCATGACAACTGCTCTCTATGTCTTGGACAACAGCATCAAGTAGAGGCAGACAACTGCCCCGCCTAAATTAGCGATGGAGCAACTTCACCAGGACCGTTCGTCCCCTTCTTGATAGCCTGGTGCTAGCAAAGGAGGATGCCCACCGTGAAGCTGGGAGTAGGATAAGGGTGTTCTCCCTGGGATCCCATGCTACCCTTATTGACCCCCTATCCTCCCTCAGCCTCAGTTAGTTTTCCCTCCCCTTGGTCTACATGAAAGTTTTAATTAGGGCTAATACCTCCTATTTTGTAAGAAACTATGTTTACTGTCTCTGAATATTGTATACAGACTTGTATGCCTTTAATATATTGGTAACCTTACAGTTAGAAGTCAAATAAATCCCTGGGTGAAATTCCCAGGGTGGCATTGTTTGGTTGTGGGTCGTATAGGTAATAAGTTGTTTTAGAGGCCACTGAGGAACAACTAATGTAGTATTCTAGGCATGACAACACGTTTGTTCATGAAATCACTCACCAAAGCAAGATGTGAGGGAAAGAAAGTGGTTCTGATCTTTTGTTCTGACTTGTGACTGAACCACTTGACCTAATGTAATGCAATAATGTGTTAACAGAAACTACTGGGTAGACGCTAACCTTAATCCACTTATTCCTGAGCTTATCCTCATTTAGTTGTCTAACTTGTTTTCTCTGCCTACCACTGCTGACTTTTAAATAAACAGTCACTCTGTAAAGCACCCATTGCCTGTGTCAAACTAAACAAACATTAAACTGTCTGGTTTTCACACCTTTGGGGGTGAAGCAAGGTGACGCTTTATCTTCAACTTTAAATAAAGGAGCTGGGAGTGGGTGTAACATGCAAAGTAAAAGACATAATTACGAAATATAATGCCGAAGACATAATATTTCTGGCAGAAAATGAAAGAAGACTTTCAGAAAATGCTTGTGTTGATAAATGGTACAAAAGATGGCATATTTCTATTAATCCATAAAGGACAGATTTGATAGAATTTAGAAAAACAAATTTTCAATTCAGTCTGCATTATTGGGAAAACCAAGACTTTAAAGGTCCCATATTATGCTCATTTTCAGGTTCATACTTGTATTTTGGGTTTCTACTAGAACATCTTTACATGCTTTAACATTTAAAAAACACATTACTTTCCACATACTGTCTGTCTGAATATATCTGTATTCACTCTTTGTCTGAAACGCTTCATTTTAGCACCTGTCTCTTTAAGCCACCCTCCAGCAAAAAGCCCAGTCTGCTCTGATTGGTCAGCATTTCCGGGTTGTGTGCATCTGTGCTCTCAGAGTCTCTGCAGCTGTCATTGCGGCCTTGGAATGACTGTAATGGAACTTTTTACCTGTATGTAGTATAGTTGTGACATCACAACTGTACAGAAGTCCTGCCGGCTCGTTTAAAGGCACAGTTTCTTAATACGGGCTGTTTGCATTTCACTGTGGGTTGAGCGATTTGATACTTTCACAGTATTTATATTGCACTTTGACCTGCTTTATAATAAAAAAAGACATTAATATATATATGGGCCATGCCACCTATACTCAATTACACCAATCTTGTGTATGTCCTATTCAATTATGGAGATCTGGATATTTTAATAAAAGTTTATTATTAATATTCACATTAATTCATATTATGAAATCTTAGGATTTCATAAATATGCTCCCAAAGCCAGCAGAATGGCAAGTAAAATCTTTAGGTGGGACCTCTTAACAAATGGCGTATGCAGTACTGACCTGTCTCTCATTAATAATATCTGGCGCGTTATGAAGTCCAAAAAACGACAGAGACCCGGTCTGTTGAGCAACTGAAGTCATACATCAAGCAAAATTGCCACTGTACGCTTTTGTATTGTACAAAAAAGTGAGACGTCACGCCAAGGCAACAGGCAGGAACTTCCACATTATCAATATTTGGTTGCTGATCACAATTTACAAAATCATTATAGTAACACCTGTATAAAACCTAGTGATCATGGCATATATATTTTTTGATGATTTACAATTACTTATAGTTGTCTACTTATTGCTATCCTGTGCTTTGGTTCCGTTCTGATGTAATTGTTGATACATTAGACATGACACAATAGTGGTAAAGAGACATTTCAGCTATGAGAGTGAATTATACAAATAAATACAAGATAAGCATATTTCTAATGAGTAAATATGATCATTAATAATGGAATGCAAGGATATAGCAAATAATGTACAAATTTAAAATGCATGGGACTGGAACAAGAGATAATAGATCATGAATAAGTAAGTAAGGGTTGAAATCTTGTTAATTTCATGGTGTTCTTACTCCTCATGCTCCACATCAAGCACACAAGCAGTGAACACCAGACAGCCCTCCTGTTTGGGGGCATAAAAGCAGATTTTTTATGATGCCATTCTTCTTTGCCTCTTCAATCATGTGGCCTTGGGAGAGACGGCACCTTCAGCTTGAAACTTTGCCCGGAGGAAGTCCAACTCGGAAAAAAATGAGCATCTGTATGGGTTAGTTTGAAAAACAGGCTCCTGGAGCCACGCCACAGCTGAATCACTGACATCTTGCCCAACTTTGGTGCCTTCTTGGTCTTGGAGTGGCTATCCTTCCAATTCACAACTCATGAAACATGGTAAGTATATGTAGAATGTCAAGACATTCAAAAAAGCTCATTGGAACCATAGCCTAAACCCAATAGGAAGTCCGCCATTTTGAATTGAAAGTATGAAATTAGTGCAATTTTGACCATTTCCACATGTCATACTTTAACAAAGTCCTCCTAGAGATTTCATCTTATCAACTTCAAATTTGGTCTGTGCTATCTTAAGACCTTAGGGATGAAAAGGTATCCCACATTTTTTTTAAGTGCTTTAAAACTAGATGGTCATTGGATAAATGCTGCAATTATGTCCTGTACATGGACGCTCGGCATGTACAGGCCTGGACTCTGGGCTTCTGGGTGATGATTGGAGTGTGTGTTGAAAGCCTGCATCTCTTTTTTGATTGGCCATGTATTTTGTACTATAAAAAGTTACTAAAAATATGCAGTGTTGCTAACTTAGCAACAATGTTTGTCGCTTAATTTACTTTAAATTAACTTTTAAAGTACTTTTCAGACCCCTCTAGTGACTTATAACCCTTGTGTTGTCTTCCTGTTGATCTGCTCACCCACCCACGTTTTTTTCTACACTTTGACGTTTTTGTAGATTTTTTTTTCCCAATTTCTTCAACACTTTTATGTTTTTGTAGATTTTTTAACTGTCTGTCACTATTTTTAACAAATTTTTGTCACCTTTGCATTTTTTAAATCTTTTTCCAACATTTGTCACTTTTTTCAATTTTCTTTGGTCATGGTTCTGATTTGACCCAAGGGCAACAGGAGGATTAAAATAAACCAATCTAGCGACTTTTTGTGGAGTTATTGGAGACTTGTTCTTATTTTTCTCAACGAGCAGCGGGTGGTGCCCTGGGCCACTAGTACCCCATCTGAAAGCACTCCCAGGTAGCCCAGTCCTCGCACATCAGTTCCTCCTTAAATATGGCTACCATGCTCCAATGCAGCTCTTTGGCTGGTGGATTGGCTATAACACAAAGTAATTTAAGCGTATAATTTTTCTGACCACCAACTACCATACCAAAGGTATACTTGTGGGTGAATACCGCTTTGCAACCAATTTATTTATTGCAATGTTCACTAATGTAAAAGGATAAAAAACATAGCCTTATTGATTTTACATTGAATGCATGAAAGTAGCCTTGCCTAGCATCGGACCTGGTGGAGTGATGTGAACACCAGCAAGTAAGAATAATTCTCGAAATGCTTGTAGATTGTTGTGCATGTAACATCTCAGACAACGTTTATTGCCGTGGATTTTGTCAGGTTACAAGAAAAGGATGTGGATTTAATTGTGAACTGATTCTACTTATTTTATGTGTGATTATGCTACATGCAAAGCTTCATGCTAACTGGGCAGCCTCAGACTGTCACTGACAGCTGACAAGTTATGTAGTCTTTGCTTGTTTACTGTGCTTTGTTATGGTCATTATGATTTTTATTTGTTATGCTATTGTTAGGTTTATAGACCATGAGTGTAAAACTAGTGATGATAAGTTGGTGTTAGTGGTGTTTATACATGGTAGTGAAAACATTTTTTTAAAAGTGCCAAAAGTCAGAAAAATATTTAATTTTCCGTTTTCAACCGGCAAGTGCATGGTTGGATGGAGGACAACACAAGGGTTAAACTTTCTTACATCTTTCTAAAAGTCATGCAGCTTGGTCGGAGGCCTTCCAGGCTGAAGAAAGGACCTGTAAAATATAATTACAGTGATTGCTCTTCTGAATGTACTTATTGTACCACCTGCTTGGGGATGGCAGAGGAAATGTATCTGTCTTGTACTACTGTGAAAAAAGGGTTAGGGTTAGGGTTAGGGTTAGGGGTTAGGGTTAGGGTGCATGAATGGTGTTTTTTCTCAACTGTGTCTAGCACGAGACAGGCAATCAGGCACACGGAGAGAGAGACAGACAGACAGACAGAGTGATACACTGACACACACATCCAAACACTCACAGGGAGAGAAGGAGCGGAGCAGGATCGTTTAATGAGAGGAATGCATGTCTGGTAGCCCGCCGCGCAATCAGGCACGAATCAATGCTCTACCGGCGTAAGACTCCCTGCTACAGCAACAGTGCACAACACTCAAACAAACCTGGAAAACCTTTAAAAGTCAATTTCATTCGAAGGTACATAGTACATATCAAGTAAAATATATATTCTAACCTTGCAGCTCTAAATTCTTATTAATTCTGCAGCAGTTTATGCTCATTGATCCTGTTAAATAATGTACAAATAAAATATAAAAAACTTACCAGAGAAGCAGATTTGAAAGCAGCTGCTGCAGCTTTAGTCTTTGAAAGGTGGAATATAGAAAATAAAACAACCTTTAAAGGGATGTTCCAATCAATTTAACAATTCCCAATCTTGTTATGGCCCTAGAATACAATCTTTTATTTTTATTTGCAGTGTTCTTTATTACATTTTTAAGAACCTTGCCACCTTTTGCGTACTCTCAGATTGGAATTACACCTCCTGACTCAAGTCTTTTCTCTGTGAGCAATGTTCATATTTTATTTTAGTATCATCTCTAAAATAGACAATGACACTTATTTTCATAAAGTGAAATGAAGACTCCTGGCCACGCTCTATTCCCTGTGGAACTGCATTTCACTCTGACACTTTTTCATTTGCAGCTAGATGAGACCGTCCCAGTGCCCAGGGCAGAGAATGAAGTGATCTCAGAAATCATTCAGGAAGACATTTGGGGCCACAAGTAAACACATAAGATGAGTAACAGCCTGTGTGCCTGCAGTCAAACACATGCACATACTCACAGTCTGAAGCAATGAGTGTCTGGCAGGTGCAGGTCACTCCCAGTGGTGTTTGTCAAACCACGTGCATGTCCTAGAGGATTCCTCAATCCATTCCAGCAGAGGTCTGGCCTCCGCTGAGCTCTGGGAGGATGTCTTTGTGTCATCATGAATAATTGGATACTTCAAATAAAAAAAAATATTCTTTTGGGCAACCCAAACACCTGCTGCAAATTAAAAGAATTTCCCCAGAATGTGCTCAGCCTTTTTTGGATTAAAAAATAAATAAATTTATACATCTTTTTATTTCCAGAACAGCAATTTCTTACAGACATTTGGCAACAAACACATGCTGCCTATGCAAATAATAGTACAGGAATACATAAATAAAAGTACTTTTTCCAACATATACACATGGTATTGTACCAAGTAGGTGCTAAAGTAAATAAATACACATAAAATAAACTATTAACATAAAGTAACAATTAAAAAAAAGCATGTGTTGTCTGTGGAAGCACAAGCATAAAGGCTAATTTGCCATCAGCTCTTATCGTTCTACTCCAGGGGGTTAGTTATGGAGGATGCAGTTCCTTCTTAATTTTTGCGAAGAGTCTTGAACCTTTCAAAATAAAACACCAAAGCATCCCATCTCTTATGGAATTTGTGGATAGACCCTTTACTGGAATATTTAATCTTTTCTAAACTGAGGCTTGGCTGAACTTACTGGCAACTGGCCAGCAAGTTACTGTGAATTATTTTTACAGTAAAGGTACCGTACTTCCATTTACAGTATTTAATGTATTCACTTTAAAAACAAAACAATTAAACCCAACATAAGATAAAAAGTAAAAATACAGTAGTGTACTTTACTATTTACAGTACTATAATGGCTATATTGTGATTTTTATCTAAGGCAAGGTCTGGAATACCATAGTCCAAAAAGTGTTCAGCTCTTTACAGGACCAAAACGTGTGGGACAGATCTGCCTTTTCTGTGTGACAGCGGTCACATGAGCCATTGACAATAGTGTAGATTATAGACAGCCTGGCTTTAGAATAATGTGCATGATGAAGAACCTTAAATTTAATTAAATCAAGGCAAGCACATGATGTTGATCCATTTAGCCTACACAAGGCATTATTCCATATTTCATCAGATGTAACTATTCCAAGCTCTTCAACTCAGTCTGCTCGGATCTTATTTAGTGCCAATGCCTGAGCCTGCTGGCTATTGCCAAGACAAGAGCTTAGGGATGTCTACAAATTACACCGAAAAGAGACACAACAAACAGCACTTATTTTTTAAAACTAATTTAAACTAATAAATAGAGCAAAAGCCAGAAGGCAAGTGTTATTTAAAAAAAAACTTGGTGCACCTACTGTGTACTACTGTAGAAGTTTGGTATAATTCCGAGCAGTATTTGAGGTGCAGAGTACAAGATACACGCTTGGTTCCAATGGCGCCTGCACTAAGCTAACCTTCTAACGGTAACTCGCCCAATGTTTGACCCAGGGGAAAAAAGCTTCTGGGGGTTGTTTGGCTCAAGGTCTTGGTGCAAAGGACCCTAGGGGGAAATTACTTAAGCATCACTTTAACACTACACAGTAAAAATAATGTTTTCCCTGCTGGACAGGAGACGATACAAAATCAATAGTAAATACAATCAATGTAGACTAAGGTTTGGCAGGGCCGGAGTGGGAATGAGAAAGGGCTCTAGAGTCTAGACTGGGCTTAAGGGACACCAATAAACTCAAGGGCTTGGTTATCTGACCGCGTTCCTCCTCCTCCAGGGAAAAACATGAGGACAAAACAGCCATTGTAGCAGTGCCATTTTTTTTTTTTTTTACAGTGGTGTCACACAAGGCCAAAAGATGTAGATTTACTAAAGACATGGAGAAAAGAAAGTGACTGCCAACAGAACATTTGGTTCTACAGAGTGATCTGTAAGGCCATGACACCTGGAGAGCATTACAGCTTTTATTGATAATGTGTTATTTTCAATCATTCTGCAGAATGAAGAAAGCTATGTCTATATGGAGTTTTATGATAAGCCAGATGTGTATTAAAGAAACAAATCCAGGTTTGAGAGACTTGGCTATGCTGTAGGCATGCATAAGCTGTCAAAGCTTTTCAAAATGTGACACAGGAGCTCTGGATGGATGGTGATAGGTGGGGCTGTCGGGGAGAAGGTCAATACAGAAGATTTAGACTACATTCAATAAATGAAAACTGCCTTTTGGAATCTTTTAATATTTACCTTGCATGTGCTTAGAAAGGTTTCCACTCAAACCATTCCTGTCGATCATTTGCTTTATCATTAGTCAATAAAGTTATGTTTGCAATTCTGTTTAGTTTTTTTTTTTTTGTTTCATTGTATTGCAAGTTATGTCAAAATTTGGCTTACCTGACTAATAAAACATTAAGTTTTAATAATAATTGGTGCCCCATTACTATTCACATTCCGACATTTTAAAGGCCATACATGGTAGTCACCCAGCTGATGAGATTCTTGGACTGTGCAGGCAGTAACAGACCGGCATCACAATCACTGTCCTTTTGCACCTGTTACAAAGGACATCTTGCTCCTTTTTAGGCCTTTTTCACAGCAGAGATTTAGACTTGTCAGAACAGGAACAGCACATCTGCTGCTAATAACATTAACGTTGGCTCCACATTTTGATACCCTGTATTAGGGCTGGATAATACGGAGAAAATTATATATCACAATATTCTTGACATCATTGTCAATATAAAATCAATATTGCAGGAGTAACAATTGGTGGATTTATAAAATATTTTTCAAAATGAGATTTTAGATAAATCAATATAATGACTAACCTTGCTTTCTTACAAACTTTAATATGCAAGCACAATACTTACTTGCATATCCACATGTAGACCGTGAAGGGTTGACCATCTTCACTTTTTGAAAATCAACACTTTTGTCGAAGCTTTTCATCTATGTTTTTCACTTTTTCTTACTTTTTCCACTTTTCAACATTTTCAACACTACGTAACACTAACTTATTAACTTTAGTTTTGCAGTTATTTTTGGAATTCATGGTCAATAAACCTAATTTATAGGAAATTAGACCTAATGTTTGAGTTAGAAAAGCAGAAATTAGGAATTATTTAGACTTAAATTGAAGGAATGGATGTTGATGGATAATCACAGATGAATTTGTTAACTAAGGTTCGGGAGCAGGGCCACGCCTAAACCACACCTCTAATCACCAGACAAAACTACATATACCGTGCGCATGCACAGCCAGGCTTGTGTCACTGATTGCTTGACGCAAGCCGGTCGGCGTTTCACACTCTCAGTCATAGATCCGGAGCTACAGCTACGCTCACCTGATGTCACTGACTGTCTGTACGATGTTCTATCCAAAACAGGGCATGTTTCAGTCACGCCGCGGCAGTCGGATCTTGTCATATGTCTCAACGCCGCCGATTGCGGTTCGCAGTCACCTCGCCTCGGCAGCCCGGATCTCCACTCCCCTGCCGAACGTTCCCCGGCTCCCTGCGGCTTCAGCCTCGGCTTCCAGCGGCTCCCAGCGGCTCCCTGCGGCTCCCGGCTGCCTCGGCTTCAGCTTCCAGCGGCTCTCAGGCTTCTTCCCCTTAGTCCGTAAGGTTGAGTAATCGTCGTCTACACTCTCCTCGTCATCAGCGTTCCTCCTGTGTAAGCGCCTGCTACTCTCCTCGGCGCTGCGCGCCCTCCTGCATGGCACTGCCGTCTCTACCTCCACAGATGACACCCGATGTCAGAGACTGGACCGTGGCCCGCCTTCTACTGTGCCTCATTGACACCAGTACTGCATTGTATAGGCTCTTCCTAGCCTCCATCGCTACCTCGGGGGCGGCTACCACCGGGCCTCCGGCCCTTCCGGGTCCCCACCAGCGTCGGCGTCGTCACGCATGACGTCACGGCCTCATCGGCCACCGCTCGCATCGTCAGTTCCCCCTGGCGGGGGTCTGGTCGTATTTCCCCATGCGCCTCTCCTCTCTACGCGGAGCTCCTACGGCGCCGTTTTTTCCCGCTTTTGGGCCGTCGCCCGCCGTTAGTGTATCATTGACTGCCTTTCATTTTGGCGCACTTTTACCAGCAAATAACTTTGCATCTATTGTCCTCTACTGTGACTGTTATCGCCTCTAATAATTCAAAGGCTCGCAATTACTCTCTGGCCTCCGCGACTTCGGGCACTCAGCCCGCTTCGTCAGCCTCCATTGCTATCCCCTGGAGCAACTACCTCCGGGCCTCCAGCACTTCTGTGTTCCCCGCCAGCGTTGGCCGCGGCCAGTGGCGTCTCGTCTGTCATCTTGAGGCCTCGTTAGCCACAGCGCGCTTCACCTGCTCCCTCTGGCAGGGGTCAGGTCGTGTTTCCCCAAGTGCCTGCTCCCTCTGTCTGTCATGTCTCGGGCGATTTCTGCCTTTTCATCCCAGGCTTCACACAACCCCGTGCACATGCATCCCTTCATCAGCTCTTCCTCTACCCTTCCTTCGGCTGTTCCTGGCCAATCAGCTTCTGCTCTCTCCCTTTCAAAGCTGGCCGCACTACTATCCCAGTGCCCCATCCGGCTGCTCCAGGGGACCTGTCTACTATCGTGCTCAACGATTCTTAGCCTTCTTCTTTCTAACTGGTCTGTCTTCCCCCCCCCTCCCTTCCCCAACACCCGAATGTATTTTGCTCTTGTGTTAACAACTTTTCTCCAGCCATAGCAGCTCCAGTCATTCGGCCAGCTTCGTCAGTGCGCTGGCCTTCTCCGGTCTCCCATGCTCTGCACTAGCTTATTTTCTCTGGCAATTTAGGCCGCGTGCTATTGTTGATGATTTCTGCAATCTCGCCATCCTTCTCTCCAATGGGGAAACCTCTGGGCCTGGCACCTACATTGGGTTCTCGGGCATTGACCTGATTCATTGTAATTTCTGGCGTTGCTGCCCTCGGAGACGGGGTAGTGCTTCATTCTGCTCTTCTCGCAGGCGGATGCTCCTGCCACCTGTTATTCCTTCGGCATCTCGATTTTGCCATTTTGATTAGTTCTGTGAGCAACTTCCTTCTTTTTTGTCCTTTCGTGTCTTTCTTGTCTTTCCACGTTTGCGTTGTCTCGGACGGGGCGTGCAGTTGCACTCGTGGCAGCATTTCCTGGCTTCTCGTCCACGGCCTTTCCTTTTTTCTATGTGGACTTTGTCATTCTGCTGTATCCGACGCGGCTCCCTCCGTGGATTTGGCGGTTTCTGTGGGGGTCATGGTTTGTTTTAGCTTAGCCCTCGGATGTCTGTGATCCGGCACGGTGTCCAGTCTCCTTCAACATTCTATGTCCGTACTCCATTGTCGTGGCTAACTTACTTTTGGGGGCATGACTGGTCACAAGTCCATACTCATTTACTCAAACACAGCAGTAGAAGACATCTTACATAAAGAAAATCAGACATTCACCCCACACCAGTTCCACCTTTTTAGCCACAACGTTCAACTAACACACCAGCCTAGAAACTTCTTACGCATCACAAGACACCATCATCAGCAGTCTTGCCCAGCACTCTCTCAGCCTACTTAACTGGCTGGAATTGCTTTAAGGCACATCAAGCCACATATCGGCTTCCGTTCCCCTCTCTGGACGTTACATCCATCTGCAATTTCATCACCCATGCTCATTCCATTCAACGCTTTTACAGCTTTTGACTTCATCCGTCTGTAATCCTTCTCATCATCCCCGGTTTATCAGACATCACCATCCACACCTCAAACTCTCTCATATTCACACTTAGTTTCCTTCCCATTGTCTTCCACCTCCGCTCCTACTTCAACCCTACGAGCTACTAATCAAATATATCGGCTCCAGGCACGCCGCCAAGGCATCTCTACGACGCCCACTTTTCACTAGTTCAAAATGGCCACTTGACTCCGTTTTCAGAAACCGCTGAACAGCATTCTCTACATTTCAGCCACATCACCCAAACATTATTCCAGCCAATCTTTCCGCATCGGCGCAGCATCAACAGTTGCCAGAAACCATTCAGGTCCTAGGCCGCTGGTCATCCCAGGCATACTGATATTCAGTCAAGCCCACGCACAACTCAGTTCTACACAATCTGACACTTTTGGGGGTCTGTAGACTATTTGGGCGAAAACTGCTTATGAGACGGGTCCCCCACCCTGAGTCTCTTCCACCCGGTCCTCATACATCCTCCCAGACCAGCCATCGGACGACATCCACATCAATTTTGCACATTCATAATATTCATCTGCACATTCATATTGTTCATTAAATCTTTAACTAACACATGGTTGTGGCGTGGTCCATGCTAGTGAAAGTGGAATATGTCAACTTTTACTCAATACTATTTAAAAAGCACTTCAACTTGTTTTTCAAATGCTATAAAATTGAATACGACACCCCAAAATTAATGAAAGTAGAGATTTGTACTTGCCAAAGAGCGTTGTGTGGAATCAATCACGTTATTTGGGGTAATTACAATTGGGTAGTTAAAAAGAACATTGATAGGACAATGGGTCAATTCGACCTGAGGACAACATGTACAGTGTAGATAGTGTCGCCCCATTAGGAATTGTAAGTAATGACAACAAAACTGTCGGCGCATCCACATGATATAAGCCTTATGTGATGGCCCACCACCCCAACCCGGCTCCATTTAGTTGCAAAGGAGGACACATAGGATTAAAAACAAAACATGACGGACTCTTCAGAAGAGGTCATTTTCTGAGTGCGAAAGTTTCCAGATTACACCATTTTATAAACATAGCCATACATTTTAATACAGAGAGAGTTTTGTGGAGCTGAAAGTCTTAATTAGCTTTGTATCAACTCATTTGGCAATGGGTTGAATATATAGCCACTAAAGCTTAAATTGATTTTCAAAAGAGAAACAGCAGACACTAAGGGTGGAGACAGAGCATCACACAGTCTCGGTGCTTCTGACTCTGATAAGATTGATCACCAGGGGTTAAGCCGGGTGTGAGGAGCAGTCAATACATTTAACATGTTACACCTTTAGAGAGCGTGCTGACTAATATGGTTGCATTTGGTGGGCCACATACTGAATGCAAGTGCCGTACCTTGCAATGACCTGTATGTTAGCGTGAGAATTTTAAACTGAATCCCATGAACAGTGCATTGCAACAATCAATGCAGGAGGGGATAAATGTATGAGCATTTCACTAGAATGGACCACGCCACAATGATTTGTTTATTTTAAGATTTAATGAACATTATGAATGTACAGATGTATGAATTAATGTGGATGTCGTCTGATTTCTGGTCTGGGAGGATGCATTATGGAGACTCAGACTGTGAGACTCAGAGTGGGGGTTCCGTCTCGGAAACAGTTTTGTGCCCGAATAGTTTACAGGCCCCAAAAGAGTCAGATTAAGTGTAACCAAGTTGTTTGTGGGCTTGACGGAGATTGTGGAGATTGTTGTGAACGTAAGTTCGGTATGCCTGGGTTTACCATCGGCCTAGGACCTGAATATTTTGATCGGATGCGGCTGTGGATGCTGCGCCGATGCGGAAAGAGTGGCTGAAATAATGTGTGGGTGATATGCCTGAGATGCAGAGAATTCTGTCCAGATGTTTCTGAAACCAAAATCGTGTGGCCATTTTTCCTTTTTCGGTAATGAAGTGTGGGTGTTGTGGATATGCCTTGGCGGCGTACCTGGAGCTGATGTATTTGAATAGTGGCTTGTAGGGGCGGAGGTAAGAGCTGAGGCGGAAGATGTAAATGGGGAAGGAAGCTCCCAACTGATCTGTTTTGCTTCTTTGAAGTGTGAAAATGAGAGAGTTTGAGGTGTGGATGGTGATGTCTGATAGACTGGGATGACGAGAGGGATTATATGCGGATGAAGTCGGTGCAAATTATGAACACCTCAGGAAGCAGAAAAAAGCCATCAAAAACATAGATTCCAGAGTTAAGTCGATTGATGGAGACATGTACCCTGAACGCAGAGAATGAATGCAGAGGCTGAGGAGGTCGGAAGTGAGTTGTGAGCGTCTAGTGGTGAAACAGTGTTCCTGTTTCTGCAAGCCTTTAATTAACATAACGTGGGAATGAGAGGTAGAAGGGCATTTGAGGCCGGTGACTATTTTGACTAAGAAGTTGATGCCTGCTAATTACGTGTGAATTGGAGAGGAGCGTATTTTCTTAATGGAATGTGCATGAGTAATGAAATTGCAGATGGACATGACGTCCAGAGGGAATGGCAGCTGGTATGTGACTTGATATGCCTTAAAACAATTCCAGCCAGTTAGGTAGGCTGTAGTGTTGGGGCGAGACTGTTGTTGATGGGATCTTGAGAGGCGTAAGAAAGATTTATTATCTGGTGCAGCAGGTGAATGTTGTGGCTGAAAACGGTGGCACTGGCGTTGGGTGAATGTTTGATTCTGGAGCCAATCGTCTGAATTTCTGAAAAGAGAAATGAGACAATGAGTCTGCTATGCAGTTGTGATGGCCGGGCACATGAGCAGCCCTGAGGATGAACTGGTGTTGGGCTGATATTAGTGTGAGCTTGCGAAGGAATTGTGCAATGACCGGGGAGCAAGAGCGACCTTTATTTAAAATGTCTACTACGGCTGTGTTGTCGGAGTGAATGAGTATGGATCTTTTGGACTATTCAAAGAATGGCAACCACGACAATGGGATAAAGTTCATGGAGCGCCGACGAAGGAGACCCAGACTCCGTGCCAAAAGAATGGAATTCCGAAGGCCAAGCTGAAGCAAACAATCCTCCCGATGTAGTAGCCGCCAAAACCCACGGAGGGAGCCGCATCGGTGTACAGCTGAATGTCCTCCGGCTGGGAGAGAAAGTCCTCGTAAAAGAAGGAGATGCCATTCCAAGAAGCCAGGAAGTGCTGCCACAAACGCATTTCCATCTTACACATCTCGTCCAAGACGAGTCTGTCATGAAGAGAGGGTACAGCAGGGGCCTTGGACAAAAGGCTAGACAGAAAGGATTTGGCCAAGGGAATAATGGCGTAATTGAGATTACCGAAAAGAGACAAAAACTGCCGTTTGGTGCATCTGACTGCGATAAGAAAGTTTGACAGGAGGGTGATGCGCTGCACCTTCTCAGAGGGCAAAGAGACCTGGAAGGACACGGAATCCAAAGTAATGCCTAAGAACTCAATGGAGGTGCTAGGCCCCGATGTCTTCTCCGCGGACAGAGGGACGCCTAGTTCGCGGAAAGCCCTTACAAGAGTACAAATTATGAGGGCAGGTGCGCCTGGCATGAGCTCCGCCGCAAAAGGAGCAGACATGCAGGAACCAGCAGTTGGACATGGTGCAGCCGAGGTCGTTGAAATTGTTGCAAACCATCCTGCCACCCTGATGGAGAACCGGCCTCCCCCATTTGTCGACCACCTTTGGCAGGGGCCAGAAGGACTAATGTCCGCAGGCCTGGGGATGACAGGTGGTGGTGCGGCGGCAGACAGGCGGTCGAACACGGAGCCGATGCGAGAGGAAGAAGGGCGTGAATGAGGAGGAGGCGGGATGCTGACAGTGCACGCCAAGGCAGGGTGTCCCAGTACGTACCCTGGTTAAATTGCTAGATGCAACCGGCTGACTGAGTGGCAAAGTGCACGTAATAACTGTAGAAACCCGTACCCCCGAACCGTAAAGCCATGTCGACAGATAATGCATATTATCAATTGTTTTTGAAATTGAGATAAAGACAATATTTGTTAATAGATTATGAAGTAACATTTTATTTCAGAATTGTTTTTAAAACCCCAAATAAGTCACGGGACTTTGACCCAAGGGACACGAGAGGGTCCCGAAAGTGAAGACAATACAAGGGTTAAAACGGCTTGTCCTGACCACAAAAGCGTCTGAATGGTGTTTTAAGCCCCCAAAATTGACTTCCAGGCAGCGCTGGGACTATTGACTTCCAGGCAGCGCTGGGACTATTGACTTCAAGGCACCTAACCTACCTACTAGGCAATGCTGCCTGGAAGGCGTCGTTGGGGGCTTAAAATACCAAACACCACAAAAGAGACCGTTCCTTTAACTTGTTCATGGCCACAGTCCTAGAGTGCAGTACATTGTCAACATCTCTCGTGTGTTGTCTGCTCTGCGGGTTTTTCAATTCAATTTTATTTATAGTATCAATTCATAACAAGTGTTATCTTAAGACACTTTACAGATAGAGTAGGTCTAGACCACACTCCATAATTTACAAAGACCCAACAGTTCTAGTAGTTCCCTCCAGAGCAAGCAACAGTGCGACAGTGGCGAGGAAAACTTCCTTTTAGGCAGAAACCTCAGACAGACCCAGGCTCTTGGTAGGCGGTGTCTGACGACCGGTTGGGGTTAGAATGAAGAGTGGCAATAACAATCAACAAATAATAGTTTGTAGTAGTTCTTTGTAGTAGTTCATGGCATAGCAGGGCACTGCAGGGCATTTCTGGGACATGGATGCACACAAATGGAAAGATAGAGGAGAGAGGAGCCCAGTGTGTCAAAGGAAGTCCCCAGCTGTCTAAAACTTTTTTGTTACATCTTTTACATTTCCTCCGGTTCATTCTTCCTTCTTGTCTAACCACTTATTGGTCAGTGTAGTCGGTCACTAGCGTGCAAGTACAACACAATGGGCTTCACCAAGAGGCCAATGACCATGCACCATATGCAGTTAGTGCTCATGGGAGGTGTAGTGTCGTAGTCACATTGCAATTTGTTTCATTTCAGAAGCCTTTTGAAAAGACTACAACTATTCATCTTAACCCATGTAAAAAAAAAAAAAAATGTCATTTTTTCAACACTTTAGTCACTTTTTTAATGTTGTGGGTGCTTTTTCCAAACGTTTTTGATTTTTATTTTTTTGACGGCTCATTTTTTTTTGACAATTTTTTTTTTTAAACCTGAAAACGGGTCAAATTTGACTCAAGGACAATATGAGGGTTAAGCGGGTTGGCGGGTGTTAATGTCAAGCCCTACTTTTTAATCTCAGTAGGCATCCCTGGATGAATCAAGTTTGAATATAGATATACAGTATATCCAACTAAAACTGTAAGAGCAAGGGCAAAAAATGTATTTTTCTCGTTAACTATTTATTCATCCTAGCAGTTTTTCTACTTTTGTGGATCACTGCTAATGTTTTCAAACTGTTTAGTGACCTTTGAGGACATCATCAGTTCATAATCTGTTTAATTTAAACAGCAGTGATGCAGGATAATACCAAACTGGACTTATTGGGTGGTATTTTCTTTTATTGATCCCTGTGAAGAAATGGACGGGGCCGCCTCCAGCCATAAGTGGTTCATCATTACCAAATCATGAATAGAAGCACGCGCACACACAAACACACTTCAATCACTAAGTCTCAGGAGAAGCCAAGGCTTTACGCGCCATTACCAAGATTATCAATCATGTGGAAGGAATACGTAATTATTTTGGATGAAAGCGGATCTAAACATTAAAAGACCCGAGCTGTCAAGCTCCAGCAACAATCCCTACACTCTTCCTTCCCTCCTTTACTTCAGTTTCTCCACAGCTCCAATAAATGTCAGATCTGTAATTCCAAGCTTGTATGTTGCAGCAATCTAACTCACTAACAAGGATGACATTATAAATATGGACATTTTAATAGTCCTCTCCCTGTGAAATAGCTGCAAGAGGCTCTTCAAGCACACACTCAGCTGTCATAAATGTCAGTTACAAACACCAGTCTTGATGATTTTGGTGGAACGTCCCGTCGAATTTTCCGGTCGTTTATCCACCGTTCATGCCTCACGTTGTCTCATTTTCCCTATTTTTTTATTTTTTAATGTCACTTACCAATTCTTTATTTTAGCTTCCACCTTCATATTTTGCCTCTATCCTTACCCCACTACTAATTTCTCTGTTTTACTCGTTAGTCGTACGGTATCTTTGGTGACAAGGATGTTGAACAGTCATCCAGCAGCAGATGGTTTTATCATTGGATCTCATTGCATTTGGATTTTGTTCTTGATAAGTAACAGCACTGTGGAAAAGTCAGGTTGACATGTTCCACTCCTATAGACTGGTTGCAGTTGTTCATTGTACTTTATTTTCATTTAGCGTCACACACTGTCCTCCAGAGCCACATTTGGCCATCAGCTGCCTGTTGATCTTAATTCCTCTAGAAGTATCAAAATGAGGATACTTCCTGCTGCTTCCTTTGCAAAACCTCTGTCTCCTGGAAGACCAGCAGAATTCCACATGCAAAGGACATCTGCAACCACTGGCAAACCTACTCAAAAAATGTAATCTTGATTCAATTATGACAAGTCTGCAGTTAATAAAGGTGCCAACTACTCTCGGAGGAACGCTGGTAAATATCTTTTTATCTATTCTCAAGAGTAACAACTTATCTTCAAGGACAACTTAATGATGAATACTCTGCTCTGCTGCCATGAAAAAAATGTGGCTTCTGGCTATAAAACCCAGGAGATGCTCACTCAACAGACTTTGTGTTTCAGCGAAATGATCAGTAGTCGACAGTGATACAGTTCTCAGTCTAGGAGAGATTCTACATAGACCCACAACACATTTTGTATTATTATTTATTTTTTAAACAGCTGTAAATTGGGATGAATTGTGTTAGCAGCCAGGTGTAGAGGCTTTGTAGTTGATTTAGCCATGTGCATTTCTTTTTAACAAGAACTGAAAACTAACAGTCTTTTTGAGTCTAATTATATTCTAATGAATATATCATCACACTTTACGTTTGTAGCACCCACACCTTTTAATATCCGGGAATTATTTATAGACCTGTCTTGTGTTAGCACAGATGTGATTAATCAAAAACCAATCACTGAGAGGCTTCTACATCTGGGTGTTCACTACGTATAAATTTGCTTATAGCACCTTAGCACCTTAGTATGCTAACATGCTAAACTAAGAGTGAACATGATCAACACCTGCCAAGCATCAGCACGCTAGCAGTGTCCTCATGAGCATGTCACTATGCGGATGTTAGCATTTAGCTCAAAGCATTGCTATGCCTATGTAGGCTACAGCAAGATAGCACATTTCAAGCAGCCCCAATGGTATGCAACGGTACACACTTCCTGTCTCCTGAAGGGCGTGGCCTCATTTGACCGTGTAGTGAACATGTGGATGAATGAAAAGTTTTATTTGAATAATGTAGTAATATCCGCTAACATTAGATACATACAGAGGTAAAAGACATATTTAGCATCACGAAAGTTATTAGCTCTCTGTGTTGCCAGATCTCGTGAGAGTTTGGTCCTGAGACAGCTGCAAGTCTCAAACAGAGTTAATTCTCTCAAAGTGTCCGTCTGAAAAATGCCATGTTAGTGTCAATGTTCTGGAGATATGTGGCTTGTGAAAAATGTACTTTGGTGACCATGGGACGAAAGAACCGCTCATAATGTGTTCATGTTCACAGACCTGCCGCTAACCTCCTAAAGAGGCGTGGCCGTGGCGGAGCCCACGTGACACATATACAGGAAACTACTCTGAGTTGGGGTGTCTCGGTTCTAAACAGTCTCTGGCTACAGCTGCGGCGGCATCAGCGCAGTGCAACGGCGCCCTGTCGGCCGTTACAGTATTTTGCACACAACTACGCCTGAGTTAAAGAATACAATCGCCCGTGTCTTCCATGTATTGCCTGTGTTAGTCTACTGCTTGTGTCGCTATGACCACCGTCTCCTTCTTGCATTCATTTTGTGAATGTGGCTCCGAGGCACTCTGGCCGCTTTCTGTGTTCATCTGCTTGGTTTGGTTGTCATGGCAATCAAAGAAAGTGCCCATGGAAAGGCGCCCCGAGCAGTTGGGGGTTCGGTGCCTTGCTCAAGAGCACCTTGGCAGTCCACACTGACTCAAAAACTCAGACCAGACGTGAGATTTTATCGCAGCCTACGCTCACGTTCAAATTGATAAATGCCAAGCTTTGCGTGGCAATTGGCGTACACCCATCCTACACCTGTTTTAGGTCTCATAAATGAGAAATCAGTTTCATAAATGAGGGTAAATACACATTATGTACCCATAAAGGCTGTATGCATCTTACTCTGTAACAAAAACCTTGCCAACAACTTTAAATTTAGTCTCAGTAAAGGCCACAATAATTTAGGATGGCTATAAGCTATAACCACGGCAAATGATATAAGGATCATCTGCAAAATATAATTATTACCCCAAGTCAAAAAAGTTTATTTAAAACATAATGCGGTGTGATGTTAAATTAAACAAAGTTCCACACATAAAGCTAATGTTTCTTTCCTCTTTTGTCTCTAGCTATTAACATTTATCAACCAGAAAACTAAAACATTGTGTACATACAGTACATTGAAGTGATGCTGTCGGATTCTCTGATATGATGACCGCATTGCATTGTGGGATATGGGTACCATATGGACACTGTAGTGTTCTGTGCATACTGTAATATTTCACCTGTAATAAGACCAAAATATTATCATTAAAATAACGAACCATGATGACATCTGATTAATAAATGTTGATTAATGTAGAGGTTACAGTGCTAAAAATACCAACAATAGCAAAGCCATGCAGCTTCTCTCCTGCAGCCCGACCGGCCGAAATAATTGTGCTGTGAACAAGAAAGATGCTTTCGACTTAAATACATTAGTTTAAAAAAAAAAAAAAAGTGATGATTGTCACGAAAAAAAATTGTGTCCGTGCACACGAATCAATTAAATTACGTGACTATTTCACAAACATCCGTGAGACTGGGTTGGGGTAAAAAACGGGGGGTTAATGAGGGCATTAAGACTGAAATAAAACAGTATAGTTGAGAGAACCTAAAACCAAAGTGTGTGGCTACTGTCGTGTAGCTGAGTGCAAAACAAAAATAAGTCCATTTAATATTGATTCTGATGGTGACTTATTTCCTTGTGAATATTTAATGTTATAGAGAAATACCTACATTTTCAGGGGCTATAATAATAAAGTTGTCGTGGCTTTAAGTTGTGAATTTTATTACCTTTTTGACTTTTCACTGACTAATTTTGGTCTATTGGATGACGAAAACATTTAGTGAAGAATCAGTACAGATGTTAGATGATCCCAGGCCCACTATAGCTCCCTCCCTTTGCTAACAGCAGGAGCTGTGGAAAATTTATATGCAAATTAGGATCTGAAGGCACCTGGCAGCGAAGCTCGGGTTACCTGAACAAACCAGTATGAGAGCTGTTATCATGAAAGAGCCATATTAGGACTACACATACACCCAGCAATCTATATGCAGTGTCTCCCACAGGGTGACAATTTACATGTAGTAGGCGGCGTGTGATGGTACTAGTGAAACAAAGGTTTATGAACTATGTATTGAAAACAATGAGTACACAATATCGGATACCTACAGTACATGTACAGGAATAACTATTTACATATTAAACAAACCAGACTAGATGATACAGATTAGAGTGCTTTGTCAATTAAATGTAGTTGGTTTGTCAAACACTTTATGGTTCAGCAGATAAAATACCTAATTACCGGATGTAATATGTACTAAAACCTTATAGACCTTATAGGTCCTATGACATGGTGCTCTTTGGATGCTTTTATATCGACCTTATTGGTCCCCTAATACTGTATCTGAAGTCTCTTTTATATAGACCTTAGTGGTCCCCTAATACTGTATCTAAAGTCTCTTTTATATAGACCATAGTGGTCCCCTAATACTGTATCTGAAGTCTCTTTTATATAAACCTTAGTGGTCCCCTAATCCTGTATCTGAAGTCTCTTTTATATAGACCTTAGTGGTCCCCTAATACTGTATTTGAAGTCTCTTTTATATAAACCGTAGTGGTCCCCTAATACTGTATCTGAAGTCTCTTTTATATAGACCTTAGTGGTCCCCTAATCCTGTATCTGAAGTCTCTTTTATATAGACCTTAGTGGTCCCCTAATACTGTATCTGAAGTCTCTTATATTCATTCATTCATTCATTCATTCATTCATTTATATTTATTATACAGGAAAGTCTAAAAGTAACATTACATTACAATGCAGACGGGCCTGACTCAGTTCAAGAACTGGTTTTCAGCAGGTTCCTGTTCTGCAGAAACACAAAACCTAACTACAGCGCGTCGAGACAGACATTTGTACAGGACATCGATAAGGACTAGACAAGATTTAGACAACTAAAATAACAATACAGTTTACATAAGGATAAAGATATTTACACAAAACATAGGATCGGCTAGACAAATACGGACAATGCAAAACAAAGCCTGGACAGTACAATACATGAACAATTAATGCGTACACGTGTAACTGTTAAGAAGGAGCTGTTTGTATGCCTTTTTGAAATGTGTGATGGACGATAGACTTCTAATGTGATGTGGGATGTCATTCCAAATCTTTGTGTATGTATGAAAAAAAGATTTTTGACCAAAGTTGTTTTTGTATGGAGGAACTGGAATAAGTGCCTGTGAGATTGACCTAGTGAGGCGTCCTGGTCTCACATGTGTCGGAAGAAGTGCAGTAAGTGCTGGTAATGTGGCATTTAAAATCTGAAAATAGAATGCAATTGCATGGCTATTTATGAAGTTTTCATAAGTTAAAGCCTTAGAACGTGCAAGTGCAATGCAGTGGTGAGACCACTTAGGAAGGTTACTGTGGATCTTAAGAGCTCGATGTATAGTCGTGCTATTGGTTCAGTAATTTCCTTCGTGGTAAGTGACCAAATAGGAAGACAGTAGGACATGGTTGTAAATAGGTTTCCGAAACAGAAGAAGAAAGATATGATCTGATCTTGTTGTAAACAAAGTTTCTGATTCAACTTTTTTGTTATATATATATATATATATAGACCTTAGTGGTCCCCTAATACTGTATCTGAAGTCTTTTATATAGACCTTAGTGGTACCCTAATACTGTATCTGAAGTCTCTTTTATATAGGCCTTAGTGGTACCCTAATACTGTATCTGAAGTCTCTTTTATATAGACCTTAGTGGTCCCCTAATACCGTATCTGAAGCCTCTTTTATATAGACCTTAGTGGTCCCCTAAGACCATATCTGAAGTCTCTTTTATATAGACCTTAGTGGTCCCCTAATGCTGTATCTGAAGTTTCTTTCCCAAAATTCAGCCTTGGTGCAGAATTCCAGACACTAGAGCCAGTCCCACAATGAGCTTTCCTTAGTATGTGCCATTTCTGAGTTTGTAGTTTTTGGTGGAGGTGGAGGCTGGGGGTGTGGCCTTGACCAACTACCACTTTGCTCGTTTGAAAGCCATGATGTAATGGGCTAGCAAAGCAGAGATCAGACCATCTGAGCTTTCATTTTCTCAAAGACAGAGCAGGATACCCAGGGCTTGGTAACAGATTTCCTTCATTCAAACAGCTCTGGATCGTAGTTTAAAACCTTTACAGCCATCATAATAAAATCTCTGGTATTATTCAGGCTCCAGTCCATAAGTTTAGTTCATGGGTACGGGGACAGACTGAGGGAACGGCAAGGCTCAGGTTAACAAATCTGGTTAGCTCTAGTTGGCGGTTATCTCCAGGTTAGCTTCTGTTTACTCTGTTATAATGACCGGAGCAGACTGCCGCGGAGAGGGTGAACCACCCGACTGATAAGTGAAGTTTGGGGAGCTTTCACAGCAGGTTGGCCATGGTGTTTCCACGGTTTATTAGTACACTCAATCTGAAAAGCCAAAACACCACAAACAGCATGCTATTAAGCCTCTGAGCCTGACGGGAATCGTTGACAACATAGTATGTCATTTATTTTTCTTTTTTTCACTTCGTAGATAATTTGCTTGAGTATGAGTGCTAAATAATGACTTACTTTGACTAAACAAACAAAAAAGGCACAGAAGAGACAGATAGGTATCCATTGTGTGAATCTGACAGCTTCCTCCTTTGTCCTGCAAAGAGTGATGGGAGTCGACTCAGGGTTAGATAAAAAACTCTTCAGACTTACTTTTTTCTCTGCCCCTTGAGACGTTTTCACAGCAATGGCTTTCTGGGTTTCCTAACATTTTGAATTGGTTGACTGAAGCAATCCATCCATCCATCTTTGTCCACTTATCTGGTATCTGGTAGCGGGGGAAGCTGCTCCATCAGGGGACCCCAAACTTCCCTTTCCTGAGCCACATTATAACCTACCCAATGATAATCGAGTGATTCAACGCGTAACTAGCGATAAGCAGGGTACGCAGTTGCTTACAGGCCTGGACCAATCAGGGGCTCGCTTTACTGGAAGACATTGATTGACAGCCGGGGCCGCCTAACGCATTGTCATTACTCGCGACATTAGGCTCGTTTGAGATGAACTGCGCCTCGCCTGTAAAGTGGACGAGATGATCCGATTTAATAAAATGTTATCAGACCCCCATATCAGCTTGTACACAGTCTCTAATTGTTTTAATTTTGACTCTCAAAATGCTCTACATGCGATCTGTTGCTTAACAACAGACTGTAGATGGTCCGTGATCTGAACAGATTTAGTCTCTCTGACTTCTAACAACATGTGTTCTGTACAGAATAAGCCTTTAAATCAAACAAATAGCAATTAAAATCCCTCCGATTCAAAATCAATAAAAAAGTTCATACAAGACGTCATCATGTTGAGTCGATTGTGACCCAATCAACTGTTAAATCAGCTGAAAGGCCGGCGTTTCCCAGCATGCTTTGGGTCCGCCTGGGTCCTGCAGTCAGGGAAAAGCAACTGCGCTGCCTGCGTCTTAGAACTGCGGCCGCCTTGATCTCGTGAGATTATCGTTGTCTACGTGTCAGAGCAAGTCGGGATCAAGTCGGACACAAATCTACGTCATCATGCAACGGGCGGCGATCGCCGGTGATCGATTCTGTGCAGACCTGGCTCATCTCGAACGAGCCTAATCCCAGCAATACCACGTGTAGCCACTGACCAATCGGGAGTAAGAATGGGTCAAATTGATTTCCTTGTTTCTGATATGAATACGAGACGTGTGTGAATCGACATCTCACATTAACCAACAACAGCGAAGGTCGTCCTGCCAACATGTACTCATTTTAACATCAATGTACGCTAACGTTTTTTTCACTATAAAGTTGCTAAAAGTTGCTGCTGCTGTAAACACACACAATCACACACGGTGGATGCAGGAAAAACCGCAGATGAGATGTATAGGATGACCTAAATGTAGGACAGCTACGAATCCAATGAGTACTTTATCAAACCGTATGAATGTGTGTGTCCCCCCTACTACAGCACATGATGACGGTGCAATGTCCACAACTAGACACAGAATTCCTGTTTTTCACCTTTATGAGGCAAAAAAAACTGGCTGGTAAAAAGTGACTGTGGCAGGTGGTCAAAAAATCAATCAATTCATGACCATGTGTGTTCATGAACATGTGAGTAGACTGGTATACATATGTTTGTTAAGTTTCTATTGACGTTTATCTATGTTCTGAGATGGTAATTAATTAAATTGAAGTTACAGTGTCTACTATGAGCATGTCCTCGCTTTGCTATTCCCTGGTCCCTTTTCAAAAATATAGATTTATCCAAAGGTAGGCAATGCCTCTTTTATATCATTGGAAGACCTATACAATCACCACAGTTTCAAGATTAGTGTCACCAGTTCAGTATTAAATGTGAAATATGCTCACAATCTCCTCTTCGGTTCCTAAATTATGGCGTTGAATAATGGCCATTCTGACATCACACCGACATTGACCTTTGAGAAATAAAATGTCATCACTTCTTCATTTAATCCTATTAGACATTTGTGTGAAATGTCATAATTAGCGTATTCATTACTAAGTTGTGGCCAAACACGCATTTTGTGTGGTCACAGTGACCTAAGATATAAGACTTGGACAGACAGACAGATATAATAACCCTAACACATAATCCCACAGCTTTTGCCGATTGTATGTTGAAATGACATCTGGAATTCTGTCCTCTTTTTTGTATCTTCAGCCAAATGTGACACCTGCGTGGGAGCAATCATTCATCTCCGATTTATGTCAATTTACATCTGACTATTAATTTACTGGAGCCATTTCACTGTAATGTCCATGAACTGAATGAGACAGCAGAAAAGTACCTGTCATTTTCTCTTCTCAGTATCCTGAGAATAAGGTCTCTAGCTCGTCTAGCCAGAAATTCTGCCTCTGTTTGATAGACTACTTTCTTTTTTTTGGGGGGGGGGGGCTTTTTATTGCCTTCATTTGACAAGACAGCTGAAGACAGATGTACTGAGCTGTGACTCAGTACGTGCTGGTCGATTCATCTAGCTGACGCATGGATTCAAGCATTCATGGATGAAAAACTGTGTTTATGTAGTAGGTAGTCTGGCATTGCCGGAGAACGACTCTGGCTAGTCCACACAACATTCCTGGATAGGAGAATAAACGGGCAGGATATTGTTGTTGCATGTCTTTAACCCTGCTGCTGTCCTCGGGTCAAATTTGACCCATTTACAAAAACTTTCTATATCAGAACTATGACAAAAGAGTGATGAAAAAAGGGACAAATGTTGGGAAAAAAACTATTAAAACGCAGGGGAAAAAAATCAACAAAAACTTTAAACACTGAAAAAGTGACCAAAAAAATGAAATAAAAATGGAAAAAAAAACATCAAAAGCAATAAAAAATTGACTAAAACATAATTAAAAAAACGTCAAAAAAGTTACAAAAAATAGGAATAAAATTGACAAAAAAACATTGAGAAAAGTGTAGAAAAAGAACAACAAAATGTTGAAATTACAACCCAGAAAGACATAGAGTTGTAGGTCGACGGGAAGAGGGTTAAGCCAATCACAATCGTCTTAGGGGGATGCTAAGCTCAGGACGCAGCAAGTGTGGCTGTGCAAAATGGTTGCAGGAAGGAAATTGTTTTGGTTTGCACACCACAAAAAAAAAAAAAGCCACATACAAAATTAGGTTAACTGTTCACACAATACAGTAACCTGAGCTATTAGCCGGACACATGGTTAAATGTAATTTGTTCTTAGCAGAGTATCGCTGTGTGTATTTTGTCCATAGCAAATCCCCGCCGATCGGTCCCAAAACGTCCCACTTAGAGGCCACAAACATATTCTTTGTAAATCTTCACAATCATTCCTGTAACGAACAAAGCAAGTCTGCCTTGTCTCACGAGCCACATCTTCCTTAAAACCTGCCATTTTCAGCCTGTACCGTGGCTCAGAGGTTCCGGTTAATGTTGCTCGATGCAACCAGAGTTCAAAGTAAAGTCAAGAAAAGCGGAAATTGTGGAAAATCGGGTGGAACTTTCAAAGGCACAGGAGCTAAATGAACCAACGTGAATATAGCCAATGCAGTAGGTAACTAAAATATAATCCCATCACATGGAAAATAGCTACTTAAACCACCTGAAAGCCTGACTGACTGCCCCACCTGTGGGACAGTCAGTCAGGCTTAAGTGAGAACATGAGAATACAGACTACAGGAAAAACTCCCTAAACAAAGCATTTAGAAGACAGATGTTGACATCTGGTAGCCAGCATTTCTAAATCCTTAGAAAGCCACGCTAAGAAAATGACCTGAAGGCAAAATCACAATCTGGACTGGTTTAATTTCATCTTCTTTATCATATGTGCATAACAGGAATAAACACCAGTGGGTAACTTATGGCAAAGAGCACAGACAGTTCAATCATGCTTAGCTGACGTTATTAGTTATTGGAATCAGATTGGTTTGACTGCAGTCCTGTATTAAATAGATTTTACCCAGACAGAACACAAGCCCCACTCTCTCTCTCTTTCTCTCTCTAAAGTTTCAGACAACGATGATGTAACAATAAAAATGTCACAAAAAAAATCACAGTTGAGACATTTAAAGCACTTGCAATAGTGAAACTGTTGAAGCTATACACAGTGGATGCTTAAGTAAACTTCTCTAGTACTGGGTAGGACCCCCCACCCCTTTGACAACAGTACAGCCCAAATTATTAATGGAATTCCTTAGAGCATATGCTTCATGTTGACATGATAGCATCACACAGCTGCTGTAGATTCATGCTGCCAATCTCCCGATCCACCACATGGTATCACCACACTGTTGTATTAGCACGACGTTCCATTACCTGTCCACTATGGTTACCTGCTCCTCAGATCTCTGCAGGGTAAATCCAGACAGCTAGCTACACTATCTGTCCTATCTGTTGCATGACTAAAACAACTTTTGAAACGTACACGTTCCACCAAAACAAGTTCTTTCCTGAGGCTATTTTGCAGCGGTACCGTTACTCCGTCCGGCGCACTGCGCCGCCCGAGACAGTTGTGATTGGTTTATGGAAATGCCATCAAACTAGAATGCTGTGTGAACTAACCAGACCCTCCTCTGTGGTGCTGTGAAGGAACAGCTGACAATATGAGACTATTTTAGCATTAGCTACAGTATGTGTCAGCAACCTTAACCCTCATGTTGTCCTCGGGTCAAATTGACACATTTTCTATATCAATGTTCAATTATAATTACTCAAAATAACATGATTGATTCCACACAATGCTCTTTGGCAAGTACAAATCTCTACTTTCATTTCATTTCATTTTATAGCATTTGAAAAAAAATTGAAGTTGTTTTGAATAAGTATTGAGTAAAAGTTATATTCCAGTCTGTGATTACCCATCAACATCCATTCCTTTAATTTTAGTCTAAATAATTTCTAATTTCTGCTTTTCTAACTCAAACATTAGGTATAATTTCCTATAAATTAAGTTTATTGACCATAAATTACAAAAATAACTATAAAACAAGTTAATAACTTATTACGTAGTGTTTGTTGTCAACAAAAGGGATTTTCAATTTTGACGGAAAGACAACACATGGGTTAAGCATCATGCATGCCATCATTGGCACGCGGTGGCTCAACCAATGGCACGCTAGCAGTAAGTGTACAAGAAATTTTTGGAAATCTTCCAATCCGCATGCCAAAGGCAGCTCTGTTGCAGTGTACAACATTGGAATACTGTCAGCAGCAACCAACACTTAAACAACAACTTAAAGTACAGAGTACAGAGATGTGCCTCAATACAATTTAACAAGTTCAACACCACAGCTCTCCCTTTTTCTGTCCTTCCTCTCTCTTCACTTGCTTTCCAGATTTTTGCACTAACACCTCTAAATGACTGGGAACACTCTGCCCTTCGAAGCTACATTCCACACCTGAGGACACTTGACCAATTGCCCTCCAAAAGAAAGCTGGGAACATTTATCTTAGAGAATTTCCCGAATACACCGCCAAAACGTTCCCATCAATCAAAACTAGTTCCATCTGTCCATGACACACACCAGGCACAGTTGTTAATCATTATGCTCAGAAATATCATTTATTATGTATTTTCTCCTAGGCCATTAAAACTATTGAAAGAGTGGAGTTGTCTTTTCAAGGACAAGAACGTGAGGAGTGATGCGGCGTGGTGTATGCATTCATAGTTTTTTGGGGGGTTTTTTGGGGGGAGGATTTACAGTAAGATGAAAAACCACTTCTACCATATTATAAATTTTTAGAACACTACTATACATTATTTACGTGTAATGAGTTAGAAATCAAAATGCTTTTTTTTATTTGCACATCCAGCAGCTATGGAGCAAAATTAGTATTCATTTGTAGCTGTAATTCTGGGCCGGTAGTGCACAAATGAGGCTGATAAGAGAGTTTGCAGGCCGCAAAAGTAAAACTAAAGAAAGCTTTTAACTAATTATTCCCTATGGGTTTGTCACTACACGCAACACCTTTCACATTACACAGACATTTGATCAATTATTTCTGTAGCTCCCCTCCAGTTTGAGTTAGGAACACAAGGCATTCTTTTAGTTACTGGCATTTATTTGTGCATTGATGGAGATACATGTCCTAATATGCTGTATGCCATGAGAACTAGACAAAAATAAAAATGTAAAAATACAAAATCAGTCCAGTTTACACACATTCTCACAGAGAATAATCATTAAACAAGTATTACAAATGAAATACAGCTCAAATAACCCTTGAGGCTATAAGTTAAATTAGACATATTATGCTTTTTCAGATTTTCATGTTAAACGTGGCCAAAACTTGAACACTTGACTCGACACTGACACTTGACTTTTAATTTATGGCAAATGTATTTTTATAGCCAAAGGTTTTTCTTGTTATTATTGTTATTATTACTGTTATTATCTTTATATTGTCTTTTTCTTGCTAAAAACTGATGCTGGAAATTTCAATTCCCTTGCGGGAGTCATCCCAAAAGGATTAATAAAGAGAAGTCTAAGGCTGAATACCATTTCTTCCCCTTCCCCTTACCCCTTCCCCTCGTTTTTACGCGTTCACGCGGGACCTAGTGGTGTCCCGATCCTTTTAGTGACCGAGGGGAAGGGGAAAAATCAAGGGGTGTATGGCCCTAGAAAGCAAGTCAGAACGCAAGCTCACTTGTAAACAGACAAGCAACAATGGCTGCCGCATTGACAAGACAGACCCATAAATGTAAGTATTTTCGGCTTAAATAATTGATTTAAAAGTTACGACAGTCTTGTTTTGTGGTCTATGCAGTCCTGTAGATATGTACTTGCGCTAACGCCAGAGATGGGAAGTAACGAAGTACAAATACTCCGTTACTGTACTCAAGTAGATTTTTCTGATATTTTTACTTTACTTTACTATTTATTTTTGTGGCGACTTTTTACTTCTACTCCTTACATTTTAACACAAATATCGGTACTTTCTACTCCTTACATTTTACAAAATTGGCTCGTTACTTTTGTTTTGTACAAGAGGTTGTTATGTCGGAAAATAGCGCGGACACGCGCCACACACCGCGAGCGGGTGCGCGCGCCGCACGGAGAAAAAGAGAATATCTGTCCGGAGGATAATCAGCTGAGATTGTGTGTGTGCGTCTTTGAGAACTATAAGTCGTATAACTCATGTTGTCAGTTCACTTAAGCCCGTTATTAGTATATAGTTCTTCACATTTAAAGTAAGTTAGCTAGCGGTTTTGGTGTGTTCTTCACCTGTTCACCAACTTCAGATACTGTAATTCAATTGACAAGTGGATGAAAAGTTAGCTAGACAGAAGTTGTCTGGGGGGACGTTGGAAACCAGAATCAGCTTTTAATCCAGTCCTAATCTAGTCCTCAATTTTCACATCATTTCACTGGAGTTATCGTTATCATTGTTTACATCATCAATACCATATTCAATCTAAATAGATGGGAATATCTACTGTACGTTGCATTTGACGCAACTCAACAGATTCAGCATTCTGCATTAATTCACAGCAAATCATTGCGGCTTGATGGCGCTAACGTTAGCACATTTAGTTAGACGTGTGGTTTTTTATGGTTTTGTTTTTATGTTTTCCATTTGTTTTTAAGTGTCATATGCATTGTATTGTACTTTGTTGGTATTGTATTACATTTTACGGTGAAGCACTTTGTGATTTTTATCTGTGAAAGGTGCTATACAAATAAACCTTACTTACTTACTTACTTACTTACTTACTTACACATAGACATGATTGAAAATGAAGAAAACGGAGATTTGGCAGACAAGCATCATCCTCAGCCTTATCAGAGGGAGATGTTTGAGACAGTAGGCATCAAGAAGGACTCCTGGCCAATGTGCTGGGGAACTTCTTCATTAATGTCTGTTTAGTCATTCATATTTTAATCCTTTATTTTATTTCCAGAAGCCATATTTGAGCACACACACATACATGTAGATTCATTTAAATGTTAAGGGGAAGATTAAAAATATAAACTGGATCTGTGAATTCTCACAGAATCACAACTAAATTCATCTCTTGCTAATGAGTCAGAATCTTATTAACCTGGAGTCCCAGTTTCTGTCATAATAATCATATATGTTATGTTTTAGGCCAATTGGCAGACATCCATTTAAAATGTAGCCATTGCCATATAAAGACATATGTGTTTTCCATGTCCACTGAAGTTCCTCAGCGTCTCTCTAGTAACATTTGTGTGCTCCAGGTAGCTTTGCATAGAAAATGGTTGTCATTCGCAAGGCTACTTTTACTTTTATACTTTTAGTAAATTTCCAAGCCTGTACTTTGTTACTTTTACTTGAGTAAAGAAGTTTAATCAGTACTTCCACTTTTACCAGAGTATTTTTTAACTCAAGTATTTGTACTTCTACTTAAGTACGGAAAGTGAGTACTTTTGCCATCTCTGGCTAACGCTAATCGCTAACGTTGATTTGAATAACAGTCCCGCATTTCTCTGCCTTGAATGGACTGTATACATTGCATAGACTGTATATATTAATATTAACGGTCTATGATACATCCCTACGTGCTTTACATATACCGTCCTGTATCACACAGGGACCAGGAGGACACAGCAGCTGATCCACTTTATACTATATATATATACCGTCCTGTATCACACAGGGACGCCGGAGGACACAGCAGCTGATCCACTTTATACTATACCGTCCTGTATCAGACAGGGACCAGGAGGACACCCAGCAGCTGGTCCACTTGGGGGCTGAAATTAGCAGTTATTGGTTATGATAGGGACACTGATGATTTGTGGGGGGGGGGTTACTGGCCAACAGGCATCAGACTGGTCTGAATATCAGAACAGCTGTAGTTAATTTGTTTGTTTGTGGTCTTGTGTCTTTTTTTTGTTTTACACATTTTAAGCCTTTTTGTGTGTGACATGTAAGTTATGGTTCTAATAGTTGATAATGGTTCTGTAATATAATATATTTAATGTAATGTTTTTGCCTGTTATGTTTAATTTATCAGGCAATAAAGACAGAATTTTGTTAAAATGTTTTTGATCATCAATGACATTCAAAACGGTGATAACTGAAACAGATATACAACACACTGTGTGTGTGTGTGTGTGTGTGTGTGTGTGTGTGTGTGTGTGTGTGTACACATATGTATTGCAAACAGACCTAAGTATTACACAGATAACATCTGCCTCTGCACCACCAAAGGGAACATAACATAACTAAAACATATATAAATGCATATGACACTGTTGTCAAAACCCACACAATCAACAGAGACGCCATCTTGGAAGTTTGTGATCAATACTGTATGGTGATGTCACCAAGCGGTGTCCCATTTCATAGGGGTATGTTTTCACCCCTAGCCCTTACCCCTTGGTTTTGAGGGCCAAGGGGTAGGGGTAAGGGCCAAGGGGTAGGGGTAAGATAAAGAAATGGGATTCAGCCTAAGTCTAAAACCTCAAATAATAAGGTAAGCGTATTTTAAAGAAATCCCTGTGAGCTAAAACGATAATTTCCAATTGTTGTTCATGTTCTGGTTTCAACATTTTTTTGCTACTCTCAGCTAAGTGTTACGCAACTCTAAGCTGGCCTGCTATGATTGGTCATCTGCTCCAGGTAGGCAGGACTGGAGTGTTTTTTTTGTTTGTTTGTTTTTTTACTACGCTACTTCGGTTGTGTTAACATTGTATTATTTAGCTATATGCTAACGGTAGCAAAATGTCATGGCTGCTAGGGATGAGCCGGATACTCGGCTGAAACGAGTATCCGGTACGGATAAAGCACTTTTGCCGAATACAAGTAATACGAGTCATTATCTGTACTCGGATTGGGTAGCGGACCGTGCGCCCCACCCGTACACACACGCTCTGCTCACTCACACATAACACGGAGAAGTGAACATCTCTCTCTCTCTCTCTCTCTCTCTCTCAGGTCCGCGGCTCTTTTCCGTTAACGTTTAGGGTTTCTTCAGCTTCAGGTTTGTTTTTTACTTCGGTTTGTAGTACTTACTTAACCAGTAGATTTCTGGTAATGTGGGGTTTCAGACAGCGCGTGGTAGAAAGCGACTCGCGCTGCGTCTCTGCCGTCGGAGATTTTTTTTTTTTAAACCTCTGCACCCCCCCCTCCCCCGGCCGTCCGTCCGAGTAGACAGATACGGATACAGATAATTCATGTACTCGCTCATCCCTAATGGCTGCCAGTGTTACATTCTCCCCAATTCCAGGTCACATTACTCCTAAACATTCCCAGGTGTGTAGTATTTGGTTAAAAAAAACTGTTGTTACAACTGCTGTCATATGTGTTTGTCTTGCAGTGTGTGTGTGTGCACGCATGTGTCCTGTGTTTTCTTTTCTTGTATGTAACTAGCGCTGTGCCATTGCTGGAGGATGATTGGTGGAGGAAGCTATGTCCATCCCGGGATTGGCTGCAGCTGTGGACAACCGGATATTTAAAGAGGCAACATGGCAGCCGTTAGTCAGAAAGACAGGGGGAAGCCAGGAGGCATTCTTCATTCTCCTTGCCTCCCAACCTGCCACATGTTGTCTTTTGTTTAGTTGTTAGATGAGTATATTTAGGGGTCCAAGCCCAAGGATGCGTGCACCGCCGGTATTGCATAGCAATACGCGGTTCAGACCAACCTGACAAAAAGTTGCATAAAGCTCTTTTATAGAATAAAAATTGCGCATATTACGGCCAAACACATTTGTGTAGCTAACTATGAAAACATTGACTTTGCCATATCTCGGCCAAAATAAATGCTGTCAAAGCCAAACTTTAGAATATTCCTTGCTAGACCTCTGAGGCTCTAAAACAAATTACACGAATATTGGCCACTAGGGGGCGCTACAAATGCAAAAAGTTTATATCTCATGACCCGCTCATCCAAATTTTACAAAATTTGATGGATACCATCTAGGGCCACTCCTGAGGTGGTCCTTAGAGCGGGGTGTAGACTGACACAAGTGGGCGTGGCCTATGGGCCAACGTCTGGATTAACCACTCCACTAAGGTAGATGTAGAAAGCCCAGAGTTTCATCGTGCTATTAATCCGTACCGTTACGTGCGCCTTTCCGTATTTCCCGACGTCTGCCCCCCCCCCACCCCCCGCCATTTCGCACGCGCCGCTGGTTGTGGGCGCCGACTTGCGCGGGGTGGCTTGGACCCCGTTGAAACTGCGTGCAGTTCTAGTTCAGTTTCCAATTGTAAGGGTGGACCTCTAGATGTATTTAGTTTTCTCCTGTTTTCTCTCAGTTAGGGAGGTAAGTTATTGTTATTCTTTTTGCCGTATTACGATTTTGTTAGGTTAACTTCTTACTTTCCAGATAGGGTTGTTTTGTTTGTTGTTTTTTTAGTAGGCCACCCTGAAGCTTTAGTTACGTTACATATTTGTTTGATCATCAGTTATATTTCATGTTTTTGTTATGTCCAATAAATACATTGGGACCAAAGATTACGTTTTGTGGCTGCTTGGGGGACGGGGAAGATGGGGATATTCTAATTCATGTTGCGTCCTAGGCACCCCTAGACTGGGGTGTAACATGAATTGGGGGCTCGTTCCGTCTTTCTTGTCGCGCTTCGTTTCCGGGTGGCGTTGTTTATTGTGTGTGGGGGGAATTATGGAGTTTTCACTGGATGATTTTTTGGGTTGACATTCTTTGGCTAAGATCGAGAAGTGCAGAAAAACAGACCTGTTGTTGGTGGCAAATTGTTATGAAGTGCAAATGCCTTACAGTGCCAATAAGGCAGAACTAAAACAGTTTCTGTGTGCAGAGTTGGTGGAGCAGGGCGTCTTGCCTGACCCGGCTGCTGATATGGCTGTTGCTGCTGCGGGTGGCGCGGCAGGTGACGCATCGATGGCGGAGTGGGACTTGAGCCGGTCACGGATCCTATCATGGGTAACATGACTACAGAGGATCTTTGCATTACCCTCCAAATAAAGGAGGTAGAGACTAAAAACAGACAGCTGGAAGTGCAAGCCATGCATCTGCGGGTCAGAGCTCTCGAGCTAGAAAAAGGTAACCCTGTAGTCTCCACCCCAATGTCTCCTCTTGACATCAGTACTGTTTCTGCTCCGGCTTTTGACATTAGTAAGCACATTGCTCTAGTACCTCCATTTTGTGAGGCCGAGGTTGACTCATATTTTAGCGCTTTCGAGCGGATAGCGGCTGCCTTGAGTTGGCCCAAAGAGTTTTGGTCCCTTCTCCTCCAGTGTAAATTAGTGGGGAAAGCTCAAGAGGTTTGTGTCAGTCTGTCTATTGATGGTAGTCTTGACTATAAGATAATGAAAAAGACTGTTGCAGGCTTATGAGTTGGCCCCCGAAGCATATCGAAAAAAATTTAGAAATGGTGAGAAAACTGCTAACCAGACATATGTTGAGTTTGTGCGTTCCGTTTGACAAATGGTGCCAAGCGTTTAATGTTAAAACTATGGCGGAGATCTGAGAGCTTATTCTGCTCAAGGAATTTAAAAAGTGTTTGCCAGAACGAATTGTTGTCTATTTGAACGAACAAAAAGAGTCATCGGTAACAAAAGCGGCTGTGCTGGCTGATGAGTTCATTTTGACTCATAGAAGTGTTTTTTCTACGCCGTCCCTTTTTGGTTCACGTGTTTTGCCAGAGCGCAGAAATCGGTCGCCAAAGATGATGCGTAAAAGCACCTCACCAGCTGTGGGTGAGGGCCGTGAGTGTTTTTATTGCCACGAGCCAGGCCATTTGATTGCTGTTTGTCCGGCTCTTAGAAAGAAGGCACCCCACAAGAATTTTAAACATCCTGCAGGTGTGGGCTTCATAAACGCCGCATCCTCACCTGTAAAACACACTGAGTTTTTAGCTGAAGCGATACTCACGGAGGTTGACCCTCGTTTTAAGCCGTTTGTGTCTCAAGGATTTGTTTCTGTTACTGGCGAAGAATCGGATAAAGTGCCGGTAACTATTCTTCAAGACACAGCCGCCTATCATTTGTTCATGCTGGCTAGTGTTCTGCCGCTCTCTCAAATGAAACGTTGTGTTCTGATTTGTTAGTATGGGGAATTTAAATGAGTGAGCTTAACGCCCCTCTTCACATGATTCACTTACATTGTCAGGACAAGTCGCCGTGCTTCCGCAGTTTCCGATTAGTGGCATTTCGTTTAACAGGGTAACGATTTGGCTGAAGGAAAAGTGTGTCCTGAAGTTGTTACTGATCCCGTTTCAGGACATCAGTATATTTTGACTGTGATGTGCATCGCGACGACCCTGAGGCAATTCCACTACACAATCTTAGAGCAAAACCAGTTGTGAAAGCTCTCATTAAATTCTTTACAACTTTACTAAAACTATACAGTGATCAAGGCACAAATTTCATGTCTAAACTGTTTGCACAAGTTATGAGAGAGATAAAAGTTAGACATGTAACGTCAAGTCCTTACCATCCTGAGTCCCAAGGTGCACTTGAGAGGTTCCACCAAACTCCATGTTGCGCAAATTCTGTCTCGAGTCCAACCGAGAGTGGGATGAAGGTCTCCCTCTACTGTTTGCTGTGCATGAAACCACAGGAATCACTGGGTTTCAGTCCTTGCAAGTTGTTCATACTGTGTGCGGTCCTCTTTGTCTCCTTAAAGATAAGTGGTTGTCAGAGTCGCCAAGAGCATAGTGTTCTTGATTATGAGCGTCTTAACTATTTGTGTCAGTCAGCCCGTGATAGCATGACACATAGTCAGGATAAAAGGAAGCGTTGTTATGACAAAAAGTCTGTTCTTCGTGTATTTCAATCAGGTGAGAAAGTTTTGGTGCCGTTTCTGTTACCTGAATCCAGTTTGCAGTCTTGGTTTTTAGGAGGTGAATTATCTGGTTGAGCATGGATTAGCTGTTCCCAGTATAAGTGCGTGGAGCTCACCCTGTGTTTTGGGTCCGAAACCTGACAACACCACTCGTTTTTGTAATGATTACCGCAAAGTAAATTCCGTTACCAAACCCGATTCTATGTGACAAAGCTGGACCTGTTAAAAGGCTACTGGCAAGTTCCTGTAACACCAAGGGCCTCGGAGATATCGGCTTTCGTTACACCCAACACCCGCCACTTTCCAGCAGTTAATGCGCATCGTTTTATCTGGCGTCGAAAATTGCAAATCTTATTTGGATTATGTTGTTGCTTACTCCTCCACGTGGACTGACCATCTCTACACATTGTCCCTTATTTTTAGCCATCTCCGTGAGGCTTCCCTCACTCTTAACCTCGCAAAATGTGAGTTTGGTAGAGCCACTGTTACCTATTTGGGTAAGCAGGTAGGTCAGGGACAGGTGCGTCCGTTAGCTGAAAAGGTGCAGGCGATTATTGATTTTCCGATCCCACAGTCCAAGAAAGCATTGCGTCACTTTCTTGGAATGTGTGGATATTACCATGGTTTTTGCCGCAACTTTTCTGATGTCGTGGTTCCTCTCACGGGTCTCGTAAGTCCCTTTAAAGTGTTTGTTTGGTCTCCCGCTTGCCAGGCTGCTTTTGAGTCTGCCAAGGCATTACTGTGTAGTGCACCTTTTCTCGCCGTGCCCTGCTTTACGCGTCCTTTTAAACTAGAGGTAGATGCCAGGCTGCCACGCTGCAGGCTCCTGCAGGAGGATGGCCAGCCTATTGATCATTCTGTCTGTTACTTCTCGAAAAAGTTTAACAAGCATCAGCTTAATTACAGCACCATCTTGCCCTCCTTTTCTCCTTGCAGTATTTCGAGGTTTACCTCGGGTCTAGCTCGCAGCCTATCGACGTGTTTACTGATCACAACCCGTTGCTATTCCTCGCTAATATGAGAAACTCTAACCAGCGGCTTATGAGCTGGTCTCTTCTTCTGCAAGATTTTAACTTGTAGATTCACCACAAGAAGGGTACCGAGAACATAATTGCAGACGCGTTATCCAGATGTTCCTCAGACATCTAGGAATTGAACCAAGTTGGGGGTTGGTTTAATTCTTAGTTGTGGGGGTGTTACGACTGCTGTCGTATTTATTTGTCTTGCAGTGTGTGTGAGCATGTATCCTGTGTTTTCTTTTCTTGTATGTAAATAGCGCTGTGCGGTTGCTTGTGGATGACTGGTGGAGGCAGCCCATGCCCTACCCATGATTGGCTGCAGCTGTTGAGTAATGGATATTTAAGGAAGCAAGATGGCGGACGTCAGCTGGGGAAGGAGCAGCAGGCATTCCTCATCCTCCTCACCTCCCAACCAGCCGGCCACATGTTGACTTTGTTAAACTGATTTTAGTTCAGTACTTTTCTGTTTTCATGTGTAAGGGTGGACTCCAGACATATTCAGTTTTTCTCCTGTTTTCTTAGTTTAGGGAGGTGTCTTTGTTGTTCTTTTGACCACATGTCAAACGTGACCACACGTTAGGTTAAGTTCTTACTCTCTAGATAGTATTGTTTTGTTTTGTAAAAGGCCACTCTTGAGCTTTATTTTGTTATATACATTTATGGAGTCATAATTGACATTGAATGTTTACTGTTACAATAAAATACATTGTGACAACGGATGATTTTGTGGCTGGTTGGGGGACGGGGAAGATGGAGCCTTTCTTCATGTTGCGTCCTGGACACCCCTAGACTGGGGCGTAACACTGTACATACGATTAACTGTAGAAAGTGCTGCTATATTCTATGTGTCCACTGCTAACTGTACCAGCCAGGCTCTCATTGGCTAGCTGTTAGCCAATCAGAGTCAAGCAACTCAGCTCGTAGAATATTAATGAGAACTGGCCCAAAGGGACCTGAGTCTTCCTGCAGGCTTTCTATACCACGCTAGAATGACTTGAAACAAGGCAACCAAGGCATTGTTTTCACAAAACTTTTACAGAATCCATGGTAGAACCTCAGACATTACCACAAATTAATGAAACGTGTGGCAGGGCACCTTTAAGAACTGTTACCCCGCCAGCAGTTTTGCGCCCACTTATCGACGGCAGACAATGGCAGCCGGGTGGACAGTCGGGTAAGGTAAGGATACCACCACCAGCAACACCTAGACATCAAGTTAATTAGTTTGAGCACAGAAACTCCAGATAAGACCTCTCCAGCATCTTTCTAGATTGTCTTCTGCTGGCTATTGATCAAGGTGACATCAATGATTGAGTACTTGAAAAAAACAAAGTGGGTGGTTGAACAGAATGATTGGGGTTTACAGCAAGATAGTGACAGAGTGTTTGAGTAAGATAAAGACAGAAGTTCTGGTAGGAAATGCGTTTGAGAAAGTGGACAGTTAGAGTTCAATCAGGAACATTCAGTAAAGGAAGAGAACTGGGAAAAAGAAACAACAGGTGGAACTGTTGGTTATTAAGATAGATAGATAGATTTTATTCATCTTACTTAGTAGTAAGATACTCTGTAGTAAGATGTGGGCTAATATAGCCTATTAGACAGTTGTACAGCAGACAAAGTGATATAATGGAAGATTTCTTTCGTGCCCTTGCGCCTCTCTTACATGCGCCACACCGGCAACACCCAGACATTCAGGAAGGGGATCTGTTTGGCAGGCAAGAGTCCACTGACTTGGATTCCCCCCGAGAGGGTTCTCCAGCAAGCACCGGCTCTCCCTCCCTCTGGGAGAACTGGAGCTCGAAACAGAAGAGGAGCCCCGCCACTGCGGCTGTCTCTGTCCCAGAAGGGGAGCACCGCATCAGCGACTTTCTCTTCCCCATCAGGTGGGCTCCCCACCCACCTTAAATGTTTTTGTTCTCAACCTGTGGGAATGCAGAGTAAATATTCTCCACGAACCCGGGAAACAGACGGCACCAATGTCTCGCTATGCGCTGTTCACTAAGGTCCAAGGCGACACGGAAACAAAGTTCCCAGCGGCCCCACCACTGCGGCAGAGCCTGGCCTCCATCTTACTTCTGCCGATGGAAGACCACACCGCCATCTCACCTGGACCAGGTCCATGCTCGCGTCCATGAACGTGTGTACCTGTGTGCCGCCAGAGTTGGCTTCTCAGCGGGTCTGTCACTGAGTGGGGAGAAACTGAAAGGCGAAGATGTGGTGGTAAGCCATAGATTTAACTGCGACCGCCACCATGTGCGTTACCCGGGTTATAATAATAATTAGAGGTAGCTCTAAGCTTCCTTTAGACAGCCACCCACTCGCCCCGCAGCTTGGGTGCAGTATGTCGGCCTGCACCAGCTACTGAGCGCTAGCTACAGAAGCATACAATTTTGATTCCATGGTGCGGAGCCGTGCCTCAAACTCACTAGGCCTTGCCGCCATTGCAGCGAATATACTACATTTATTACATTTATCTTTATTATTAAAGAAGGCAGAGAAATAGCTAAACATTTGACACACCAAGCAAAGGACAGCAGGAGAGTGAGAGGAATTAGCCATTGCTAATGGCTAAGCTAAAGCTAACAACAAAATCTGATTTGGATGTTTACGCATTTGACACTAGGGTAAACTCCGGGATAGGTTAACTTTTGGACCTTAGGTGATTTTTAAGGATCTTGTATGTTTATCTACTGTGCCATCTATCACATGTTACAGCTCTGTCATGTTTGTTTATTTTATTGAAGACAGTTCTGATTTGCACCTGTATTATTTGTTGTAGTATGATTATCTTCTCTAAAAATTAATAAACACACTTGTTGAAAAAGTAGCTAACAGCGTTTTAACAATTGTGAGATCAGCGATGCAGTCGATTATGTGTAAGTCAGTGCTAAAACTGAACCATGTTATTGATGTAACTAAAACAACTTTATCAGGGCAAGAGCATTAAATCCCAGGCAGTTTGTGTCACTTTTGGAGGAGCATGAAACTGAACACGGTGACATAGGCTACCACACAGCTGTCAGGTGGCTCAGCCTGGGCAAGGTGCTTAAAGAGTATGGGACCAGAGAGCAGAGATTCCAGAGTTTTGTGATATGAAAGGCAAAGACATCCCAGAGCTCTCAGATGTAAACTGGATGGTTGATCTTGCATTTGCTGTTGATGTGACTGTCTGTACTAATGAATGAACAACGGTAGAGAATGCAAAGATTACCAGGCGGTGTGGTGAAGTTGAATATTTATTAACGAAAATTCATTCAAACAAAAGGTGTCCAAAAAATAGTAGGCAAAAATAGAGTGGAATGTAAACTTTTGACTGATAGGGCTGACTGCAATGTAAAATGGTGAAAAATATTCTAAATATATACATACATATATACAGCATACACTATAATTTTACACCAGCTCTGTGTCATGGCAGTGTGTGTGCAGATGAACGGCCAATCTATGTCTACATCCTCTTCTGTTTAAAAATAGTAACTAGTACAATTACATTAAGTGCATTTAAAAACTACAATATTTGCCTCTAAAATGTAGTGGAGTAGCATAGATTGAAAATACTCTGGTACAATTTTCAAATACTTCATTTAAGAACCAAACTTAGGCAAAAGTACTTACATTCCACTATTGCATACACCTAACTTAACTTTTCTCAATGACTCAGCCCTTTGAACTACTTAATACACTGTACCACATGCTGTTTATGAGACAGTCCACTATGCATATCATTATAAGTGAACCTCACTTAAAGTAGATGAGGCCAGACTGTGCCGCAGTATCAAAGCTCATTTGGCCTCTGCTTTTGCTCAGTGTTACCCAGAGGAACACTTATTAGACTTGTCTTTGTTAAGTCCAAAAAGCCAGCACATTGTTAAAACTGAGCCAGCCAAAGAACAGATCCCCGTCTACATCTACTAATACGCTTTATAGTACAGTTTCTCTCATCTTTCTGATGACACTCACTTGTTTTCTGCACAAATTGATAGACAAGAGTAGAGACTTGTGACAATTCAGAGGCTTGATTTTTAGAGTGTTTGAAGATTGATTGGATATGATTTTGTACATGTTCATTGGCCTTGGGTTGCAATTGAAACCACAGGAAAACAGAGTGGATTGGATCAGCTTGACTTAAAGTATAGCTCCTGTGTTATGGTTTGGGGTTTTGGTTGGGTGTATTTTTCCCTTTCTTTTGCCTCCTTGTGTTTTGTCTTGGTTTCTTTCCCTAGTCTAATGTTTCGGGTCCTGTCTTGTGTTCCCCTGTGTCTGATTGTCCTACTTCCTGTTTTATTTTGGTAGTCTCGCTTCCTGTCTTGTCTTGTCTTGTTTAGCTTTACTTTGTTTGTCTGATTGTCCAGTCCCGCCCTAATGTGATTCACCTGATGTCTCATCTGTTCCCCATTACCTCGTTACCTCTTGTATTTAACCCCAGTGTTTCCCTTGTCTCTTGTCGGATCATTCCAGTTTGTCTGCTCGTCTGTGCTACACCCAGTCTTGTTAGCGTTTAGTCCTCCGTATTCCTGCCCGTGTTCTGGTTTTGCCTGTGAGTTCTTTCCCTGCCTGTATGCCGCTGTCTTCCACTGTGCCCGGCTTGGATTCTTTGTTTGGACATTATTTTGAACAGTTCTCAATAAATCCTTGTGGACTTTCTGTCACTCCGCGCTTGGGTCCTCCTTCCACTCCCACAACAGAATGATCCGACCAGAAATGGACCCAGCGGGTTATGTTTTCAAACCTCTGCTCCACCCTCTGGACCCGGCGGCAGATTTCATGTCCACCACCTTCCACCTGCTGTATGAGGATGACCCCACGACCACCTGGCACCTCATGATGGTACGGTGGGAGGAGGTGGACAGGGAGTATGGTCCACTCCCAGAGACTGATTCCTGGGGAGTCGTTACTGACCAGTCCTCCCCGGGAGCCGCCGCAGACCAACCCTCCCGGGGAGTCGCCACTGATCAGTCCTCCCCGGGAGCTGCTGCGGACCTGTTTTCCCGGGGAGTCGTTACTGGCCAGTCCTCCCCGGGATCCGCCATGGACCAAACTGCCTGGGGAGTTGTTACTGACAAGTCCTCCCGAGCCGCCGTGGTCCAGACCCCAGACGCCGCCGCCTGCCAACGACTGTCATCCCCATCCGCTGCCTGCCGCCGGGCATCCCCACCCGCCGCCCGACGACAACGGACATCCCCTGCCGCCGCCGGGCATCCCCTGCCGCCGCCGCCCGACGACGACTGACATCCCCAGCCTTTGCCGCCGCCTGTCGACGACGACGGCATCCCCAGCCTCCGCCTGCCGCCGCCGCGGAGCCTCAGCCTCCGCCGCCGCGGAGCCTCAGCCTCCGCCGCCGCGGAGCCCCACCAGCCAGCATCTAACCCTAACCCTGACTGAGCTCCAGGGAGTGTCCACTGCTCAGTCCTCCCTGGGGGCCCCTCCTGAACTTGACGGGCCGACCGCCCCCCCCCAACTTGACGGGCCGACCGGCCCCCCTGAACCCGACCGGCTGACCGGCCCCTAGACCCCGACGGTCCGACTGTCCCCGTGACCCAGACCGGCCGACTGTTCCACCTGACCCAGACCGCCATCCAGCCCCTTGGCCCCGGCTGGCGCTCGGTGGTCCTGGCCCCCGACTGACGGCCAACAGTTTTGGTCCTCATGGTTCACCATGATGGTACGGTGGGAGGAGGTGGACAGGGAGTATGGTCCACTCCCAGAGACTGATTCCTGGGGAGTCGTTACTGACCAGTCCTCCCCGGAAGCCGCCGCAGACCAACCCTCCCGGGGAGTCGCCACTGATCAGTCCTCCCCGGGAGCTGCTGCGGACCTGTTTTCCCAGGGAGTCGTTACTGGCCAGTCCTCCCCGGGATCCGCCATGGACCAAACTGCCTGGGGAGTTGTTACTGACAAGTCCTCCCCGGGAGCCGCCGTGGTCCAGACCCCCCAGACGCCGCCGCCTGCCAACAACTGTCATCCCCATCCGCTGCCTGCCGCCGGGCATCCCCAGCCGCCGCCCGACGACGACGGACATCCCCTGCCGCCGCCGCCGGGCATCCCCTGCCGCCGCCTGTCGACGACGACGGACATCCCCAGCCTTTGCCGCCGCCTGTCGACGACGACGGACATCCCCAGCCTTTGCCGCCGCCTGTCGACGACGACGGGCATCCCCAGCCTGGCGCTCGGTGGTCCTGGCCCCCGACTGACGGCCAACAGTTTTGGTCCTCAGTCGGCGGTCGGCGCCCCCGACCCCCAGCCGCCATTGGGGCCACTTCCCTCTATGGGCACTGGCTCCCGGGACCCCCCTCGCTCTAGGCCTGGGGGTTCTCCGGCACCCAGACCCAGTTCTCGGACTTCCTCCGGTCCTGGTCCCCGGGGCCCCCTTCTGGGTTCCCCCTTCTTAGGAATCACAGTTCCACATGTTTTTGGTTCCCTGAGTCCTAACTTCCCTGGTCTTGTCTGTCCCTGTCTCGGTCCCCATCACTGTGTCTGTTCCTGTCCCCATGCTTGTCCTGGTACCTTCGTCTGTCCCCGTACTCGTCTCAGTCCCCATGTCTGTCTCTGTCCCAGTGTTTGTCCCATCCCAATTTGTCACCAAGCCCAACCCGTGTGTTTTCGTCATCCCCGTCCGTCCCGTCTCAGTCTGTCCCCGCGCCTGTCCAGTCCAAGCCAGTCCCGTCCCTCCGTAAGTTTTCTTGTGCGCCCCCCTGTGGGCCTTCTTGTGCGCCCCCCCATGGGCCTTCTCGTGCTCTTTGTGTGCCCCCCCGTGGGCCTTCCTGTGCGCTCCGTCTCTTTCTCTTTGTTGTCTTGCTTGCTGTATCTCTCTTTCTCTTCTGTGTGTTCACTTCTGTCTCGGTGTCTCTCCCAGACTGTCTGTTCATTGACTTCCCCCTCTCGTTCTGTTTCCTGCTTCTTCCGTCTCCTCTTTTCATCCGGCCTCCTCTTTCCCCTCTGGTTTTGCCTCCCTCGTCTGGTCGTCTCCTTTATTTCCTCGCCCCCTCGTTCCTAGCCTTTCTTTGTCTTGTTTCCCCTCATCATGTTCCTCCCTCTCTTCGTCTTGTCCCCTCCTGCGTCTCGTTTCACCTTGTCATTCCTTATCTTCCTATTTCTTTGTCTTCTCACCTCTTTCATTCCATAGGCTCCCTAGCCGCTTTGCCTTTGTCCCCTCACTCCTATTCTTGTCTGTAGTTTTTGCTCTGCCTCCCTGGCTTCCCTCTCACTCCGTCTCCTTCGTGTTCCCTCGGGTCCTTTCGTGCTTTTCCGCGTACCCTCCTTCTCCTCCGCTTTTCCTTCGTGCTTCCTTGATCGCCTTCTCGTCAGTGTTCTCTTCTCTCCTCCTCCCTAGCCTCTCTTGCTCCCTTCTCTCTCACTCTCTCCCTTGTTCCCCTTCTCATTCTGCCTGTCTTTGTCCCTAGTGCCCTCCCGGTCCTGTCTCCCGGTATCCTGGTCCTCCTGCTTCCGTGTGCCCTGGTTTCCCCAGTCCTCGGTCCCCCTCTCTCGCTTGTATTTCGCCCTCTCTGGGTTGTTTTTGGTTCTGTTTGGGTTTACTTTTGACATCTGGTATCTGTATTGGGGGGGGGGGTACTGTTATGGTTTGGGGTTTTGGTTGGGTGTATTTTTCCCTTTCTTTTGCCTCCTTGTGTTTTGTCTTGGTTTCTTTCCCTAGTCTTGTGTTTCGGGTCCTGTCTTGTGTTCCCCTGTGTCTGATTGTCCTACTTCCTGTTTTATTTTGGTAGTCTCGCTTCCTGTCTTGTCTTGTTTAGCTTTACTTTGTTTGTCTGATTGTCCAGTCCCGCCCTAATGTGATTCACCTGATGTCTCACCTGTTCCCCATTACCTCGTTACCTCTTGTATTTAACCCCAGTGTTTCCCTTGTCTCTTGTCGGATCATTCCAGTTTGTCTGCTCGTCTGTGCTACACCCAGTCTTGTTGGTGTTTATTCCTCCGTGTTCCTGCCCGTGTTCTGGTTTTGCCCGTGAGTTCTTTCCCTGCCTGTATGTCGCTGTCTTCCCCCTGTGCCCGGTTAAAATTAAAGTAAATATCCTTTATTTCCGTCTTTGTCAATGTCTTTCATAGAGCAAATAACATTATATCTTTCCTACCGTGACATTACCCGTAGATGTGTATAGTTTCCGACTGGGAACCCAGAAATTCCGATATTCACATTTAAAATTGAACACAACAATTGTTATCTTTACTGTGGCTGTTATTGCCACTCTTCATTCTAACCCCAACCGGTCGTCAGACACCGCCCACCACGAGCCTGGGTCTGTCCGAGGTTTCTTCCTAAAAGGAAGTTTTTCCTCGCCACTGTCGCACTGTTGCTTGCTCTGGAGGGAACTACTAGAACTGTTGGGTCCCTGTAAATTCTGGAGTGTAGTCTAGACCTACTCTATCTGGTCTAGACCTACTCTATCTGTAAAGTGTCTTGAGATAACTCTTGTTATGAATTGATACTATAAATAAAATTGAATTGAACAAACAACATAGTCCGTGGCCCCTCACCTGGCATCATGGCGGTACCGAAAGTCAGAAGAAACCGGCAGAGTCATTGTTTTTCATTAACCATTAAGCTTGTACTTAAATTGGCTGGCGCTTTGCGCACAATACTACGGTACTTTGTTGTGTGACATAATTCCCGAGAGGCTGCCTTGTGGCATATAATGACGAATGTATGACTTTAGTCTCATACCTTAGCTTTATTATACCCAACTAAAGACCTCTTATGTATGTAAACATGCAATGGCACAGTGTTGAAATGCAACATTTAGAAAAGAAAACCCATTCATAATTCATCTAGGAAATTGGAAGACTGTTAAATTGCTCCCTGTTGAGCCAAAATTACCCCTGAAATCGGTCACAGTGAAAGCAGAGCTGCTGCCTTCCTCTGTATATCCTCACAACCAGGGCAAGTGCCAAAGCTTTCTTTTGGTTCCAAGACAGAAACATCTTTGCCACCAAATTGCTACTGAAATCACTGTGTATCCTACACAATGTTGCATGTACAGTGAAACGGTGATGTAAACACCAGACACAGACATGGCGTGCTTTCAAATATTAGCGCATGTATGACGTAAATTTAAATACTCTTGCCTGTTTTGCACTGAGCCCAGCGGCAAGCATAACAAATATTTTTTGGGAATAGGACGCAACCTAGCGGCGAGCGCAGCACATGCCGCATACAATGTGAAGTGGCCCTGAGGCAGACAGGGGTGTGCTAGCTAGCTAGCTAAATTACCATTAGATTAGTCTATCTATACAGTTAACGTTACTGATGAATTCATGGGTTAGCCCAGAGTTGTTAACCATGGTCAAAACAATCATACAAAAAATAACTGCGCGTGTTGAACAATGGCGTGACGTTGTTACCCACCAAGTATTAGCTACCTAACGTTGTAGACCAAGCATTGGCATTGGTTACTTGTCAACCAGCAGCTTTACAGTAGGCACCAAAGCACTTTTCCTCTTCGTTCCCCCTACAGGCTGGACGGGAAATTGTCCATTACTGTTATATTACCATTATTATTATGTCTCATTCCAAAGAGATAATGAACCATTTAAACGACTTTGGAAACATTATTTTAAGGTATAAAAAGAATCTTTGGTGTTGGATCAATCAATCAATCAATCAATATTGAAATCATTCAATATCAAGATTGAGAAAAAAAGTTTATTTGGATCCTGTGCAGGGTCCAAAATTAACAGTCGACAGTCAACAAATGTGGGGGCGGGATGACACATAAAGGCATAAACACTGCACACCAGCCACCAGCCACTACCTTCTGTTTAGTGATAGCTAGCGTTTAACTCAGGCTAGTAAGGTATAGTTTTTTGGCAGCCAGCCTTTCAAAAGAAAGCACAGGAAATGGAATCTCAATTTACCCGTCCGGGAGGCTCTGACACACTCCACACTCCGAACGCTGCAGGCTTGAACTGGTGTTGATGTGTATTGTCGGACACGTGCAGCCACTTTCCTGCAACAACTTGCGGGACTGACACAAGTCCACAGTGGCGTGTATGTCCAAGTCTGTCTCAACCGCCTCCACCAGCAAGTTGTCAGTGGTGTGTCTGCCTGGTTTACTCTCTGATGGCCAATTTAACTCTTTAACTCGCCTGTGTCACGTAGCTGAAAAAAAAAGCAGAAAAAAAGAAGAGCTTAAAACGCAACTTGTGCAATGTGATCTTGTGATCTGGACAGGAAGGATAACTCTGCGAGTTGGAAGGGGTGTGTCGCCATTCTGGCTTCTCACAGCGCACAGGTTCGTGGATCCGAGTGTTGCGCTTTCGGTTTTGTATATAGTTACAGCCCTAATAAGCCCTTTTTATGTCTTTTTATAGCCAAAGGTTTTTATTGTTATTATCTTTATACTGTCTTTCTTTTTCTGTAAAAACTGATGCTGGAAATTTAAATTTCCTTGCGGGAGTCATCCCAAAAAAGATTAATAAAGAGAAGTCTAAGTCTACCAGTCTAACTAATCTTTTTTTTTTTACTTTTGTTTGTTGTGTTCTGTATTCTTTTATTTATATATATGTTTAGGGCTAAGAGGGATGGTACATTTGAATGTACAATTGTACTGTAAATGTCAATAAACTTGATCATTATAACAACAAGGTTGTGTTGCTTTGTGACTCATTGTGCAGAGTCTGTTCTTGCAGTGACAATTTAAAGTGCAGTTTTCTGTAATCTCTGCACCTGGTAAAAGACATATCCGGGAATGATGGAAGCATGGATGCAAGAGGTGGAAAACTACTTTTGTGTTAACATGTCGATGACATTTTCACAATGCTCTTCTGATAAATCATCCTGGACACATCAGTGTCCGGGATGAATAGCCTATAAAAGCGTTGAAAGACCACAATCACATAACACAGTGATAGCTGATAGAATCGTTGAACGTCACTTACAGGCAAAGCTTTTGTCTGACCGATCGCAGCAGATATCATCAGTGGCCTATTCAACTGGTTAGCACCCAATCCATCTCTCACTCAAGGGTCAACAGCGAATGTTCCCCTGAAGCACTGGCTGAGAGAAGCCACTCAGTCAAAGTCTGAAGCTGACACTTCATACTAATGAAATTCAGACATCCTTTTATTAATTTTACTTTAAGTATTTTATGGTTTGACAAGGCCTACAGTATATGTAGAATTATGTGTAGTTTCGACAGTTAAGGGCCATCCGCACCAAAAACAATAACGATAATCAGAATCAGAAAAGGGTTTATTGTCACAATAAGTTACACTTATGTGGAATTTGCCTTGGTTAATGGTGCATACATAAACATATTAAACATTAATATGACAAAAACTATTAATGTTAAAAAAAACTTAAGTGAAATGTTCTGACCATGGGACCTTTTAACAAAAAAATTACCATTGATTAAGAGGGTGATAGTGTCTTTAAAAAACTAACTCCGCAATGTCATCTAAAATTAAAATTAAATGTGACCTCCTGTCAATTCTGATAGATTTTGATTGGCTGTCGTAGTTGTTGAGTGGACACCACCATCCACTTGCGTTAGAACGATTTTTAAAACAACATATTTATAATTCTTGGTGTGTACAGCCCTTTGTTCAAATTCATCCTGACCAATGCACCAAGTATTTTTTATATCTTAGCATGCCCTCCCTCTGCAGCAACATTGGCATGCTAACTTAAGAATTTCTTCAGGTTGCATTATATAATATAATATTGTGTGATCCAGGATTTCCTCCCCTTGACAGTAGAGTGTGGGACTTGGGCAAACCTGGGTGTACTATACACCTTAAGGCTGTCCGAAGGTCCGGCAAAAACCCAGGTCTTTCCATTCATGTTGAATGGGGGTAGTGTGTGTAGGCTGCGGTGGGGGTTGCCCCAGGCGGGACACTCAAAAAAAACAGACTCAAATTTTGGACACTCGCAACCCCACGTCACACTGCAGTGTGTTTTGAGATATGGTTTGAGGTGGTGTAAGAATCCCGTACAGTACACAGGAAACATCACTGCCTTTATCGCTGCCATAAGAAAGATTTAAAACACTTTTTTTAACTGCCCCGGAGTTTCTTTAATAGCTGAATGTTTCCTGCAACAACAAAGCATTCACTATGTCTCCCTCATCTCTTTTCTTTCTCTCTCTCGTGAAATAAAGTTGCCTTCAAGTGCAACTTCACGGAAAACTAACTGTGAAATATGAAGCCTAATGGTGCTTTGTTGGGGGATTTCTGTGTAGGAAAAAACAAATACATAAGTTTAAATTATATAAGGTTTCTGCACCTTCTGTTTACATAGAAAACAATCTTATATTGTTAAAGCATCAGTTAAACATTTTGTTTGTGCTTGTTTTCTGAGAAGATCAATTCCACTCTCTGTTTGTACTTCTCAATTGAATTCCAGTGAGGAATGGCAGCTCAAAGTAGTGTTCACACTAACTCTATATAAGTAAGTGTGTTTGTGCAATAGGTGATGAGTTAATTACAGCAGTAGTACTAGTAGTCCCTGCCACTGACCTATGCCAGATGTCTGATGCAAAAATTCCCAATATGTGATGTCTCCAATATGGCCTATATAGTCAAAGCTACAAACAATAAACTGTGTCAATACCAGATTTAATAATTCAGCTGCAGGGGAACATGAAAGAGACTGCACTGGTGAATCACTGACATCTGTTTCATCATAACAAAGTCAATGCAAAATATATTTTCCATCCAAAGTAGTCTGCCACCTCTATAAATCCTCAATTAGTGGACCAACAAACACATTGCATTTATTAGTTTGAAAAACATATTTAAACCAGCCACTGGCACATATTGGGGGAAATGTCTATTTTAATATCTTTAAGACAAGTTGAACACTAAATCCTCCTTTTTGAGTTAGTAAACTACTTGTAAAGTCACTTTATTACAGGATCAATCAGCCTCTCTACTTAACACTGTGGTAAGGGACGAGGTGGCAGCGGTGTTGAGGAAGAATATATATATAAAAAAAATCTCTTGGAGGGAACCCGGTTTACTACACCAGGGTTTACCTAAAGGTGGTGTCCACAGATGACTCCCAGAGGGGTTGGGGGCCGTGTTCTGATGCATTAGCGAGGGGTCTGGATGTCCGAGCAAGGCCAGCGTCACCTCAATCACCTGTAGCTTCTGGCCATGTCGGTTCTGACAGGCCAGAATGTTCTAGTCAGAACTGACAACCCAGCGGCGGTTTACATGAGCAAACAGAAAGGGACACCCTCCCCGTTGACGTGGTGCAGGTTACTGTTAGGTGTGTGTGTGTATGGAATTGCGGTAATGTCGGAGCCAAGTGCAGAGAGCAGGCAGGCAGTGTAGAGCTTGAAGGTTTAATTGACGCAAAGTACAAACCAATAACAGGTGTCCAGCAAAGAAATCCAAATGAGGCAAAAGAAATCACATGAACACAGAGCCTAGACAGTAACACTCAATGATCTGACACAGGACAAGGGAAGCACAAAGACTAAATACAGTGGGTAACGAGGTAACAAGACGCAGGTGACAAGAGGGCTGGGAAACAGGTGGAAGACATCAGGTAATCATGGGGGAAAACACAGGAAGTAAAACTCAAGACAAGCCAGAGACCCAGACTTCAAAATAAAACAGGAAACAGAACATATACAAGACCAGACCAAAAATAAAACATGACAGTAACCAGGCTAAGAAATAAACACAGGAAAACAGACTACCACTATAAAACAACACACAAAACCACAACAATTACACTTTCTGTCTCTGCGGGCCACCCATGTTCCGACCTGCCTTGACCTGTGGGCAGACCTTCTCTCCAGTGGGTGCCGCTTGTGAGAATGAAGGTTGTACCCATTTGTGGTGGAGCAAATATGGATGCGCTGGCGCATTCGTACCCCAACATGCTCCTGTAAGCATTTTCCCCAGTTGCACTGATGATGATTGCCCATTCTGGAGAGGGTGTGCCAGCGGGGTCTGTCCCTGATTCTGGTGACTGGGAAGGACATGGTATGCTGAAATAGTCAGTCTGCTGACACTAGTCTGGCTGTCAGCTTCCCCTTCACAGGGATCTTTACCCAGGGCTGTGAAGGCTTAATGCCTACCTGTTTTTGAGTTGCCAAATTTGATAGCTTGGGGTCTACCCCCAAGTAAACGACGATGGCATAAGGGTAACAGGGGCGCTTTCAATGATTCTAGAAAGCAACAACAATTTCAGCAGCATATCAGAACATGATGGCTGTAACACAGTTTTTTTTTTTGTGAACTTTATTTATAGATTTTCAGAAATGACAAAGACACAACATATTACCAATCCGTCCCAACCCAAACACCAAGGCTCAAACAACAACAAAAGAGGAAAAAAATTATTTAAAAAATTAAAAGAGAAAAAAGAGGTGGGTACAAAAAATATAGCTACCGAGCAAATCATTTTAATTATAAAGAGTAAATATTTTTATATGACCATATTAGTAGGAATGTGTGCTGTGTAGTATAAATTCTTAATCGCGGGATCAGGTATCACACAAAAAATTCATCTTGTCAGGCTTCAAGTAAGGTAAGGGCATCGTTTAGGTGTGTGTGTGTGTGTGTGTGTGTGTGTGTGTGTGTGTGTGTGTGTGTGTGTGACGGCCGCAACTGTTCATTCAAAACAACAATGGCAGGCGTGATGGACGGATGGTTCATCCAAGCACCTTTCAAACAGTTTCCATTGAGGGCTTGTCAGATGGTTCTGTATAACAAACCATTTGGTGCGTCAGGTTATGTGACAAAGACTGACATGGAAAACTAAAGCTGTGCAGGACAATGGAGACAGCGCTTATCTTTGTGTTTTTCTGGAGCTTGTGTAATTGTACAATTGGGTCTTGAGTCTGGCACCTGCATTTGTCAAACATGGTGAGGTAATTTAGAAGTGATTCATCCAAGCTGCTGTGCTTGCTGTATAAATAGATGGAAAAGAAGACAAGAGAAGGGAGGAGTCTCTTAATAAAAGAGAAACAGTTGATGTAATACGGTTTGGTTGAGAGGAAATGAGAGCAGGGAGGTCTGAAAGGCACCAACAGGGGCCGAGGAAGGATAGAGGTGTACAGAAAACCAAAGTATGCCCAAAACCAAGCTTTGAGGACACACAAGAGCCGAAAGGTTCAATTAACATGAATCATAAAGCCTGTTGAGAGGCTACAAAATACTCTCATTGCTTTGATGACTACATGTAGTGGGAAATAAAGCACTTGAAAACAAGAGTGCAATTATCCTGCTAATTTCCACCTCTCATTCGTCGACTTTTGTTTGATCAAGCTGGGCTGTTAAGGGGAAGGAGTATGATGCCATAATTAACAATTTCAATAACTATAAAAAAAACTATTTATATGGCACCTATAAAAACACAGATACAAAGTGATTTACAATAAAAACTCATTTAAAACCAGGGGAAAAGTACTTAAAGCCAAAAACTAAAGGAATAATATAATACAGAGAGTAAGACAAACAAAGATGTCTCAAAACAGAAATTAAATCACATTACACAAGAAATCAGTAAAGTTTGATTTAAAAGCTTAGATAATAAATATCTTTTGATTAGAGATGTTGATTAGAGACAAGAACTGCCTTGGTTGAGGTTTAATAAATTAATAAATAGGAATGTGTGTTCAATTGTGTGAAGTGTTCTGAGATGATGAACAATGAACGGATGTTATGTGATGACAGCATGGTGGGTAGATAAGTAGTAGCATGTACTTTATCAAATGTTATTGTGTATGTTTATATTCTGTCTTATGATTTCCTATTATGTATTGGTTACGATATATCATAATGTGCATATTAAAGCTTTGTAACCTTTTGATACTAGTTACATTCAAGCCATTACCCTTTATTTTCTTTCCAAAAACCATATTTGAGCACACACACATAAATGTAGATTCCTGTAAATCAACAACACATGTGTGTCAACACTTTTGTTGACACTGTTTATCGCTGTTTTAAACTTTTTCTTACGTTTTTCACCTTTTTTCAACACTTTTGACGCTTTTTTCAATGTTTGTTACTTTTTTAGAAGATGGCGCCCGTGTGTGTGGCGAGCCGTCTGCCTTTGTCACCGGTGTTGTGTGTTGTTTTATTTTTATTGTTTTTAATTCGCGATGTGTCGCCGTTACTAGTGTATGATCGCCTCACTCTTTTAAACATACGTGATTTTGTGGAAAAACTGCCGATTCAGGGTAGCAACGGACGACCAAACACACCGCCGCCTCTGCTGGCGTCCATACCTCCCCACCTGTGTCGGTTCCCTAGCGGGTTGGTCCGCAACAGCCGCCGCAGACGACGAGGAAGGAGAGGTGGATTGAGTTGCAGATTGAGAGTTTATGGCCCCGTCCTCCGCTCATCGCTTGGGTCTTCCGGGGAGAGTGTCAGCTATTACTTACGAGGAACAACTGATCCCTGCTATCGATGGCTGATACCGGCTATTCCCGAGGTTGGGTACCCGCGTCCGCGCTGCCGGCCCAAGAGGATCTCCAGACGAGGCTGCATACCTGACAATCTTTGCCCGGTCGCTTATGCCTCCGAACGGGTGGACCAGAGTTTAATTCGCATGGCTCTGTTCAACACTCGGTCAGTTGTGAATAAGACTTTTATCCTCAATGACTTTTTTATTTCTCAATCCCTGGATTTTCTCCTGTTGACAGAAACCTGGCTGAAACCAGGTGAAAACACCGCCTTTTCAGAGCTCCTCCCACCCGGATGTTCCTATTTTAACTCCCCAGGATCATCTGGTCGTGGAGGGGGTCTTGCTGTTGTTTTTAATGACAGATTTAAATGCCGGCTTCTTTCTACAAACGCTTACTCCAGCTTTGAGCTGCAGTTATTTGTGATGGACCTTGTGAGCCCTGTGCTATGTGCCGTTGTTTATCGCCCACCCAAATATAATAAGGACTTCATTCATGAGTTTTCTGAGTTTTTGGCAGACATCTTTCCAAAATTTGATCAATTTTTGATTTGTGGGGATTTTAACGTTCATGTTTGTTGTCCGTCCGATCAATTAGCCACTGATTTTAAAAGCCTTTTAGAAACTTTTAATTTAACTCAATCAGTGGATAAACCTACACACTGTCGTGGGCATACCTTGGATCTCATTATTTCTTTTGGGCTTTTAATTGACGTTAAAGAGATCTCTGAGACTGCCATCTCAGATCATTTTCCCATTGTGTTTGAATATATAGCCCCTCCTTCAGCTATAAAGTCTTTGGCTCCATCGTGCCAGCGTCGTATCATCACTTCAACCACAGCTGATGAATTCGCTGCTGCATTTAAGGAGTCAGAGTTTTTCGCCATGAATGGAAAGGCTTCTCCCACCTGCCCAGACAATATTCTCTCTTTCTTCCATTCTACCTGCTCCGGGATTCTGGACACTATCGCCCCTTTTCGGCATAAATCGACTAAATTAACAACGGATCCCTGGATTAATGTCAATACTGTACCATTAGGCAACGTTGTAGGCAGGCTGAAAGGAAATGGAAGAAGGATAAACTGCATGTCTCGTTGGACTTTTGCGGGCCAGTCTTGCTGATTACCAGAGGGCCCTACGAGAGGCAAAATCTCAGTATCTTTCTGATATAATTTCTAGCAGTAGTCACTGCCCTAGGGTCCTGTTTGCTACAATTAATTCTTTTGTGAACCCACCAATTTCTGCTCTTGCTGATGTTGCAACTATCACTTGTGAAAATTTTCTTCAATTTTTTGTTGATAAGGTTGACTCTGTTAGGCAGAGTACTAGGAAAGGTTTTAATAAGGAATTTTTTGTTGCTCCAGTTCATTCTGCTGTGTTTGAGGAGTTTGAGTTAGTTTCTTTATCTTCCCTTAGCGAGATAGTGAGATCATTGAAGTCCACAAATTGTCCATTTGATATTATGCCTACTAGAGTCCTGAAACTGGTTTTTGATGTTGTCGGGCCTGGGCTTGTGGATTTAATGAATAGCTGTCTTAGTCTAGGAACCGTCCCAGCTGCCTTTAAACATGCTGTGGTTAGGCCCCTTCTTAAAAAGCCTAACCTTGACTCTACACTGCTATCTAATTTTAGACCTGTTTCTCATCTTCCATTTCTTTCTAAAGTTTTGGAAAAAGTTGTTTTCTTACAGTTGAAACCCTTTCTGGAAAACAACTCTGTCCTTGAAAAATTTCAGTCTGGATTTAGGTCTCACCACAGCACTGAGTCTGCATTATTAAAGGTACATAATGATATTGCTTTCTTTGTAGATAACAAATGTCCTGTTGCCTTAGTGCTACTAGACCTCACAGCTGCCTTTGATACGGTAGACCATACAATCCTCCTGTCACGCCTGGAACAGTTTGTTGGCATTCATGGCACCTCACTGAAGTGGTTTATGTCATACTTATCAAATAGAACTTTCTCTGTGATGATGGGGGATTTGACTTCTTCCTGTGCTTCTCTTTCCTGTGGAGTCCCGCAAGGCTCCATTCTTGGCCCTATTTTGTTTTCATTATATATGCTACCGCTAGGGTCAATTATAGCCAGACACAACCTATCTTTTCACTGCTATGCAGATGATCTCCAAATCTATCTGCCATTGAAGCCTGGTGATGTACAAGGTACCTTAGTTGACTGCATCACGGACATTAAGCAGTGGTTTGCCCAAAATTTTATGCACTTAAATGAGGATAAAACTGAATATATTGTGTTTGGAGAATCTGTGTCTAACGGGTTTGGTCCCTGGTTTCCAACGGCCAGACAGACGGTAAAGAACTTAGGAGTGATTTTTGATAGTTCCTTTAAATTCAACAAACAGATTGATAATGTTGTTAGATCGAGCTTTTTTAAACTGCGCCTTCTGGCAAAGGTAAAATCGTTTTTAAACCGTCATGACCTTGAGAAGGCTATTCACGCTTTAATAAGCTCTAGACTGGACTATTGCAATGCCCTATATATGGGTGTTTCCCAGTCCTCTGTTGACCGTCTCCAACTTGTCCAAAATGCAGCTGCCCGCCTGTTAACGGGCATGAAAAACGAGACCACATAACTCCGATTCTTTATTCTCTCCATTGGCTCCCGGTACACTTTAGAATTAAGTATAAAATTGTATTGTTTGTTTTTAAAGCTCTTAATGGCCTTGCCCCATCTTACATTTTAGACATGCTGATTATTCGAAATTGTGGTAGGACGTTGAGGTCATCTAATCAACTCATGTTGGAAGTGCCCAGGTCAAAACTGAAACACTGGGGTGACTGCGCTTTTTCGGTTTCTGGACCTAAGCTCTGGAATAAGCTGCCCAGTGAGATGCGTATCATTACTGACCTGGGTCTTTTTAAATCAAGACTTAAGACGCATCTTTTTAAACTGGCGTTTGGTACCTAGTAATGTGATGACACATTTGCATTGATTGTATTGTTTTTTATTTTTGTTTATTTATTATTTTTTTTCTTACTTTTATCATTCGATATTGTAATTTTGTTAGTGGTGTATTGTTGTTTTAAATCTGTGGTTTTATTTGTTGTGAAGCACTTTGGTTCACTTATCGGTCGTTGTAAAGTGCTATATAAATAAAATACATTTACATTTACATTTACATTTACATTTTTGACGTTTTCAACACTACGTAACACTAACTTATTACTTTTAGTTTTACAGTTATATTTGGAATTTATGGTCAATAAACCTCATTTATAGGAAAATATACCTAATGTTTGACTTCGAAAAGCAAAAAATAGGATTCATTTAGACTAAAATTAAAGGAAAGTATGTTGATGGATAATCACAGACTGGAATATGTCAACTTTTACTCAATACTATTTCAAAAACGGTTACATTTTTTTTCTCCAAATGCTAAAAAATTGAATAAGACACCCCAAAATTAATGAAAGTAGAGATTTGTACTTGCCAAAGAGCGTTGTGTGGAATCAATCATGTTATTTTGGGTAATTAAAAATTGTCATAAAATCAAAATTGTTTGCAAGGCTATTTTTAATTTATACTTTAAGTAAATTTCCAAGCCTGTACTTTGTTGCATTTACTTGAGTAAAGAAGTTAAATCAGTACTTTTACTGCTTTTACCAGAGTATATTTTAACACAGTATCTGTACTTCTACTTAAGTACGGGAAGTGAGTACTTTTGCCATCTCTGTCTGTGTGTGAACTGTGTGGGAAACGGCTACCTCAAGTCTACAGCTGTGGGCTTCCCAACTAGCAGAAGGGAAAAAGGCAACTTTTTCTCCGTGGGCGCGACGAATTACTTAAGAAGTTTACCCCGCCAGCCATCAGACATCCTTCAAGTGCGATCTCAGCTGTTTGTGAGTAATATCTGCCCCACACTTTGCCACTAACTGACAAAACAAGATACTGTGCGCAGTCAGAACCGAACTGTGAACTGGACTAACTGACGCTGCGCTTTTGCTCTCACACACGTACATCGCACCAGCGCCTAGTGAACTGAACTGTACAGCAGCGGCTCTGGTACGTACACACTCACACTGCTAAGTAGTCCCTCCAGGATTTCAGACTTTTTTTGAGATTGTTGCGGCCCAAAATGCCTGATGTTGCAGGAGCTTTTGTAAAAAATTGTTTTTTGTATGTTTGTTTTAATGGAGTTGCGGGAGACAGAGAAAGTTGCAAAAGAAGTAGAATTATTTTGTATAGTTCTTTAAAAATAAAACGGGAACTTGTTTTGGGGAGAATAAAATTACTCTAGTATGAGTTTTCAAGTAAGTTTGTGTGTAATAAGTTTGTGTGTGTGTGTTTGTGTGTGTTTGTGTGTGTGCGCGCGCGTGCATGCATCAATTGCTGGAAAAACTAATCAGCCCCGCCCACTGCAGAGAGCTGACAGGATTGAAACAGCAGCCGCTTCAGCGACGTCAGAGTGAAAAATCATTACAGCGTACATTGATCTTAAAATGTGTACAGGTTGGCAGGACGATCTTTTGCTGTACATTTTGTTGGTAAATGTGCGATGTTCGAGTCACACACGTCTCGTTAAACAAGGAAATTAATTTGGCTCTCAGTGTCACACACTGATACAAAGTCTGGCACGTGGGACTGCTGGGATTGGTTGAAGTCGCGGGTTATTGGTCAAATTGTGTCAGGTTCACTCAGCACCTTCTTTACTGCACACACACTTCAGGTGGCCACCATATAGTCTGAATCCTACTTTACACTGCCTAAGAAGCTGGTGCTAGTCCAAGCGGCTGCACAGTGGACAACCTGCTTATCTATTTGAACACTGAGGCCTTAGCCATTGGGTGTGTGGGACCTAGATCCTGTCCCACTCAGTCCTCCCCAGGTTTAAGTACTGGATTACCCCTACAAGGCAGCGGCAATAACCCCGACCGCCACACCTGGATTTACAACCAACTACGGAATGGCTGCGGATTGGTAGCTGGAGAGATGCCAGTTCACCTCCTGGGAGCTCCTGGGCACCGTAACCCCCCCCCCCCATCTGCTCAGGGTGCTGGAACAGCACTGGCAGCCCACTAACTCTCTGATATCTCTCAATTTGTGCATGAATAGGTCCTGAGCATGTGTGAGCGTGTGTGTGTGTGTGTGTGTATGTGTGTGTGTGTGTGTGTGTAGTGATTACTAACAAAACAGAGTGTAAATTGTGTTTCCCCTCTGGGGATCAATAAACAGTATAAATTATTATTATTATTAATACAGAGGCTCTAATGCAGCCTTAAATTTAAACCTGGCTCCACAGTCCTGGGCAAATGGAATAGTTACCTTCATTATTGTAAAGGAAATGAATGCTCCTCCATGCACAGGGACAGCAACCTCAACTCTTTTTTTGTTCATCAGTGGGTTGGCAGCTTTACAGATTCAACATGATTATCTCTTCACGCTCTGCAGCCTAGCAAGGAAATCACTTTGGTTATGCTTTGAGATGTGCAGCATAATTCTTACCTCTACCTTGCCCTTTTTTCCTTTCTCTGGCAGAGCTCTGAAATTTGTTGAAACGCCTTAACTTGCAACTGTCACTGTCACTACCAAGCCCTTTTTTTGCCCATCTGTTTGCTGTTAGAATCTAATAGTGTAATTTTTATTTTTTTACTGCTTTTTTTTTGTACCCCACTCCCTTTTAGAGCCAGATGGCATCCTGCTGTAAGGGGGAACTGCTAGAACACACACACACACACACACACACACACACACACACACACACACACACACACACACACACACACACACAGCAGCATCTGACAGGGCACAGAGATACTCGTCTCTCTTAGAGAAGCTTGTAAATAAATTACGACATGTACATAGAGGAGGACACAGAGGATTAAAAAAACATGATGGACTCTTCAGAAGAGGTCATTATCCTCAAGTTTCTGCGTGGGGAAAGTCATCGGACAAAACAATCTTCTGACCATAACTGTACTGAGAAAGCCAGAGAGAGTTGTGTGGAGCTGATAGTCTTAATTAGCTTTTAGCAACTCATTTGGTTCAATGGCTTGACTTTCTTTAATATCAAAATATTATAGTTATATACAGTGCATTATAATAATATGAACTCCACATAACACTACTAGGGACACCTAGGCAGTGGTGTACGGTGATGTCATTCAGAGGCTAGGCACTGAGTTATGAAAGCCAGATTACATCATTTATTGATTAGGCTAATACGCAATTGTAGCCCGCTAGAAAAATGATGGAAATAAATATGAATATATTATATTATTGCTATAATAAAATAAAACTAGTTAATCTATTATAAATGCATAAGGTTATTAAGAACCAATTAAAACATTGGTTCAGGAGTTGATCCCGCCTTGATTGATGGGTGACAGCGGGTGTCACACAGCCAGCCTGTTAGCCGCTGATACGAAGAGATAACAGAGACATTAACATTCAAATATAATTGCATATGTCACCTAAACACTTGGAAAAGTACGTTGGGAACTGTACCGCTGCCAGGGAGCCTTGAGGGATTTTCGTTGTGTGGGATAATCGTCATGTTTATCCGACGTGAAACTTGGTGAGTTAGCTAGCCAAAGTGATTGAAGTACAGTATCGAGTGCATTGCTACAGTCAGCTAACGCAGACGCTGCGCAGCATGTCATATTAATGCATGTCGGTGTGTCAATCTCGGTTTTATATTAAATCTATCTATCTATTTAAGCTCATTCACAATATACATCTGGGTTATAAAAGTAATTTGCAGTATGTATGTAAACTATATTCCTGTATTTTGAGTGCATGGGTTCAACACGTGCATCTAGCTTCAGTTTTGGTTAACACTGTTGGTATACATGATGTAAAGAGATCAAGCCATATGGCTAGAATGGGAAATTTATTTTATTGCAGACTTGTACGAGACATGAGTACTGTTGGTGTAACATATGTTTAATACACTGTACTTACCCTATGTAAAATATGTTACCATTTAGTTCATAATGTTATTCTGACCTTGTTTACACAGGTCAGATCTGGATTGTCGCTGATTAATGTAAACATGTCATGTACTGTAGATCTGGAAGGTGAAATAAAATTGTTTGGACCAGCCTTGAATTGGTGCTCCACCTGGTTGCTGCTGTTCTGGGGATGTGGCGTTTGATGGTCTCATCCAGGAGATGGGTGCGTTTGGATGATTTGCTAAAAAAAAGCAGCTGTCTTGAAAAAAAGTTATGCACTCTGGGATGCACTCTGGGCTAGAACCAGATTCAACTTGTGTGCATTGCAATGTGTGAAAATAGCTTTGGCCACCTTCTCTCTTTAACCCCTGCCTGCACCCTATGTAGCTCTGACGCCATGACAGAGGCTTCATCGTATGTCTGCGCAACCAGTTTATCGCAGCAGTTGTATTTCTCTAATGTGCTCAGTACCTACTGCGAAATAGCTGCTGCTCTCTGGTCGTTGCTGACATCAAATCAGTCGACTTGTCCAACTCCACAGCAACATGTATGTCACTTCTAATGTCAGTGAAGAGCACGTCTGCCACTGAGTCGATAAGATCATTTTGTGTTATGTTAGATGTACCAGAAAATACAGTAGATGTACGTAGATGTCTAGGAAGGAGGTTGGTTGCGGGCAGGTTGTTCAGATCACAGTATCCCATTGAAGTCCAAACAGTCTGACTCGCAGGGATAACCGTACATTTGCTGACTGTTAGCACAGCCACATAGTTAATCTTTTCTTCCATACCAGTCAGTTTGAAAATAATTTTTGTCCCTTTTGCTGCAGTAGTCCATCTAAGGTTGGCATAGACCTCCATCTTGCTTTCAACTCCTTTTTTGAATTGAAATCGAGCTTGGAGAAATTCCTCAACGTTGTGAGTGTGTGTGATATCGGCGGACACCGTTGCTGTCATTTTGACTTTGAGTTTTTGGGATTACGCGTACAACGTAGCTGATGTAATGACGTTAGCTGCGCAAATGTCTAGTAATATCTTGATTTTAATTGGCCCATGTTTGATATGTAATGGAGATGATTACTGGCATAACATATTTACGCCCACAGGCACAGCAGAGTTGTGCTATTTGCTGTACATGTTGAAGAATACAGGATTAAAGTGTGCATGCGCAACATGGGCTTTACGCTTGTCGTCCACAATGAACGGACAGTAAAACACTGCTCATTCTACCATTTCTTTGTATGTGATTATGCAAAACTGCTACATTTGTCATCATAACGTCTAAATAATGGGAATAACAGACATATTGCATGTATAAAGATATAAGATTAAACAGTAAAAATACAAGTACAAGTTTATTAAATTAAACGATTTAACCCTTCCTGTCAAAAGTGAAAATCAACACTTTTGACACTTTTAATCAATGTTTTTAACTTTTTCAATGTTCAACACTATGTAACACTAATTTATTAACTTTAGTTTTACAGTTATTTTTGGAATTTATGTTCAATAAACCTCATTTATAGGAAATTATACTTAATGTTTGAGTTAGAAAAGCAGAAATTAGGAATTATTTCAACTAAAATTAAAGGAATGTATGTTGATGGATATTCAACAGACTGGAATATGTCAACTTTTACTCAATACTATTTCAAAACCACTTAATTTTTTTTTTCAAATGCTATAAAATTGAATAAGACACCCCAAAATTAATGAAAGTTGAGATTTGTACTTGCCAAAGAGCGTTGTGTGGAATCAATCATGTTATTTTGGGTAGTTTAAAAAGAACATTGATATAGGAAAACGGGTCAATTTGACCCGAGGACAACATGAGGGTTAATAAACATTTTTATGTTTTAATTTTGGCAGGGTATGCAGTGACTAGCTTGCCTACCCACGTCTCTGCACCTAGGACACGCCAGTGCATATCCATTCAGAGATGCGTGATTCTTTTTGAAACTGACTAAAACTAATACACTACTATTAGAAGGGATAGCATTCCACTGTTTTGAATAGATAAGGCGTGTTTGAGCTAAACCATACGCAAAAAAATAAAAGTTGTAATTATTTCCTTGTCCAGAGCTTGTTTAATGATAAAGTGGATATATTGCTGTGGTTTTTATTTCTAGCTGTTATTTTGGAGTACTGCAGGCAGCCTATGTGCTGGGGGTGTAACTTTGGGTTCAACGTTGGAGGGGGGGGTTGAGATGTCCAATTTTGAGCAAAATTGAAAATTTGAGCATATCAAACACTTCATTTTTTGCATTCTGGTAAAGGTTTCTGCAAGGAGTTTTGCCTTTTCTGCATCAAGTTATGGTGCTAATATATTTATTTATGTAGAGGACATTATACAAGTTTTTTGGGGGGTTGCACTGGCCAGTTCTGATTATTGAGGGGTGTTAAATTACGCCTATGTAGTTGCTCAATAACAGCAAGGACACATCGTCTCAAACCGTTAACAGCGTTATGTGTGATTGTGAACTTGCAAGTTAATTCTTTCAAGGACAACCAGAACGTTCTCCCCAAGAACACTAGTCCGTTCTCTGCTATCTTGAGTTTGAGAAAGGTTGCAAATAGGTGTTGTGTCCTGTTAATAACTGTAAGTGAACACTGGGGGCGCTAGAGTGCACAGTGAGGATATGCAGGTGAATGGTCTGTGGGTAGATGAAGTGAATGATGTGCGAAAAAGAAGGAGAAGATCAAAGTTGGAATTAGCGTGATACATGTCTCTCACCTCTTGTCTGAAATACTTTTACTAAACAAAACAATAGGGAACAGAAAAGAAAGTAGCCTCAGAGTGAAAGGTCCCTTTGGATGCTTTTATATAGACCTTAGTGGTCCCCTAATACTGTATCTGAAGTCTCTTTTATATAGACCTTAGTGGTCCCCTAATACTGTATCTGAAGTCTCTTTTATATAGACCTTAGTGGTACCCTAATACTGTATCTAAAGTCTCTCTTATATAGACTTTAGTGGTCCTCTAATACTGTATCTGATGTCTCTTTTATATAGACTGTAGTGGTCCCCTAGTACTGTATCTGAAGTCTCTTTTATATAGACCTTAGTGGTCCCCTAATATTGTTTCTGAAGTCTTTTATATAGACCTTAGTGGTCCCCTAATATTGTATCTGAAGTCTCTTTTATATAGACCTTAGTGGTCCCCTAATATTGTATCTGAAGTCTTTTATATAGACCTTAGTGGTCCCCTAATACTGTATCTGAAGTCTTTTATATAGACCTTAGTGGTCCATTCACATGAATGTGTGTGAACAGTTCCTGTACTATGTAAAAGTGCTTTGAGTAGTCATTGAGACTAGAAAAGCGCTATATAAGAACAGTCCATTTACATTACATTTAGAGCCAGTCCCACAATGAGCTTTCCTTAGTCTGTTCCATTTCTAAGTCTGAGTCAGCTTTTGAGGAGGGGGGGCAAGGTGGAGGCTGGGGGTGTGGCCTTGACCAACTGCCACTTTGCTCGTTTGGAAGCCATGATGTCTCTCTCTCATGGGTGGACCAAATTCTCTGGGCGGGTAAAGCAGAGAAAGGAGAGGTAACCCATATGAGGTCATAAGGGGCAAGATTCCAGATAGGCCCATCTGAGCTTTCATTTACTCAAAGGCAGAGCAGGATACCCAGGGCTCGGTTTACACCTATCCCCATTTCTAGCCTCTGGGGGACCATAGGCAGGCTGAGGGAACGCATATTGATGTTAATGCCATGGGACCTTTAAAGACTCATTCACCATCCCTGACCAACTTCTTTGCAGGCTACAGTCATAATTACTACGACCACTACAGGGCTTTGTCAACAACATATGTTGTTTTCTTTGAAACGACAGTATGGCATAGGAATATCCTTATGTTGAAAGGGAAAGTCACTTCCCAAACTGTTGACAGCAGCACACTGCACATGATCAGGTGGGGGAACTGTGGACATTGGTTCTCCGCTTTCAGGTATGAAAAGGACCTTGGACACAAATGCATGGGAAAATAGGGCCCAGGTTGAAAAATCCAGGATTAGCCTTTAATGTTATAAATTCCACTTGTGCTTTATTTGCTATGACAAATCCAAATGCTGAGAAAGAAGCCCATTAATCAGATCCATACACAGTAGGAATTTATATAATAAGAAAATTATACTATTTATTGATCCCCAGTGGGGAAATTACATTTTACACTGTGTACACTTTTGTTAGAATCACACAGGCCTGAAATACACACACATGCTCAGGACCTAGTCATGCACAAATGGAGAGATCTCAGAGTGAGTGGGCTGCCCTGAGCGGTTGGGGGGGTACGGTGCCTTGCTCAAGAGCACCTGGCAGTGCCCAGGAGGTGAAGTGGCATCTCTCCAACCACCAACCACACTCCGTACTTTGGTCCGCCGGTTCCCAACCCAACTCCCTACAGATTGAGCTACTGCCACCTCCAAATGAATGATGAAGAGTTCTCTGCTGCTAGGCTATCGAGATCATGTTCTAGATTTATTCAGACAGCAAAACATTACATTTAACACTATATGGGCATAGTTTTAAAAAAGAAGAAAAGAATTACAGACCAAGCTTATCAGTGAAATGCTTAATATAAAGATGTGTATCTTGATTTTGAATTCACTTTGAAGAGTTTAAATGGATCTTTGGCTCCTTTTATTCCTAGTTTTATTGTAACAGTTGATAAAAATGCAGTGAATGTATGCCTCAAGGGGAGGTGGATTTTGTGAACCAGTGTTTTAAAATATCATTATATGCTGTAGCTTTAAGCTTTTCTTTCATTGGACATCCCTTTCAAGTACACAAAAGAATAAGATCAGGGGTGTCCACATTCTTTTGGCCATTTCATGTACTATTTACAAACACCTGCTAAGGTAATGCCAGCTTCAAAAGACTCACACATTTTGAAGTACTTTCCACTAGTTATGTAACTGTGAATCCATAAATCTGCAGTAAGAAGGAAAATGTGCTTCATCCATAAGAATGTTCCTATTACACTCTACACTGCCTATGTGCTTTGGTTTATAGTTTTTCTTGTTAAGCCTTATGCTTCACATATTCCCATCGGCTAGAGCTCAGTAGAATGGTGGAACTATGAGAGAAATAGAGAGGGGAGGAGGAGGGCAGTGTTACGACCTTACATCAATAGCACCTGGTTAGTACTGATGAGCATGTAATGAGCCTTTCAACTGGCTTGTTTAGTTGAGAAATGAGAGGACAACAGGGGCAGGGTGTGAAAGACAGAAAATAAGCCATGAAAGTTAAAAAAAGCTAATAATAATGTTTAGGTATTGGCAGAGAGATGCAGAAATGTAAAATAGTTAGTTACATTGTTATTCACTCATCTCATCAGTGAGTGGCAGTGGAAACATGATCTAATTGATATGAAAAAAAAAAATTGTATATGTATATTGTAAGAATTATAGTTTCTTATACATATAATAATATGTATATAATATATAATAATACACATTTTAGGCATGTCCCCAGGTTTTCACTCAATCCAGTTACCCTAACACATTCCCTTTATAACACAATTTGGAATATTATACAAATACATACATATTCAAGAGGAAGTAGCATCACTTGGATCTGTTTCATTAGAGGCCATGAGAAGACCAAAGGTAAGTTCTCTCATTTTCTTTTCTGTTTATTTGATGATATTGTAACTGTGACTGAGAAGGTCCGTCCTGGCTTGGACCCAAGTGCAGAAATATGAGGAGGGAGCAGCAGTTAACATTAAAAATAATTCAATGATAACACAAAGAGAACTTACAAAATCTCGTAATGTCCAAACAAAAGAAAAACAAAGGAACACGGAAGGAAAGGGGAAATAAGGAACACTAAATATAGCCACACTGGAAGGAGCTTGTACGCAAAACTAAAACAAATGACAACAACAGACACAGAAAGCCCAGAGACTAACAACACTCGTAAACAAAGGACAGGTGACACAAGGGCTGGGGAACAGGTAAATGGCCTGTATGTATAGCGCTTTTCTAGTCCCTAGAATAAGGGTTAACCCTACCATTCACACACTGTGGCCAAGGCTGCCATACAAGACTCATCAGATAAACACTCAGACACATTCGCACTTCGATGGCGCTGCATCGGGGGCAACTTGGGGTTTAGTGTCTTGCCCAAGGACACTTCGACATAGGACTTTAGGGCCAGGGATTGAACCACTAACCTTCCCATTGGCAGGCAACCGTTCTACCACTTAGCCATAGCCGCCCCACAGGAAGTTAAAAGACAGGAAGTAAAACAAGACAACCTACAGGAGAACAGAGAGCCTACAAAATATGGAAAATTACAACAGAAACCCTACAATCATGACACAGCCAAGCATACTGTCTTGTTACCTAAATCATTTCTTGCCCAGTAAACACAATCCAGACCATGGACTGTAAAAAAAATAAAAAATGGACAGAGTTTATGGGTCTGAAAAGTGAAGCCAATGCAAAAGTGTGCTAAACCTGCAGTCTATCTAATTTCCAACATGAAGCACCTCAACTGGTTGCAAAACCAACCATAAACCATAAACAACACTGGCTTAGATGCTTCATTCTCCCAAGCTACACCCTCTTGTCCAAAAATGGTCACGTAAGGTTTCAAAAATACAAGTTGTTGATGGCCAAATTCCCAAATTTTAGACTTTCAGTGGGTGACATCACTGCTGCTACCTTTGGTATTTTTAGTGTATGATCTAGACTAGAACAAGTTTTTATATTAAATTAACTGGTTAACTGAGGTTCAGGAGCTAATCTCTAATCACCTGTCACCGCCCCATCCTCACTTTCCCTTCCCTTCATCCATTCATCCACCCCATGCGTCCTTCCATTCATCCCTACGCTGATCCACTCATCATCACCTCCCTCATCCTTTGTCCCTCTTACCCTCATCCCTTTGTATTCAATCGTGTGCACACTTTTCTCATGTCTCATCTAGGTATTGTCTGGGGTTGCGGTGCATAATAAACTTGGGTGACAACCTTTCCCAGACAGAACCCCCACACTGAGTCTCCTCCACCCGGTCTTCTATTCATCCTCCCACACCAGCCTATCAGACAACATCCTTCCCTTCCATCCCCCCCTTCCCCTCTTGATTCACCCAACGTCTATACAGCCAAATTTAACCTTTAAATGTCACATCGTTGTGTCGTGTTCCCTGCTAGTGAATATTTATTGTCACATACATGTATGCACTTGCATTTACCCCCAACCCCTATTACAGATTCCACCTAAAATAACATACATGTTTTAAGTTGGTTGTAGGACACCAGAGCACCCAGAGGAAACTTAAGTGAACAACTGTGAGGCGAGCAACCGTGCTGCCACATTTGAATACTGTACATCTGTTCCCCTACATAACACATTATTTGAGCTTAACAGTACAGAATGTACAATAGAGTATATGGATTGTTATCTTTCCTCCTATAGGCCGATGCAGTCACTTTGCTACTAGGCAGTGAAAACCTATGAAGAATAAACTGTAGGACAACACATTGCAATGTTTGCAGTGTTTCTGCTCAACTAAGTGTTGATTTTCAGTGAAGTGTGCCCTGAATGCCTGGGTTTGTTTGGGCAAATGTGAACACCCGCCAATGCACATCAAAAGCGTACCAAGACCTCTTTAAAGAGGTGGTCTCTGTATGCTTACTATCACACTCTGGCACAGGTCGTAAACTGAAGCAGCTTGCAATGTTTCTCTCAAAGAAATAGACTGCCGTCATTTGCCTTTCAGTGGGCAAACCAGCCGCCGGTAAAGTTGGAGACAGACAACAGCAGAGCAGAGTCTCAATGAGCAGACGTAATAGCTCTGCTTGCAAAATAATGCCTGAAAAATTATTTCAATAAAATGAGTTGGTTTGACCATGGAGTTTCAAAAAATATGCACTAGTTCACACAGGACCTTCTTCCTGTATTTACTTTCTTGATCTCGCCCTACACGTCTGACTATAAGCAGAGTAACATCCTTGCATGGTGTGGAGTGATACACTTTGGTACACTTGGATTTTTAATTAACTGATTCGGACCAGACTATCATTGTCATACAGAAGTCGGCCATTGGTATGCAAAGTGGTGTTAAGTTTGATTTGCCGCATGACAACATTTGCTAAAAACTGCAGATTATAAAAACAAGTTAACCTTAAAAAAAACGTCCTCCAAATGAACAAAAAGCTCTGTCTCAGCCTGTTTGTACAATCACAAAGGTAAAAGCATCTTGTTTATTTTAAAACTGCTCCTCTGTGCAAAAGTCCTCCCTTTGCCTTTCATACTCTCACATTTAAAGTTTCCTCTGACAGACATCCAATCACAGACGTAATTGCGGGGTGGGAACATTATCAAAAGGAGGTCATGTGAGGTGGTAAGGCTGAGCATGAATGTCATTCTCTACTTTGAGAAGCTCTGAACCGCCTTTTCTGAATAGACGGTGATTGTTAGAGGCTGGCCGTGACTGACAACAGCTGGATTAAATACATGTTGTCCACACCTCTTGTGATAAGAATGGAGATGTGCTGTAATTACTATACTGTTAGCAAACTGATGTGTGGGAACATTGTATGTCCCGGACAACAAATAAGGTGAACATGTTGACAGCTACTGGATGCTTTTGCTTTTTTGTTTTGTCATAAATGCATATTAATGCGTCTGTATGGAACAAATAAACCACTGGATGTCTCAGAACCTCCTCCAGCTAAACAAAGACTAAAGTAATATTTTTTGGTAAAAAGGAGGAAGGAGATAGGATTGCCACCATTCTCGACAAAAAAGGACTTGATACTGTTAAAAATCGTGATCCATATGAAAACAATTACTAAATCAGCAGTTTACCATCTCAAAAATATTGCCGAAGGAAATGGCCGACAAAGGTTAGGACAAGCTGTGGGACGTCCTCCGGAGTTAATAGAAGGCACTCAAACAGCAAGACATGTCTCAAAAAACAGTTGTCTCACAGCGGTGCCGGAGGGACAATAAAAGGCAAGTTGCATCTGCATCGTCATAGCGATGTATTGATAGCGTTGTTGTTTTCTTATTAGAGCTTGATATGTCGCTATCAGCTGGCACATAAGAACTATTACAACTTTTGCAATATTGATCATGTGTTGGTAGACGGCGCGATCCATTCTGTCTAGAAAAACTTTGTTCGCAAAAGTTTGCTTGAATGTGCGATTCAGTGTGAAAATGAATGGAAAGACCTTAAAATGTCTAAAATCAATTCGATATACCAATTTGATCGCAAAACAGCGTGTGACATCATTACGCACAGGGTTTTATTGGCTTTAAAGCCGTCTGATGGAAACATGCTTTCAGCAGCTTTATTCCCTGAGTTTTTTACCGAACTTCAGATAACTCGATTGACAAGTGGATGGAAACTTAGCTAGTGTCACATTACAAAAGTGAAAAAATTTCCATTTTACTGTGACATTAACATCCACCGTGATGATGACTTGCGATATTTGACACAAAAATAAGTTACAGCATTCAGCTTTCATGTACTTTATTTAATCATTGTTACAAATGTAAATCTGGTTGTGTTAGCATGGGTACTGTAGCCACAGGCCAATTGGGTTGTAAAGTTTTTATATAAAAAAATATGGGTTTCTTTTCCCCAAAAATAACATGCAACACTGAAATAAATATTGATAATCACTAGGGATGTCCCGATCCCGATCTCGAGATCGGATCGGCCCGATCTTTTACTATTTTCCCGTGATCGGAGCTCGGCTACATTACCTGACTAGTCGTGCCGATCTTTACGGCAACTGCCGTAAAGTACCCGCTAGTTACGGTTGACGGTAGTTGCGCAATACAAACCTCCGCGGCGGTGCAAAGCAAGCATGTCAGAAGTGTGGAAGTATTTTACTCTTGCGAGTGAAGACTGTCCTAAAGCTACTTGCAATGTCTGCAACATGGCAATTTCAAGAGGAGGTAGCAGCAGAGCTACATTTAACACCACGAACTTGATTCGTCATTTGAGGACAAAACATGACAATGTGTATGAAGTGTTTTGTAAAGCTGCAGATGGAAAGGTTGCTAAAGCAAAGCAAAAACGCTGGACATTATGAGGAGAGACAAATACTAGAAAATACGAAAATAATAGAGCAAAGAAGATCACAGAAAGGTTGGTGGAATTTATTGCTCTTGACAACCAGCCCATCTCAGTAGTTGAGAATGTTGGACTAACTCGTCTTCTGGAAGTTTTGGACCCGCGCTACGCTCTGCCATCGAGACACTACATTGCCGACACAGCCATACCACAGCTGTACAGCAAAGTAAAAGAAACGATACAAAGTAAGTTGAACCGCAATGTTGTTGTTAGTTTCACTATGGATATTTGGAGCTCAGATGTTTGCCTGATGTCCCTACTGAGCCTCACAGCGCACTGGGTTGATCCCGAAACTTATGATTTAAAGAGTGCCGTGCTGCTTGCTCATCAGTTCCGCGGGGCTCATACAGCAGAACATGTCAGACAAGCCATTTCGGAGATGCTGAATGCGTGGGGAATAGACAAACAACGTGTGCATGTCATTTTACGTGACAACGCGAGGAACATGAAGAAGGCAATGGATGAATTGGGCGTGCCAAGCCTGGGCTGTATTGCTCACTCACTCCAGCTAGCTGTGCATGAGGGTTTGCTCTCACAATGTAACATTATAGATTCACTTGCCGGCAAAATATCGGATCGGGACTCGAAATCGGATCGGATTTGAGGTTAAAAGATCGGATAAGGATCGGAGGCCTAAAATGCTGATCGGGACATCCCTAATAATCACTACTTTCATGGTTTACTCGGGTGTGTGAAAAACATGTGTTCCTTTGATCTTAATTATTAGTCAACATAATTCAGAATTTCTGCAAATTTTACTCAAAAATGAGGCATCATTTCACATAAAGGAGGTGCAGTGACCATACATTTCAAACAGAAGTGGAAGACGAGTACTGGTAACAAGTTGGACTCAAGTTGGCTAAGGAGACGTAAGACAGAAATGGGGGATAATTTCCAGGCTACTTTATGCTTTATAAACCAGGTCAATTTTGGTCGATAGGAAGACAATACAGGGGTTAAAATACATGTGATATTTTTATTGTGAGTTAATCTGGCAGCCTGTCAAAGAGCATAGCATGTCAAATGTTTGATAATTCAGTTTGAGTGGAACCAATTAATTAATGGCGCTCTGTCATAACATGTCGGCCATAACTTTAGTCAGAATAAAGTAACTGTAATTTGACCTTTAAATGTAAAGCACAGTAGTGCCAGCGTGTGCACAGACAGCATGTGAGCATAGGCACTTATTCAACTATATTTCCTTTCCGCTCTACACACACACACACACACATACACGCAATTTTAATGAATGCTCAACCTTAATTAGCAATTAGTGCCTTAATCTGTATCTATGCTATGGTATTAACTGGTATTATCTGTGTGTTGGAGAGGTCACCAGCTCTTCGTTCATTTGACATACATTCATTGTTAGATTCCTATAACTGCATGTTAATTTGTCCCACGTCACCGACTGGAATTATTCTAGTTATTTTTAAAGAGTGTTGGGCTTTTTATCGACCTCTACCAGCTTCAGTCCGGTTATGACTGGAAGATAATATGTGCTGGTCTCTTAAGTATCGTCTGGAGGGCAGAAAGGAGAGGAGAAAATGAAGAAGGCAGTGACAGGGAGGACCTCGGTTTAGAACCCCTAATTCCACCACAGAGGCAGAGCTGGAGAAGCTGATTGTCCATTTTTTGGAAGATACATTGTTTTACGATGTTTGTAACAAGATTATCGAAATGTAAAAGCAAAGAGTAATAAAACAAGCAACAAAAAGAAAATTCCTGTTTCAGACTCCCAAGTGAGGTAAGGGAGATAAAAGGAACATATTTTAAAAGAAAAAAATGTTACATGTTACATTAATTCTCTTTTTCTATATATTTTTTTTCCTGGAACTACTTCCTATCACAGAATTAGTTCATCCCAATGAAATCTATAGACAATAATGATACCATTACGTATAATGAAAATAGGGCTCATCGGCAGTGTTGCCAACTTAGCAACTTTGGGCTTCATTCACCAACTGTTCTTAAGAAATGTATTCTTACACTTGCACATTTTTTACAAAGATTCTGACATTCACTAATGTTTTCTTATCTTGGATTTGTTCTTAGCTAAGAACAAAATCTATGCACACTCAAGAGCACTCTTGCGCACATTTGAGTGATGACACTGCTCCAAATAATTGGTTACTAATAATATTTTACTGTTATGTTTTTCTGATCATTTGTTGAAAAAAAAAATCATAGTATGCAAAGATACACTAACACTGCAATTTACATCAGAAATTAAGCTGATATAATTCTGCGTTATTTGAGTGTGGTGATTGATTGTGCTATTTATAGGGTCAAAATGGGCCTGTTTCTGCACAGCATGCTATCAAAATGACATATATGTTGCTGCTTGACAACATTATCAAGCGTGCTCTGAGATGGGAACGCATTGTTGAGGCTCATGTTGATTTATACGGGGAGACTGACGAGTACATGATTGGACAGTTGAGGCTTCCAAGACACGTTTTAATGCCGCTGTGTGATACTTTGCTGCCAGCGCCATGAAGCCATACCATTGGTCCAATTTCGTACCACACCCTGTGCAGGTACTCTCCACCTTGGGATTTTTAGCCACTGGGTCATTTCAGCGGGAGTTAGCAGACCGGGTGGACATTTCACAGCCATCCATCAGTCGTGCTGTCCCACGAGTTGTGGATGGAATAAATCAACTGGCTACACAATATATTTTCCTCCCCTACGCAGCGCAACAACAGCTGCCGGTCAAGGGAGGGTTCTATTCTTTTGCAGGTCTGCACAACATAATCGGGGTAATAGACTGCACTCACATGCGCATGAAAGCACCCTCACCAGACTTATTCCCATGTCTCAACCGCAAGCAATATCACTCAATCAATGTACAAGTCATCTGCGACTCCGACAACCATTTCTTGAATGTCTCCAATGCACCAGGTTTGTCAAAGCCTCCGGTGGCCATGTCTTGACAGATGCAGTCCTACAAACTTAAAAGACACTATCTGTTATGATTTCGTTTTTTTTTTTTATCCTGTTTTCTTTTCTTTCTCCATGTTTCCTCCCCGGGCTTGTGTTGTTGTTGTTCCTGTCTGGTGTTGAGTCTTGAGTGTCTGTATGTTCTGTTTCCTGTTTTATTTTGAAGTCTGGTCTCTGTCTCGTCTTGTCTCTAGTTTTACTTCTTGTCTGTCTGATTGTCCTGCCCCGCCCTAATGTGATTCACCTGTTCCTCGTTGCCTCTTGTATTTAACCTCTGTGTTCCCTTTGTCCCTTGTCAGATCATTTTGTCCTGTCAGTGTGTTTGTCTGCTGGTTTCTGTCGGTGTGCTCACAGTTTGGACTCGTCCCTGCGGGTTTTTTTTTTTCCCCGTGAGGTTTTCCTGGTCTCTGTGAGCCTGTTTTTGGAATTTTCAGTGTTTGGAATTTGGACTTTGTTTTTTCTTTCTTTTTTTTTTTTGTAAATAAGTCCTCCCTTAACTCTCCCACCTGCCTGCTTGCCTCTTTCCTGCATTTTGGTCCTCCACTTCAGTGTAACGCTATTGAGTCAATCAATGAGATAAATACTGTACATTGAAGATTTTTTTTTTTTATTTTTGTGAAATGAGATGTACTTTGAAATAACTGGTCAAGAAATTGGCTTAGTGTTTTTTTTCCATTCTGTGTGACTATTATTATTATTATTATTATTATTATTATTATTATTATTATTATTATTATTAATGGGAATACATTTCTAAATCTATAATCTAAATTTGTAGGTAATATTTCAACAAAATTGGTCAAATTCAGTTTCTAGTCTCATCCTGCTGTCATTGGAGTAACGGTTTCTCATTTCTCCAGTCGTGTGTTATATGCACAGACATACGCACATTCTCCCATCAATATATTATTTTTTAATAAAAACCTATTTGATTTGAAGTGGTATACAGCTTAATTTGTGCCTATACAAGCTTTATAAATGAGGCCCCTTGTGATCGTGACGGCCATATAGCATATTAACATAATTTCCATACTCATTAAATCATGCAGTGACCACTCGTGCCCTATATTGAGTCATCTGTATTCATTATGTTTCTCCACTCGTTTTTTTTTCTGGTATTCTTGCTAAATTTGCTAACCTTCTGTGTCTACAATGCTCAATAACGCTAGGGCGAACGGATCATTTAATTGTTGACATTTGTGCAGCTTGCTAAATATAAAATTGCATTTATGCCTGTGATTAGATTCAGGGTCACACTGAGCTGCTTGGTGATGAGATGTAATTTACTATGTTGTCAATGATACTATCTAATGAGCTATATCTCCTGAAATCAAGTTCATGATTGTCATATTTACCTAACAATTAATGTAATATTTTATTAAATACATCTGTGCACAAGATTGTCCATCCTTTCCAGCTCTTGGATTAAGGTTGTAGCTGACACACTCACTCTACTCGGCATGCAGCCATGCATGAGCCACATTTCCTTACTAGAAGTACGGAGTTGTCAGTTGATTTGTGATTGAGCAAAGGCACCAATACGTGAAAGTCAGGAAAGACTCACATTCATTATCTCCAAATACTGACATACATATTCCGCCCAAAAAAAGTCCAACACTGTGCTTGGCTACAAAGTCCTTATTTTACATTCTAACCCATACGATAGCTGCCCCAACATTTATTTCAAATTTAAAGCTATAAAATATTGGGTTGTCAGATCAAACTGGTTCATTAATGTTTTAAATACAATGGTACACTGCGCCAACCTGAATCAATCAAGACGGCAGCATTAATGGGCAAGTGTGCACCTTAACTTTACGTCCACTAAAATTGCTTGTTTTGCCACAGACATGCTCAGATTATTATTATTCTGTATTCAATAACATTATGAAAAGGCTCCCTGCAGACATAGACCTTTTTGTCAAGGAGAAAGATCCATTTTATTTTGTTTAAATGAAACAGCCCCAAAATTGCTTTTGCCAAACAAACCAGATTTAAATACAGTTATTTAATTAACGTAGAATACACCTCATTAAGAGTCGACATTCAACCGGATCGGGCATACAGCCCGATCCGGTTGGGGAGAGTTCTGGCCTGACCAGGCCCCTCTCTTTACTTTGTCTCTCTTGGTTATGCTTTGATAAAGCTTATAGTTAGGGCATATAATTGAATATTGTTAGGGAGTGATGAGTCGCAGCGTCCGCCTAACCCGGCCCACCTACTTCTCGTCATAGTTGTCAGATCTATCTATCATATAATCAATAATATAATAAAACTAAAGGGAGACTTGGCATACAGCCCGATCCGGTTGGGGAGAGTTCTAGCCTGACCAGGCTCCTCTCTTTACCCTGTCTCTCCTAGTTATGCTGTAATAGTTTTAGACAGCTGGGGATTTCCTTTGTCACACTGAGCTCTTCTCTCCTCTATCTTTCTATCTTTCCATTTACGTGCATCTATGTCCCAGAAATGCTTGTTACTAACCTAGCTCTGGGGAGTCATTCCCTGGAGTTCTTTTTCGCCCAGCATGTTCCCTCGGATCAGGGAGGCTCCAAAATCAGGGTAGCAGCAGTCGCCATGGTCCAGCTACACGTCCTGCGATGCCGTGTTCATCCTGCTACGTCCTGCTGTGCCCTGCAACGTCCTGCTGTGCCTTGTAATGCCGCACAGTGCCCTGCTATGCCATAAACTACTACAAACTACTATTTTTTTCTATTTTTGTTATTGCTACTCTTCATTCTAACCCCAACCGGTCGTCAGACACCGCCTACCAAGAGCCTGGGTCTGTCCGAGGTTTCTTCCTAAAAGGAAGTTTTTCCTCGCCACTGTCGCACTGTTGCTTGTTCTGGAGGGAACTACTAGAACTGTTGGGTCCTTGTAAATTCTGGAGTGTAGTCTAGACCTACTCTATCTGGTCTAGACCTACTCTATCTGTAAAGTGTCTCGAGATAACTCTTGTTATGAATTGATACTATAAATAAAATTGAATTGAAATTGAATTGAATTGACATTCAACAAAAAACTATAAAATGCCGTCTTGGTTCGTCAATCAACGGTTCCAATAATATCCACTCTGGTTTGGTTGAAATTAAAACCCTTAATTTGAAAATATGCTGACTCTATACACACAAAGTATTATTTATGTACATGGACCCTGGCCAGTTTAGTGATTTCAGAGCTGTTAAAACTTACTCTTTAACAAAAAGGTCTATCTTTGTAGGGATCCTTTCCATAATATTGTCAGACACTTGGAATAACGATGTGAGCCTGTCACTTTTAGTGGACAAAATGAACAATGCACATATGCGTTACATTGCAGTCCGGTTCATTCTCGATCAATACTAGACCAATTTCAAAGTTGTTCACAGCAGTCACTTACACACCAATGCATGGGGAAATTGGCTCCAGGTTGAAAACAACGTTGGCGAGAACATTTGCAGATGTAAAGTAAGAGTAGAAAGTAGATCCAGCTATATCAGAAAATATTACACAGAGATAGACAATAGAATTTGGTACTATAGTGAATCCTCATCGTTTTGGGCGAGTACAACTAATGTGAAGAAGTTATATTCATAGTTATGTATTGTATACCTTTTGGATCACCAAAAGTTTAAAAAAATAAGCATGCTGACATAAAGTTGAGATGCCTCTTTTTCTTTAAAGTCATTTACTGCTGTCAGAACACATTTCACCAGAAGGAGTCATTTCACCACAACACACCTTGACCTCCAATTACCTGCTTCATCTCACTCAGCAGATGCTCTCTAGAACAGGAAATTGAGAGCGGATTGAGGGAAAACGGCCGGGCTATTTTTGGCCGCAGTCCCACAAAATCATTGGTTTCCTGTTTCTAATGCCTGAACACAATCACCCCTGAGAAGAAAGTAAGACAGGTGGATGTAAGGATGATTGTTCCGGTAACACTTTACAATAAGGTACACAAAAAAGGGTAGTTACTGTTTTTGAAAGAGTAACGAATGATTAGTTATCATTTTTCAAAAAAAGTTATCGTTTAACTACCTTTCTGAAAAAGAGTAACTACCCCTTTGAAAAAGGGTAACTACCCTTCTGAAAAAGGTAACTACCCTTCTGAAAAAGGGTAACTACCCTTCTGAAAACGGGTAACTACTCTTCTGAAAACGGGTAACTACCCTTCTAAAAAAGAGTAACTACCCTTCTGAAAAAGGGTAACTACCCTTCTGAAAAAGGGTAAATACCCTTCTGAAAAAGGGTAACTACCCTTCTGAAAATGAGTAACTACCCTTTTGAAGAACCCTTTTTGAAAAAGGGTAACTAATCATTCATTACTCTTTCAGAAACAGTAACTACCCTTTTTGTGAACCTTAGAGGTTTGAGCTTGGGGATAAAGTCCCCAGACTCCCTTAAAAATCAGGTTGTGTTGAGTTGTTGAACAAGGCTAACTTTCTAAACTTTTTTTAAAGCTGTCTACAACTTATTTGTAATTATTCATCCTTGTTGTAAAATGGACACATGTAATACATTAAGTCATTTCTTTCTTTTTGTGAAAAAAAACAAACATTATAGTTTGTAGCAGCAACTGACTTTATATGGTACTCTAACAGGTACTATACCAGGTACTACACCAGGTACTATACCAGGTTGGCTGTTATAGTACCACTGCACACAAGTCGGCTGCACTGCAGTTAAATTCTTCCTGAATATCATTCATTTCCAACCTATATTGCTTTAATTTTGAAGCAGTTCTTTTAGAGCTTTCATGGACAGAATAGGAGGTAATAGGTAGAATAGGAGTAACTAAAGACGTGTCTCCTTCAGCCATCTCTATATTTCATGCATAAAAACAACAATCGGTATCCTAGTTTTACAAAAAGCTTCAGCGTATTTTCATAACCTTATAATATCATCAATTAATCAGGGGTGGCAGTAGCACAGTCCGTAGGGAGTTGGGTTGGGAACCGGAGGGTCGCTGATTCAAGTCCACATAAAGACCAACTAAGTATACCTCCTGGGAACTGCTTGAGCAAGGCACCAAACCCCCAACTGACATTCCACCAACCACATTCAATGTTTTATGTTCTTGCAGAACAGAAATTCTGCTGAAAACCAGTTTTTAAACTGAGTTAGGCCCATTTATGTTGTAAAGTAATGTTACTTTTTTTAACTTCCCTGTATAATAAATATGAAGGGCATGGCAGAACAACCAAGAGGAACCCTCTCTCTGACCTGGGCTTGACAAAGGTCCCGTGACGGATAGATTTTCTAAAGCCTGAATACAGATCCAAAGTGGAGGTGCAGACGTTTTCTCTCAGGCCACTTGAATTACAATATAATGAAAGGTTAATTTAATTTTTTTGCCGAATGAAGCGAAAAATTAACTGCCAAACCCAGTATTAAGACTAAAAGTGACTACACAAGCTGATGTCGTACTCTATCTTCATAGAGATATCTCATTAGAAGTAGTCTTCTCTGCATCAGACATGTAAACATTTATTATCACTGCGTATAGGCACCAAAAGTCAGTACCACATGTCTTGGTGGCTCATAACAGCGATTCATCTTTATGCTGACTGCATCTGAGCATGTCTGATTCTCACTATGATTCTGTTGGAAGGTCACATCCCTCAATGGCAGAGCAAGCTGTTAATTGGTCCCCAATTAATTAAAACTGCCTTGTCTGCTGTCGAGTCGAGCCCACCTTGATACATTTCTGCGCTGTTCCATTAAATACAAATTAGTGTATGTACAGCTGGTGGTAACACTGGGATCTGGTCTGGGTGGAGGGTGGGTGTTATATCTATCTATCTATCTATCTATCTATCTATCTATATCTAAATGGTGTGGTTTTTATAGAAGGTTTCTGGTTTTTGAATTTAAAATCCTTCTTCTCACCTACAAAGCTCTTAATGGTCAGGCACCATCTTATCTTAAAGAGCTCATAGTACCTTACTACCCCACCAGAGCACTGCACTCCCAGAATGCAGGGTTACTTGTGGTTCCTAGAGTCTCTAAAAGTAGAACGGGAGCCAGAGCGTTCAGCTATCAGGCTCCTCTCCTGTGGAACCAGGTTCCAGTTTGGGTTCAGGAGGCAGACACCGTCTCCACATTTAAGAGTAGGGTTAGGAATGTCCTCTTTGATAAAGCTTATAGTTAAGGCTGGCTCAGGAGAGTCCTGAACCATCCCTTAGTTATGCTGCTATAGGCCTAGACTGCTGGGGGACTTCCCATGATGCACTGAGCACCTCTCTCTTCCTCCTTCTCACCTCTGTATGCAACCTCATTCCATTAATGCATGTTACTAACTTGACTTTTTCCCTTTCCCGGAGTCTTATGCTCTCTCGCCCCTCTCCTCTCTCCTCCTATTGCTTCTTGCAGGTGTTTCTGACTGAAGCTGTGGAGTCTGGAGCTATGGTTTGAGTCACCATGCTGCCTCCATGTTCCTGCTTGACACCCTCTGCTGCAATTCTCTCTCTCACTCTCACTCTCACCCCCAACTGGCTGAGCCAGATGACCGCCCACTCTGAGCCATGGTTCTGCTCAAGGTTTCTGCCTCTGTGGCCAAGTGTTTGCTCTTGGTGGGAACTGTTGGGTTTCTGTAAATAACATCACAGAGTACGGTCTAGACCTGCTCTTTATGGAAAGCGTAAAGAGATAACTGTTGTTGTGATTTAGCACTATATAAATAAAATTTAATTGAATTGTTTGTTTTTTTTTGGACCATTGCTCTACCTACCTTTTACATGTTGAGTTGATGTGGCAGACAAGAAGCAACACCAAATCTATATAACTAACTAGACTATCCTTTTAGATGAGACAATGCTACAATAGCCATCTACAGATAATGACCCAGGCATGTCAGTCCTTTTACCATAAACAGTAATGTAACAAGGGACTGTAGATTCACCACTGAGCCACAAAATTGTTGATTAATACCAAGACATATTGTGTTTGTCCCCTGCAGACAGGTCTTAGGAAAAAAAAAGTGTGGGATGAACTGAACATGATCCTCCCATGTTTTCTGTCAGTGAAAGACACGCTGCTGGAAAGGTTACATTGAAGATTTAATCATTCTACGACATTTTCTGGACTCTACCTAATCCACACTGATTTCCTTAAAACCCAAGGCACACGCCATGTATTGTTTTTATTTCACTGCCATAGTTCTTACCTGTTCATCATTCGCCTTGTCTTTCTCTGACACATGCACACGTACACATGCACTAACAAGATGGAGCCTGACAGGTTGGAAAACAATTCCAGTTATTCACAGATCTGTTTATACTCGTTTACATAACTCGGATGTGCATTGTCACTTTTACCAGTGCACGTAACATTGATTTGAATGATTTCAATTCAAATGATCAGACTAAAGAAACAAATACACACCAGTCCTTGCAGTCCTAAGTAATTGTAGTGCCCGAGGAGCTGATAAACACAGTATTGTGTTATGATAATGTAACATTTTTCCGAGATTAATTGAAACAGTGGAGGGACAGAAGAGGGGAGAGGGGATTGACAATGCGTTGGCATGCAGTTTTAAAATACAATTATATTCGGGTTAAGGCAGTACCCCGGTTTCTAAAACACCATGTAACCTGCTAAAATCTGCTATCTCATAACCCGGGTAACAGACCTAGATATGTCCATTAGTAACCAGGGCTATTTGTGCATGTATACACCTTAACCGGTGTAAACTTGAGTTACACACCCGTGCAGTAGCTCTTATCATTTTTCCCCATTCCAACCCGCTCATGTATATGGGGAGAAAATGCATTTCTTTTGTTTTTCACTCAACTGCGGTTACTGCTGTGTATGTAAACCCCCTGAATGTGCATTAGTTCTCAAGCAGTCTGTCAACATTAGCAAAAATCATCAAATTGCAGTCAAGTCTACATCATGTAAAACATCAGCGTCATTATACTAACCCCTCAAGGGCTTCATTTTCATTCCATCTTTAGGGGAGACATAAAAAGCACTTGTCATCTGCATGCAGACTTGTGTTTTTATAATGAGATACTAAATGAACACCTGACACCGCTTTAACAGTGCATTGAGAAAAAGGGCCTGCTAGCTATAATTATGATTTACACAGTAGCAGCGTTTAAAAAATTAAATAGACCATTTCTAGCAAAAAGAACAGAATACCTATTAGAAACACCCCAGTATAGCAATTTAGCAGAACAACAGCCTATGAAACGTAATAGGTACCTCTCTAAAAGCGATATTCATGAAGGTAGGCTAGGTGTAGCTAATACACTAGCAAGAGTGTCATTGTTTTTTGTAATACTTGATAAATCATGAACCTTTTGTTAGATTTCCTTTTTTAACATTAACAAAAGGACCAAGTGACTAGGTGAATGTGAAAGGGATCACTTATAGTGGTGAACCCACAGATAATTATGACCCAGCTTTGCAGTACCAAGAGCTGTTACAGAGCGTTAAGCCTTCTTTACGAGTTGTTTCGATTTCAATTCAATTCAATTTTATTTATAGTATCAATTCATAACAAGAGTTATCTCAAGACACTTTACAGATAGAGTAGGTCTAGACCAGATAGAGTAGGTCTAGACTACACTCCAGAATTTACAAGGACCCAACAGTTCTAGTAGTTCCCTCCAGAGCAAGCAACAGTGCGACAGTGGCGAGGAAAAACTTCCTTTTAGGAAGAAACCTCGGACAGACCCAGGCTCGTGGTGGGCGGTGACGTGTAGCGGGACCATGGCTACAGCTGCTACCATGATGATGGAGCCTCCCTGATCCGAGGGAACATGCTGGGGGGAAAAGAACATAAGGACTCCGGGGAATGACTCCCTAGAGCTAGGTTAGTAACAAGCATTTCTGGGACATAGATGCACACAAATGGAAAGATAGAAAGATAAAAAGATAGAGGAGAGAGGAGCTCAGTGTGTCAAAGGAATTCCCCCAGCAATCTAAAACTGTTACAGCATAACTGGGAGAGCATAACTAACTAGGAGAGCATGACTAACTAGGAGAGACAGGGTAAAGAGAGCTGCCGGATCGGGCTAGACTCTCCCCAGCCGGATCGGGCTGTATGCCCTGCCTCCCTCTAGTTTTATTATATTATTGATTGTATGATAGATAGATCTGACAACTATGACGAGAAGCAGGTAGGCCGGGTTAGGCGGACAATATTCAATTCTATGCCCTAACTATACGCTTGATCAAAGAGGAAAGTCTTAAGTCTACTCTTAAATGTGGAGACTGTGTCTGCCTCCTGAACCCAAACTGGAACCTGGTTCCACAGGAGAGGAGCCTGATAGCTGAACGCTCTGGCTCCCGTTCTACTTTAGAGACTCTAGGAACCACCAGTAACCCTGCATTCTGGGAGCGCAGTGCTCTTGTAGGGTTGTAAGGTACTATGAGCTCTTTAAGATAAGATGGTGCCTGACCATGAAGAGCTTTGTAGGTGAGAAGAAAGATTTTAAATTCTATTCTAGATTTTACAGGAAGCCAATGCAGAGAAGCTAAAACAGGAGAGATGTGATCTCTTTTCCTAGTTCCTGTCAGAACACGTGCTGCAGCATTCTGGACCAGCTGAAGACTTTTTATGGACTTTTTCGAGCATCCTGATAGTAAAGAATTGCAGTAATCTAGCCTAGAAGTAACAAATGCATGGACTAGTTTTTCTGCATAATTTTTAGACAGGATATTCCTGATTTTAGCAATATTACGCAGGTGAAAAAAGGCGATCCTTGAAATTTGCTTTATGTGGGAATTAAAGGACAAATCCTGATCAAAGATAACTCCAAGATTCCTCACAGTGGTGCTGGAGGCCAGAGTGATGCCATCCAGAGTAACTATCTCTTTGGATAATGCGTCACGGAGGTGCTTGGGTCCCAGAGAAATAACTTCAGTTTTATCTGAGTTCAACATTAGAAAATTACAGCTCATCCAGGTTTTAATATCCTGAAGGCACATTTGAAGTTTAGCTAACTGATTTGTTTCATCCGGCTTGATCGATAGATATAATTGAGTATCATCTGCATAACAATGAAAGTTTATGGAATGCTTCCTGATAATGTTGCCTAAAGGAAGCATATATAAAGTGAACAGGATTGGACCGAGCACAGATCCTTGTGGGACTCCATGACTAACTCTGGCGTGCACAGAGGATTCATCGTTAACATGAACAAACTGAGATCGATCTGATAAGACTTAAACCAGCTTAGAGCTGTCCCTTTAATGCCAATTAAATGTTCCAGTCTCTGTAATAAGACATGGTGGTCAATGGTATCAAATGCAGCACTAAGATCTAATAACACCAGTACAGAGATAAGTCCTTTGTCTGATGCAATTAGGAGGTCATTAGTAATTTTCACAAGTGCTGTCTCTGTACTATGATTAACTCTAAATCCTGACTGAAAATCCTCATATAAGCTGTTGCTATGCAGAAAGTCACACAGCTGTTTGGCGACTGCTTTCTCAAGAATCTTAGAGAGAAATGGAAGGTTGGATATAGGTCTATAGTTGGCTAAAACATCTGGATCAAGGTTGGGCTTTTTCAGAAGAGGTTTAATTACAGCTACTTTAAAGTGCTGTGGTACATAGCCTGTTAATAAAGACAGATTGGTTATCTAGTAGAGAAGTGTTGACTAATGGTAAAACTTCTTTAAGTAGCCTAGTCGGGATGGGGTCTAAGAGGCAGGTTGCCAGCTACAACATTTATAACACAGCAGCCCACTGTACACAACCTACACAGCACCAAGTAGACAAAGTTAGTGACTAGCTGATAGGACTACACTATTAAACATGCAGCTGTTTGCTAAAAGAAATGCCATGTCATAATATATCAATGTTATGGAAGCTACTTGTTACCGCTGCCCTGAAGTGTCCAAAATAATAACTTAATGTAGGTTCAAAGCACTCATTTTCAGGTTCATAATTTTTGAGGTTAGACCAGAATAGGTTTCCATGATTTCATTTTCAAAAAATTTATTTTTGTCCCACGTGCCAGACTTTGTATCAGTATGTGACTCTGAGAGCCAATGACCAAGCGGGAGTGAGAACAGGTATGTTGCCAAATTAATTTCCTTATTTCTGTGTGTGACTTGAACAGCTCACTTTTACCAACAAAACATACAGCAAAAGACCGTGCAAAACCGTCCTGCCAACCTGTAACATTTTAACATCAATGTACACTGGAACGTTTTTCACTGTGAAGCCGCTGAAGCGGGTGCGGTTTTCTGCAGCGGGCGAGGCTGCTCAGTTCCCCCTGCAACTGACGCGCGCACACACACACGGTTGATGCAGGAAAAACCGGAGATGAGACGTACAGGATGACCTAAATTGAGGACAGCTATGCCTGTTATTGTAAGTGCAATGATAAATTAAAGTCCAATAAGTATGAAGGTACATATGGTGCAAATTGTGAGTGCGTAGATGCGAGCACTTGTAGAATGATTTGAGAGCTTGTAGAAAAAAAATGTACTCGTATTTTTATTTTTTTTTTTCCCACTTAAGTCACTTTTCCAGCACAACCACAACTCAGTGATTACAGCCTCTCAAATCTGTCGCTGCAACGTGCTCTCTGACATCACACAGCGGCGAGTCTGCGCCCTCGACTTTTGCAACACTTATTGTGAAACATTTGGTCTAAAATTAATTTGTACCTGTGGACTAAGGCTGAATCCCATTTCTCCATCTTACCCCTAGAAACCAAGGGGCAAGGAGTTGGGGTGAAAACATAACCCTATGAATTGATTGTGTGGGTTTTGACAACAGTGTCATATGCATTTATATATTTGTTATTTTATGTTCACTTTGGTGGTGCAGAGGCAGATGTTATCTATAATACTTAGGTCTGTTTGCAACGACACACAAACACACACAGTTGTATATCTGTTTCCGTTATCACCGTTTTGAATGTCATTGATATTCAGAAAAACATTAACAAAATTCTGTCTTTATTGCCCAATAAATTAAACATAACAGGCAAAAACATTACATTAAATATATTATGTTACAGAACCATTAACTATTAAAACCATAACTTACATGTCACACACATAAAAAGGCATTCAAATGGATAAAACTAAAAAGACACAAGACCACAAACAAATTAACTACAGCTGTTCTGATATTCCAGACCCCCTCACAAATCATCAGTGTCCCTATCATAACTGTAGCATACACGTGGGGTATATGTTGTAATATAGCAGATAGAAATAGCTATGATGTATGATTGGGCTACAGAAGACAAAAGTTTGTCTCATGGAGGTGTTGAAAAGATAAATAACACAGAGGCAAATAAGTCAATTTGGTGTTGGTACCATATATCAAGTGAAAACAAAGACAAAACTATAATACCCAAAAATATTGACAATCTGCAGACATATTCAAAGGTAACAAATATAACATTTAAACAAACTGGAGAGTACTCAAATTAAAGTCAATTCATCACACACACTTAAAGGCTAAGGTCTTTGTTCATGAGCCATGAACACAACATCCGATAATGAGTATGGTCCAAGGATGCAAACAGTCCATAAGCCACAGCTTAATGAATAGCTGTGTAAGTGTATGTGTGTGAGGAGAGTGGAGGGGGTGAGCAAAGCTACAACAGCCTCCTACCAAACCATACAGGGGCGACGATGTTGTTGGGGCAGGTTCTGTTCCAAGTTGTACTAGCTCGCCATTAATTAGCCCGCAACTGCCGCACTTGGCCTGTATTCATTAAACAGGACCCATGGTTTAGTCACTACTCATAATTTATCTACTAGCTAGTTTTAGGTAATATATTCTATGTGTACACAATCAAAAATACTACACAAGTACTTGCCATAAAAATGTTAATGTGACAGATGACATGGATGCTACAATTACAAAATTGCATGCTAAGGTCACACAAGCATTTAAGATTGAAAAATAAGCTAGAATATGGTGTTGTTTGTATTGAGACATACCTAGTGCAGCTGCTCCAATGGCTTCCCCCTCACACTACTGATTAGGGAAAACTCACTGCAGCTTTTAACATAGACATATAAAGAGTAGACGCCGCATTGGCAGGCTGAGCGCGAGAAATCCAGCCGCCATCTTGGACCGGTCATACTCGTTACTTAGCAGCAGAAGATACCAAGATGCCAGAGCACTGTGCAGCATATTCCTGCTCAGATCGGCGGACCATTGAAAACAGGGCTCGGAGGATTACTTTTCACAAGTAAGATTTAACGTTACCGTACTATTGGTTGTATTTTCTGAATAGAATATTACCGGAGAGTTGAGAAGGAGCAATAAGGGTCTTTGATATTATTGTACTGACATCGTAGCCGGCTAGCTAGCTAGGCTATGTTTACTGTACCGGCCGGTGTTCACCCGGTGTTATGTCCCTACCATAGACCGTTAATATTAACCAGTAGGGACCACAGTCTATGGTCCCTACCATAGACTGTGGTCCCTACTGGTTTCCAGTGGTTGGTGGTCTGCCTCTTTTTACTGGTGCAAAAACGCCAAACGTCAAAGTATTCTTTCTTTTTTTTAAAGTCTTTGTATATAAGGTTGCTTTGTTCTTATTTATCTGTTCTACGTGTTTTTGAGCACTGTGTAAAGAGCTATATAAATATAATGTATTTTTATTATTATTATTATTATTATTATTATTATTATTATTATTATAATAAGGTGCTGAGAGCTGCAGAGAAGGTGATCCGCCGAGCTTCAACAATGCAAACTCCTAAGATGTCAACAGTCACACACATCGTCCAGGAGGAGATGGAACGGAGGACGTTGTTCTGCTTGAGGAACATACTGAGGAGACATAGTTAGGACACACTGAGGAGACATAGTTAGGACACACTGACTCAGTTTGGCATCGACAACCATCATTCTGATTGGTCGTCATTGGTTGTGTCTGTGTTTCTCAAAATAAGGCTACACCACATTGCAAAACTCACCTCTTGAACTGCAGAAAGGGAGCACGAGAAAGAAGCTCTGCAAAATAGTCCTCTTTCAAGGGTTTTAGTGAGGGGGTGTGGACGGTTTACTGTAAATCTGTTTGTTTGTGTTTCATGACCTCTTAGTGCTTGTGGTTGCATTTTATATCTGATCTCTTCACTCTGGGTTCTGTAAAGCATTTTGTATGTGTGTTTTGAAAATTGCTACATAAATTAAGATTTGCGACTTGCATGTTACTCTTATAAGAGATATATATATATATATATATATATATATATATAATATATATATATATTATATAGCCATTTCAATAGCAATGTGTTTGAGTACAGAGTCAACACAACATAAGATATCTGTCAAGATACTGACAACTGGTCATTTATCAAATATATTGAAAGTCGCAATAAGTATGCAATATTTAGTTTATTTTGTGGAGCTGTCCTGTTAACTTTATTTATATATTTATACTGTCCAACCAGTAGAACCCGTCCTGTCCTGTAGACATGGTCCTTAGTTATATATATATATATATATATATATATATATATATATATATATATATTATAACTTTATTTATATATTTATACTGTCCAACCAGTAGAACACGTCCTGTCCTGTAGACCTGGTCCTTAGTTATACATATTATAACTTTATTTATATATTTATACTGTCCAACCAGTAGAACACGTCCTGTCCTGTAGACCTGGTCCTTAGTTATTTATTCATGTTGGACCAGTCCAGTATGACTTTCAGTTAAAATAAACCTTTTGTTGTAGGAAAACTTGTTTAATTTGTTATGAATCTATTTTGTAATTTTACATATGTTTAAAAATATCGGAATTCATATTGATATTGCAATATTCATCTCGGATGTCTGGTGACTTTATATCATATCAGAATATTCTATAACTGTTAAGCACAATATGAATATTAAAATACGCCTAACCATGTGTCCTGTATCATAGCTACATGTATGACCTTTTCAGCAACAAAACGCGTGAAAATCTGTTCGGTATTCAGTGAGGGTGATTAATTAAACGCGCTGACAGCTCATTGCACCTGCCAAACACATTACACTGAGTGGAGCGGGTGACCGGTCCAAGATGGCGGCCCCACGGCTCGTCAGCGCCAATAGGCAGTAGCGTTCGATGCGGCGTCTACTCTTTATATGTCTATGGCTTTTAACCCATGCTTGAGTGCTCTGATTGGGTAACTGAGCCTACCATGTGACTCATGGTAAAATTGTTGTTTCAGATGTGTTCAGGTAAGTGGGGAAAAATGAGACCTGGGTTACATAACCAACAACAATATACAAGTGCATGAACAGTAATTAATTACAAATGATTACAATAATACAGTACCAATGCAATAATGAATGGGTACAACATGAACTGGTGATTTAAGAAACTTCTGCTTGTTTTCAGCCCCAAAGTGGATCAGCTGCTGTGTCCTCCTGGTCCCTGTGTGATACAGGACGGTATATGTAAAGCACGTAGCGATGTATCATAGACCGTTAATATTAATATATACAGTCTATGTGATGTATACAGTCCATTCAAGGCAGAGAAATGCGGGACTGTTGTTCAAATCAACGTTAGCGGTTAGCGATTAGCGTTAGCGATTAGCATTAGCGCAAGCTAGCAATTTTTTTTTTTTAAGTTTCAATTAAGAACATGGTTGCAAGTATATATGCACAGGACTGTATAGACCACAAAACAAGACTGTCGTAACTTTTAAATCAATTATTTAAGCCGAAAATAGGGCAGCCATTGTTGCTTGTGTGTTTACAAGTCAGCTCACGTCCTCACTTGCTTTCAAGTGGTATACACCCCTTGATCTTACCCCTACGCTAAGGGGACCAGATTTCTCAGACAAAATCCGGGGACATTTTCACCTCCAAAACACGTCATGTTTATATTTTTGTAAATCCCCCAAGATAGAAAGTCCTAAAATTTCAAGATAAAAAGTCATAAT
>JABXJD010000198.1:0-42500 GCA_013375575.1 Percina caprodes | reverse complement strand
ACAATACCACAAGGATTACTTAATCTTCATGAACGAAACAATAACGCGTGGAGATGCTGAGAAAGTACCTGAAGAAGAAATCAACAAGAGCCCTGCTTGGTACATCCCTCATCACGGGTGTATCACCCACAAAACCGGGCAAGATACGTGTGGTGATTGACTGCTCAGCAAAATTTCAAGGCGTGTCATTGAACGATCATCTGCTTACTGGGCCAGAGCTGACCAATACGTTGGTTGGTGTTCTTTGTCGTTTTCGCAAGGGTCCAGTAGCGATAATGTGCGACATAGAATGCATGTTTCATCAGTTTCATGTAAGAGCAGAAGACCAAGACTATCTAAGGTTTCTCTGGTGGGAGAATGGGGACTACCACTTTGAACCATCTGTCTTTCGTATGAAAGTACACTTGTTTGGTGCAGCGTCGTCACCTGGCTGTGCAAACTACGGCCTCAAACACATTGCTGCACAAGGGCAAGGTCGCTTCAGTGAAGCATCCATCCGCTTCATTGAACAAAACTTTTATGTTGACGACGGACTGACAAGCGTGTTTACAGAAGAAGAAGCAAAGCAGTTAGTCAGTGAAGCAAGACAGCTTTGTAGTGATGGCAAGCTACGCATCCACAAATTTGTTTCTAACAGCCAGCAGGTGTTAGCATCAATCCCCAAAGAAGAGTGTGCTCAAACAACAATAAATCAAGACCTAGCTTTTGGAGAGATGCTAGTACCACAGGATATGGAGAGTGCAGCTACTTGAGAGTGATTGGGGCAACAGGACAAATTCACTGTGCTTTGGTGATGGGCAAAGCCAGAGTAGCCCCTACCAAAGTTACAACCGTTCCAAGACTTGAGCTTTCAGCAGCTGTTGTTGCAGTGCGTACAAGTGATCTGCTCAGAAAGGAGTTAGATATAGCAGAGGCCCAGGAATTTTTCTGGACTGACTCCAAGGTTGTCCTTGGGTATGTCAACAACGATGCTAGAAGATTCCATGTTTTTGTGGCAAACCGCATTCAACGCATCAAGGAAAGTACCAAGCCAAGTCAATGGAGATATGTGTCATCGGAAGAAAATCCAGCGGACCATGCGTCAAGGGGCCTTAAGGCAAAAGAAGCATCGCTTCCAACTGGCTTAAAGGTCCAGATTTTCTTTGGTGTGAAGAGCTTCCCAGTGGAGATAGTAAGGTGGGAGACATTGCAGTTGAAGACCCAGAAGTTCGTATGTTCTTTGTGCATATAACATTGACAACAGAAGATTCACTGCTTAAACGCTTGACCAAGTTCTCCAGCTGGACGAGGTTGGTCAAGGCCATCGCTAGACTTAAGCGATGTGTCAAAGAGTTCAAAGGGTTGACATCAAGAACCAACGAAGCCAGTAGTCTGGAAGAGAGGAAAGATGCAGAACTTACCATCATAGGCCTAGTCCAGAGGAAGAACTTTTCTGTGGAGATCCAAAGTCTTCAATGCAAGAAGGAAATAAACCAAGGTAACCTGCAAAGGCTAAATCCTTTTGTGGATGGACGAGGCATCCTTAGGGTCGGAGGTCGACTAGAGCACGCTGATCTGCACCCTCACATAAGGCATCCGGCAGTCTTACCAAAAACTAGCCACATAACAAAGTTACTGATTGCACACTACCATCAGCGAGTGCAACACCAAGGACGTGGCATTACAATGAATGAGCTAAGGGCTAACGGGATCTGGATACTTGGATGCAGCCATGCAGTGTCATCCTTCATCTACAAGTGTGTCAAGCGTCGAAGGTTCAGAAGGTGTACAGAGGAACAAAGAATGGCGGCTTGGTTGCAGTTGTTGCTGCTAAGGGTGGCCCAACCAGTTATTAGGTTTAGGGGTCAATCACTTTTTCACACAGGGCCATGATGGTTTGGATTTTTTTTCACCTTTAATAATAAACACTTTCATTTAAAAATTGCATTTTGTGTTTACTTGTGTTGTCCTTGACTATTGTTTAAATTGGTTTGATGTTCCGAAACACTTAAGTGTGACAAACATGCAAAGGAACAGGAAATGAGGAAGGGGGCAAACACTTTTTCACACCACTGTATGTATATGTATATATGTATATGTATATTTATATATGTATATATATGTATATGTATATATGTATATATATATATATGTGTATATATATATATATATATATATATGTATATATGTATATGTATATATATGTGTATATATATATATGTATATGTATATATATGTATATGTATATGTGTATATATGTGTATATATGTGTATATATATGTATATATGTGTATATATATGTATATATGTGTATATATATGTATATATGTGTATATATATGTATATATGTGTATATATATGTATATATGTGTATATATGTATATATGTGTATATATGTATATATGTGTATATGTATATGTATATATGTGTATATACATGTATGTATATATGTATGTATGTATATGTATATATGTGTATGTATGTATATATATGTGTATGTATGTATATGTATATATATATATGTATATGTATATATATATATGTATATGTATATACACGAGTATACGGTACGGATAAAGCACTTTTGCCGAGTACAAGTATTATACGAGTAATGCGAGTCAATATCTATATCAATCTCGGATTGAATAAAATTCCCCATTGACTGTGTCTGCGTTCTATGATAGGCTAGTCACAGCGCCTCTCCCCTACACTATTTTGTGATAGGCTAGTCACAGCGCCAGTCACAGCGCCTCTCCCCTACACTATTTTGTGATAGGCTAGTCACAGCGCCAGTCACAGCGCCCCTCCCCTACACTATTCTGTGATAGGCTAGTCACAGCGCCAGTCCCAGCGCCCTTCTGTTGTTGTGCTCTGCTCATTCACACACTCAGAACACGGAGAAGTGAACACTCAACTCTCTCTCTCTCCCTCAGTCTCACAGGTCTGCAGGTCTTTTCCGTTAACATTTAGGGTTTCTTCAAGCTTCAGGTTTGTTTTTTACTTCGGTCGAACTAGTACTTAGTGACTAGTAGATTTCTGGTAAACGTGGGGTTTGTTCAGACATGGTGATGGTAGAATGCCAATCGCGTCACGTCTCTGCCTATCGGAGTTTTTTTTTTTTTTTTAAACTGCCTGCTGGCTCTAACCAGTTTTTTTGAGTGTCTGAAACTTTCTTGCTGTATTTTATAAAAAAATAAATAAAAGGCAGTTGCGGTATAAATAAATATTACAAATTAAGATACACACACAAAAACATTTCAACCCCCCGCCCGTCCTCTCTCTTTCTTTCTCTCTCTCTGTGTATCTTTTACCCACTCACAGACACACAAAAAAAAGATCACACTGATCATAAAAAAATTAAGTTAAAAAAAGAAACTCTTGTTCATTACATTTTACTTCATAATTGCAACCGCATTGTTGTATTCATTGTTGCAAAACTTGTTCTGTATATAGTTTGTTTGTTACCATGACAACACCACTGAGCTCGCTGATGCTGTCATGGAAATAGTTTTCTTATCAGCAATAAATATAACAATTTCTGATCAACCCATATCAATTGCATGCTTAAAATAACATACCGGTTAAAGCCCCGCCCATTTCAAGACAACCCGACCCACTTCCGGGTTAAATCATGCCCACTTCCGGGTTAGGCCCCGCCCAGTCCGAGTACAGATACGGATACAGATAATTCATGTGGTAAACAGATACAGATACAGATAATGCTGTACTCGCTCAGCCCTAGTAAGGGCCCTGTTCATGGTGCACAGACATTTTAATTGCATTTAAAGCCTGTTAAACAGCACAAAGGCTCTCTAAAACTTGCCCCAGCAACTGAAGGGTTTTAGCACAGTGGAAGCTTGTACACATTGCTGCAGCTACTCAATGTTGCATGCACTGATTCGGGTCGGGGGGGTTTTCACGCGCATATGTATGACGAGACAAGATTAACATAAAATGGCTGGAATTAACACAAAGACCCAAAAATAGTGTTTAAAGCTGGGAGCTGAGAGGCTACCGTCCTCTTTCCTCCTCTGTAGAGTAGATAGATAGATAGATAGATAGATAGATAGATAGATCCCAAAAAAATGGAAAATTATGGTCATAGACATCTTAAGTCCCATTTTTTTCCCTCTCCAGATAACTTTAGATACTGCATAATGTTTGATACTATTGTATTGTATTGTAATTCATGCCAATAACCAGAATGAGGGGAAGGAAAGTAGCATAGAACTCACAAAATGAATCCTGGGTAAAATATTCAATTTAACCATAGAGATACGGGCTTGAATCAACATAGGGAGACCCATCCATTTTTCAATATCCTTCAAAAATGTTGTTCAGGGCAACAGAATAGTGTTTATGTAGTATGTTTATGTAGTATGTAGTGTTTAACAAGCTGGTGTAAGCAGGGGAAAACCTCAGTGCCTAAATATTTAAACTGCTTGGGGCAGTGGAACAATGGGGATGTAGTGCAGACTTTGACCAGTTAATGTTAAAGCCTAATAAGCGTCCATAATCCTCACATAATGATAGAAGGTAAGGAAGAGACTGAGATGTGTTTTCTAAAAAAAAAAAAAAAAAACATTGTCCGCAAATAATGAGGGGTCATGCTGTGCATTACAAATGCATATTTGTGACACCATAATCGATTGGCAAATAGCTTGAACCATAAGACCTAGAGAGAGGACAAATAGTGCAGGACTCAAGGGGCAGCCTTGGCGGGAGGATCTAGAGACTGTAAACAAAGATTACAATTAGTTTGCAACAATGAGTCTAATCTGGTGAACTCAGCTTCAAGGTTTTGTAGTTGTGGCGTAGTTTTGCGCACATTAGAGCAGAATAGTATGGTATTGCTCCTAATAAAACCTTTCATCGCGTCCCACAATATCCTGGGGTCTTCTACAGGGCCAACATTAATGTCTGCAAATATCTGGCATTCTGCAATAAAAGGAAATGTTGGATTAATTTTTCAATAAAGAAGTATTAAACGCCATCTAGCAGCATGTTAAGATGTTAAGACCGTCTAGGGTGGTGCGCAGAGGACCCCTTTATTGTCAGAGAAAGCTATTGGGAGTAACACCGCTTTATCAGTTTAATTAAATAATTGAGGGGATGTAAAAAGAAAATCTATCGTGGAAAAGGATTTATGTCTACCTGAGAAAAAGGAATGATCCTTACAGGTGGGATTAACTGCACGCCAAATGTCTATAAGCCCCAAGCTGCTGGCCCATGATTTCAAAGCATTTGTGGCTTGAGCTTGAACCCCATTGACCTCTGCGTTCGACCGATCAATATTTTGATCCCACACAGAATGGAGTGATTGGTGAGCGTACCATAAAAACTGGGGGGGTATCCGACAGACTAAGGCTGAATCCCATTTATTTATCTTACCCCTACCCCTTGGCCCTTACCCCTACCCCTTGGCCCTCAAAACCAAGGGGTAAGGACTAGGGGTGAAAACATACCCCTATGAAATGGGACACCACTTGGTGACATCACCATACAGTATTGATCCCAAACTTCCAAGATGGCGTCTCTGTTGATTGTGTGGGTTTTGACAACAGTGTCATATGCATTTATATATGTTTTAGTTATGTTATGTTCCCTTTGGTGGTGCAGAGGCAGATGTTATCTGTTTCATACTTAGGTCTGTTTCCAATACATATGTGTACACACACACACACACACACACACACACACACATGGTGTGTTGTATATCTGTTTCAGTTATCACCGTTTTGAATGTCCTTGATGTTCACAAAATTCTGTCTTTATTGCCTGATAAATTAAACATGACAGGCAAAAACATTACATTAAATATATTACAGAACCATTATCAACTATTAGAACCATAACTTACATGTCACACACATAAAAAGGCTTCAAATGTATAAAACTAAAAAAAGACACAAGACCACAAACAAACAAATTAACTACAGCTGTTCTGATATTCCAGACCAGTCTGATGCCTGTTGGCCAGTAACCCCCTTCACAAATCATCAGTGTCCCTATCATAACCAACAACAATATACAAGTGCATGGACAGTAATTAATTACAAATAATTACAATAATACAGTACCAATACAATAATGAACGGGTACAACATGAACACATGATTTAAGAAACTTCTGCTTGTTTTCAGCCCCAAAGTGGACCAGCTGCTGGGTGTCCTCCTGGTCCCTGTCTGATACAGGACGGTATAGTATAAAGTGGATCAGCTGCTGTGTCCTCCTGGTCCCTGTGTGATACAGGACGGTATAGTATAAAGTGGATCAGCTGCTGTGTCCTCCGGCGTCCCTGTGTGATACAGGACGGTATATGTAAAGCAAGTAGCGATGTATCATAGACCGTTAATATTAATATATACAGTCTATGCGATGTATACAGTTCATTCAAGGCAGAGAAATGCGGGACTGTTGTTCAAATCAACGTTAGCGATTAGCGTTAACGTTGTTGCAAGTACAGTTGTGGTCAAAAGTGTACATACACTTGTAGAAAATCACAATGTTATGGCTGTCTTGAGTCTTCAATAAGTTCTACAACTCTTATTTTTCTGTGATAGAGTGATCGGAACACATACATGTTTGTCACAAAAAACAGTCATAAAGTTTGGTTCTTTCATAAATTTATTATGGGTCTGCTGAAAATGTCACCAAATCTGCTGGGTCAAAAATATACATACAGCAACAAAATATGTCAATTTTGGTGATGTAGCGAGTTGTGTCAATCAAATTAGCTTCATGTCATGGCCTCTTCACTTCTTCTAAGTGATTCTGATTGACTACAGCTGTTGACTTCTCATGAGCCCATTTAAATAGGGCTCATTTGACCCAGTGATTAGACTCAGCTACAAAAGCTACAATGGGAAAGTCAAAGGAACTCAGTGTGGATCTGAAAAAGCGAATTATTGACTTGAACAAGTCAGGGAAGTCACTTGGAGCCATTTCAAAGCAGCTACAGGTCCCAAGAGCAACTGTGCAGACACTTATACGCAAGTATAAAGTGCATGGAACAGTTGTGTCACTGCCACGATCAGGAAGAAAACGCAAGCTATCACATGCTGCCGAGAGGAGATTGGTCAGGATGGTCAAGAGTCAACCAAGAATCACCAAGAAGCAGGTCTGCAAGGATTTGGAAGCTGATGGAACACAGGTGTCAGTCTCCACAGTCAAGCGTGTTTTACATCGCCATGGACTGAGAGGCTGCCGTGCAAGAAAGAAGCCCTTGCTCCAGAAAAGGCACCTTAAGACTCGGCTGAAGTTTGCTGCTGATCACATGGACAAAGATAAAACCTTCTGGAGGAAAGTTCTCTGGTCAGACGAAACAAAAATTGAGCTGTTTGGCCACAGCACCCAGCAATATGTTTGGAGGAGAAAAGGTGAGGCCTTTAATCCCAGGAACACCATGCCTACTGTCAAGCATGGTGGTGGTAGTATTATGCTCTGGGGATGTTTTGCTGCCAGTGGAACTGGTTCTTTGCAGAAAGTAAATGGGATAATGAAGAAGGAGGATTACCTCCAAATTCTGCAGGAAAACTTAAAACCATCAGCCCGAAGGTTGGGTCTTGGGCGCAGTTGGGTGTTCCAACAAGACAATGACCCAAAACACACATCAAAAGTGGTAAAGGAATGGCTAAACCAGGCTAGAATTAAGGTTTTAGAATGGCCTTCCCAAAGTCCTGACTTAAACCCCATTGAGAACATGTGGACAGTGCTAAAGAAACAGGTTCATGCAAGAAAACCATCAAATTTAGCTGAACTGCACCAATTCTGTCAAGAAGAGTGGTCAAACATTCGACCTGAAGCTTGCCAGGACCTTGTGGATGGCTACCAAAAGCGCCTAGTTGCCGTGAAAATGGCCAAGGGACATGTAACCAAATACTAATGTTGCTGTATGTATATTTTTGACCCAGCAGATTTGGTGACATTTTCAGCAGACCCATAATAAATTTATGAAAGAACCAAACTTTATGACTGTTTTTTGTGACAAACATGTATGTGTTCCGATCACTCTATCACAGAAAAATAAGAGTTGTAGAACTTATTGAAGACTCAAGACAGCCATAACATTGTGATTTTCTACAAGTGTATGTACACTTTTGACCACAACTGTACATATCTACAGGACTGCATAGACCACAAAACAAGACTGTCGGAACTTTTAAATCAATTATTTAAGCCGAAAATACTTACATTTATGTGTCTCTCTGGTCGATGCGGCAGCCATTGTTGCTCGTCTGTTTACAAGTAAGGTAGCGTTCTCACTTGCTTCCAAGGGCCATACACCCCTTGATTTTTCCCCTTCCCCTCGGTCACTAAAAGGATCGGGACACCACTAGGTCCCGCGTGAACGCGCAAAAACGAGGGGAAGGGGGAAGGGCAAGAAATGGGATTCAGCCTAACACTCAGGGTAGGTCAAGATTGGTTACCTGGTTGCAAAAGCATCTGGTTCCATCTAAATAAACTTTAAAATAAATGCATTTATTGTCTCCAAAAACAGAAAGCACAAAATAGCAAGCACATTGACTCTAACCTAGTAGTGACCTAATTAACCTATGGAGCATAGGCTAAAATAAACAACACAGTCTCCGGAATCATATCAGATAACACACCAAGAGATTAAGACAAACCAAGAGTCCATGTTCATCAGGCAGTTGTTTTCACACACATTCACACACTGTGGCTGAGGCTGCTGTACAATGTGCTCATCAGATGAACACTCACACAAATGTATGCTCGATGGCGCAGCATCGGGGGCAACTTGGGGTTCAGTGTCTTGCACTTCGGACACTTCGACATGAGCCGGCTCAGTGGTCAGTTTTCTTTCACTGACTGCAGTCTTTAAAATAATTTACTATTTTGGCAGAAGAATCAAATAAACCTGTTAAAAGTTAGCAATATTGGCCACAATATAATCCACACTTCGATTATAAAGTCTCCTTTAGCATCTAGCCCTTTGCCATCATATTTAGATGCGCTTGGTCGGGACACATGGCGCCACTTTTTGACGCTCTGGGTTGGGACTTGCGTTTTACTGACATGCAGCAATAAGAACTAGATTTAGGCAGAGATTGTGGGTGGGATTGCAAAATGTACGTTTTAGTGACATGCTGGACAAGAACAGGACACAAACCCCACTCTCCTGGGTGAAAGTCCTGTGTTGACATTCCATCCACCACCACAGCAAAGTCTTTAATGCTACTATTGTCACTCTTAACCCTTGTGTTGTCTTCCCGTCAACCTGCAACTTTGTGTTTTTCTGGGTTGAAATTTCAACATTTTGTTGTTCTTTTTCTACACTTTGACCTTTTTGTCAATTTTAATCAATTTTTGTCACTTTTTTAACTAGGTTTTAGTCAATTTTTTAAACATTTCTTTGTTGCTTTTTCTAATGTTTTTGATGGGTTTTTTTGTCACTTTTTAAAAAAAATTTGGGTCACTTTTTCAGCTTTAAAAAAAAAGTTTAGATTTTTTTCCTGCATTTTTGAAGTTGTTTTTCAACATTTGTTACTTTTTTCAACATTGTTTTGTCATAGTTCTGATAAAGAGAGTTTTTGTAAATGGATCAAATTTGAACCGAGGACAACAGGAGGGTTAATACTCCGTCATCTTACAGCGATGCAGTCGAGCTGGTGGTTTTTTAGAGCCACTGACCAAGCGTCTGTATTTTATGAGTTGGGAGTGAGATGGTGTTACATATTGATGCACATTTGAAGCTTTTTTATGGTTCAACTTTGGGTAAAAAACTGCATTTGTCCCTTTTTACCCTGCTGTTCAATCACAGTAGAGGAGGGGCGGGACAAATACAACAATGGCCAACCGTCATGTAATCATGTACCGTCATGTATGTCATGCTTAACAACAACAACTGAGGAGAGATGAGTACTGCTGGACCATATATCTGTCCTCCCTACACTGTAAAACCACTATTGTAGATTTTACAGTATGGATGCCAGAAGTTTACTGTAAAAGTATTTACAGTACTTTACATTACTATATATATTAATTTACAGTAGCCTATTAGTGTATAACCATTTACAGTACCTAGTTACTACTGTATATTCATTTACAGTAGTAACCTATTACTGTATATGAATTTACAATACCTATCCATAATATTGTATCTTCAATGATGATTCACACATTTACCAGTATGTGTGTTACAATATTACTTTATTAAAAACTTAATGTCATTTTAACACCCTGTGGCTTGTGGAAAGAGTGGGTGTGCACTGTGTAGGCAGTCAAAATCCAAAGTTGGAAAATGGTGTGTGTGTGTGTGTGTGTGACAGAGAGAACAACAGAGAGAGTGGGAGAGAGAAAGAGATATGAGAGAAAACATGGAATTTAGTATGGTGGAGATAAAATGTACTGAACTGAAATCTCATCAGTAGAAAAACACTCCAGAATATTAGCTACAAAAAAAAAATCATAAATCATATGCAAGCCATACACCAAGTATCTTCACATAGGCTACAAAATGCACCTATATCATTACATTTTTAGTTCAACAGTGTTCGCCCCATGTAGGCTGAGTTCTGCAGCTGCCGGGGTTCGAGTCCGACCTGTGGCCCTTTGCTGTGGGTCACCCTCATCTCTCTCCCCCTTTCATGTCTATCCACTATAATAAAGGGAAAAGCAAAAAAAGTAAATCTGCTTTCTTGGGAACTAAAAAATAATTTAACATCTATACAATTATCACTCTAAACATGTATACAATGCATCCCTTTCAGTAATTTCTCAAAATTCACCAGCTCTCAAATAAATGCAGCCACAACAGGGTTGAGGTTGGCATTCTTTCATTGCACCTGCTAATCTGTGTTCTTGATTGACATTTTGAGCCTTCGGGATTGATCTGAGAATGAATCTTTAATTTCAGCCAAAACATAAAAGCACAACCTGGAGTTATCCTAGAATTATCCTGTTTCAAATAATTAAATTAATAATGGACAAACCTCTGAATGAATTCAAGAGTAGAGCAGCTGAATATGGCCGCCACAGCAGAATCACAGTGTGGCAGCTCCTGGGGTCCGATCATCATCTTAGCAAATGTGCCCTATTGGACTGATGCGTTCGTGCGTGTGTGTTTGCCTTACCAAGAGCAATCAGCCTTGGGTTGCTATGAGCAGGGAGACTGCTATTTACTGTATGTCTGCTGCAGTTGCCGTCACCTAAGAGCAACTAACAACACCGCTTGTTTTGGACGGAGACCAGTGAAGGCTATTAGAAGCACTTTTCCATTGATGGATGGTGTTTCAGCCTCCAACTGAGCTTGAAGACGTAGATGTGACGTGGGCAACATGTCTGAAAGTTGTAAGTCTTCTGGTAGCTGTGCCAAGAGAAATCTCAATCATTACCAATCAGCGGAGACAGTGAGCGTAGGTATATGTTAGGAGATAACATAGATACAGGTTAATTACTGCTAACTAACATGCTAGTTAACATTAGTAATTAAACCTAAACAGCTGATCAGTCCAACAACAGCAACATAAAGAATATGAACAAAACACACAAAGGAAAAACATTAAGAGCCAAAGTAACTTGTACTATATGGTAATTCCTCTACTGTGTGACAGTAAGTCGCGTGGTTATGACACAATCGTTAGCCTAATTTTAGAAAAACGTCAGCTATGGAGCCATAACGTGAGCTACAAGGTAATGGAGACTTTTATACATTTTCGTCTTAAGACGTAAACAATGGACAAATAGAGTCTTTAAACGCTTCAGATGTTAAGTTATTCACTGTTAAAGTGATGTAAAAAATGAATCAAAAGCATCAAAATGGCGCCATAGGAGCTCCACTTAGAGAGGAGAGGCTTACTTCCTTGATAAAATCACAAATAAATTAAACTGTAAATTCATAAACAGTATATAACTACTGTAAACAATGCTTGGCAGTTAGCAGTAGTGTACTGCATTTAATCATCACAGTATGTTAATGCCCTTATTGCAGTACTGTTACAATAACAAAAAAGGTTACAGTATACCGAGATGCCTTTAAGGGTTCTAGACTGTTGCACCTCTGACCGGCTTGGTTAGAGCACCTGTAGCCAAACCCAACAGTGATGCCACTGTGGACTGACCACAACCTGTATACATCGCACTGGAGGCTAGCATATGTATATATAGACCCACTTTCCACAAGCCATAGGGTGTTGTTAAAATGACATTAAGTATTAATGTATTTGCAAAATAGCAAATAGTCAAGAGGAACACACTTTCTCTGTACAATAAACAGCTGTATTGAAATATTTTTTCTAAGTGGGTTGAAACCCTCCACTGCTTGAGAATAATAACTTAAGGACTCCGCACATGTTCAGAGTGAGCTTTATTTTCATAGCCAGAGGGCAAGCCAATTACTGTACAGTCAAACAGGACTCTGGGAATGTGGGCGTTCATAACAATAAGATCAGAAAAATTAGCTAATTTTGCATTCTGGTCTGATCCTTGATACAGCATAAGGGTTGTGACAACGCTCTCACATAATTGCTGTTTTTACTTTCAAGATAAACTCTCGGGCCCTCTCTACTCAAAACAACTGATATCTGATCAGACAGAGGAAGGAGATACCCTAGAAGCAGTGATTGTTTACAGCAGCGTAGGCCTCACACAACCTGATGAGCAGAAGATAAGAGGCCGGATGGAAACAGAGACCTTGGAAAGTGGGCGGCATACAGTATTTGGGTCATATGTCTTGTCTTTGTTTCACTCTTACCTTTAACCCAAATTAAAACATTTAATTATTCATTTTAAATATCAATTTGATTGATCAATGGATTCTTGTTGTCTATATGGTTCTTAAGATTTGGGGCCAGTACAGGACTCATTTTGTCAGTGAATAGCCCTTTAACTGACTTCCTATTTTAGGTAATGCTCTATTCCCTGCCTCCCTCATTGACTCGCTATTCCAACTGTGGGCAGGCCTGTTGACAGGGGGGCTCGGGGGGGGGGGTGCCTGTCCAGTTTGCTCTGGCTATGGGACTAGATGTGGGTTACAAAAAGGTGTGACCTGTGTAAGGCACCTGTTTAGAGATGGTGTCCAACGGTCGCCAGTGGGTTTTCCAACAGGTATTCTTTTTCTTTGTCGTTTTTTTTATACCAGACCACTCAGGCAGCTGCATTTCCTTCTTTAGACCATATTAAGCTGTAATGAGAAGAACTGGACTTACAAATATGACAAATGAATCTCCTGCTGACATAGCTTACGTAGAATAAAGTTGTCACCTTCCCTTGACTCTCTCTAAATGAAGTTATCATCCTAACTGACAAGCTGCATATCAACAAGAATATAGCTTTTTTCCCCCCAAGTCTGCTTTAGTTTGTCTGGTCCATAAATTATCTACTGGAGACCTCTCTGACAGTGAGGTCAGTTGGGGTGAGCATTTAAATCAATAGAGGTGCACTACCGCAGATCAATTTTTGAACTGAAACCTCCCTCAAGGAGATAACTATAGAGAGGAAATGGGGACACACAGAGAATGGTAATTACAATACCCTCAATACAACAAGACTGATAAATGGGAACCATAGACTAAAAATAGTGGACGTAGCATACTCAACATCTCCCACTGGTTTGCCGACTGCCTCTTTAAAGCCTCCAGGTTGGTGCATGGGCATTGCATTGCCACCTTGTTGTTTTTCTTTAACCGGATGTGACGATTTTTGGCGGAGCCAAGCCAGTGTTGTTTATGGTTGTAATGGCGCTGCGCTAAGCAAAATGCTGAAGAGGGAACGTTGCTGATTTACAGTACAGTACAGAAAATCTGCAAAGATTCCCTTAAGTTAACAGCTAATGCTAGTGGTGGCTAGCTAGCTTGGTTAGTAGAAACATAGACCTATAAAGAGTAGACGCCGCATTGGCTGCTGAGCGCGAGAAATCCAGCCGCCATCTTGGACCGGTCATACTCGTTACTTAGCAGCAGAAGATACAAGATGCCAGAGCACTGTGCAGCATATTCCTCCTCAAATCGGCGGACCATTGAAAACAGGGCTCGGAGGATTACTTTTCACAAGATTTAACGTTATTATATTATATTGGTTGTATTTTATGATTAGAATATTACCAGAAAGTTAAGAAGGAGCAAGGGTCTTAGATATTATTGTACTGACATCGTAGCCAGCTACCTAGCTTGGCTATGGTTACTGTAGCGGCCGGTGTTCACCCGGTGTTATGTCCCTACCATAGACCTTTAATATTAACAAGTAGAGACCACAGTCTATGGTCCCTACTGGTTTCCAGTGGTTGGTGGTTTGCCTCTTTTTACTGGCGCGAAAACGCTTGTCTATGTATTCTTTTTTTTTAAGTGTTTGTATATAAGGTTGCGTTCTTATTTTATCTGTTCTAAGTGTTTTTGAGCACTGTGTAAAGAGCTATATAAATATGTGTTTTTATTATTATTATTATAATAATAAGGTGCTGAGAGCTGCAGAGAAGGTGATCCGCCGAGCTTCAACACTGCAAACTCCTAAGGTGTCAACAGTCACACACATCGTCTGGGAGGAGATGGAACGGAGGACGTTGTTCTGTTTGAGGAACACACTGAGGAGACAGTTTGGCATCAACAGCCATCATTCTGACTGGTTGTCATTGGTTGTGTCTGTGTTTCTCAAAATAAGGCTACACCACATTGCAAAACTCACCTCTTGAACTGCAGAAAGGGAGCACGAGAAAGAAGCTCTGCAAAACAGTCCTCTTTCAGGGGTTTTAGCGAGCGGGCGGGCGTGTGGACGGTATACTGTAAATCTGTTTGTTTGTGTTTCATGAACTCTTTGTGCTTGTGATTGCATTTTATCTGATCTCTTTCACTCTGGGTTCTGTAAAGCATTTTGTATCTGTGTTTTGAAAATTGCTACATAAGTTAATTTTTGCAACTTGCACGTTACTCTTATAGCCATTTCAATAGCAATGTGTTTGAGTATAGAATCAACACAACATAAAAGAGATGTATCTGTCCAAATACTTATGTAATAAGAGCTGAGACAACTGGTCATTTATCAAATATATTGAAAGTCGCAATAAATATGCAATATTTAGTTTATTTTGTGGAGCTGTCCTGTTAACTTTATTTATATATTTATACTGTCCAACCAGTAGAACGCGTCCTGTCCTGTAGACATGGTCCTTAGTATATATATATATATATATATATATATATATATATATATATATATATATATATATATATATATATATATATATATATATTACACTGTCCAACCAGTAGAACCCGTCCTGTTCTGTAGACATGGTCCTTAGTTATTTTATCATGTTGGACCAGTCCAATATGACTTTCAGTTAAAATAAACCTTTTGTTGTAGGAAAACTTGTTTAATTTGTTGTGAATCTATTTTGTCTAATTTTACATATGTTTAAAAATATCGGAATTCATATTGATATTGCAATATTCATCTCGGACGTCTGGTGACTTTATATCATATCAGAATATTCTATTACTGTTAAGCACAATATGAATATTAAAATACGCCTAACCATGTGTCCTGTATCATAGCTACATGTATGACTTTCGCAGCAAAAAACGCGTGAAAATCAGTTCGGTATTCAGTGAGGGTGATTAATTTAACGCGCTGACAGTTCATTGCACCTGCCAAACACATTACATTGAGTGGAGCGGGTGACCGGTCCAAGATGGCGGCCCCACGGCTCGTCAGCGCCAGTAGGCAGTAGCAGTCGATGCAGCGTCTGCTCTTTATACGTCTATGGGTGAAGACAAAACACACAGACAGACACACAGGGAAAAAAGGGGAGGGAAAAACGAGCAGGACAAAAAGACTACAGCTGACCATAACAATAGTAACAGTTAACTGCAAGAAATATTAAGAAAATTTAATTGAATCTGCTATCTGAGTCAAGGCATATCTAATAGCCACATTCTTCAAGTCCCCATCGTCTCATTTAAAAGACCTTGGCGTAATACTAAACTCTTCTCAGTGTCCCTGCTATATGAAAGCTTGTGTTTGGGTGAAAATGAAAACTTATCTTCTGTTTACAGAAAGAGACAGGCAATAGCTGTTTCACTTTCTGGTCAAGGGATGAGAGACGTATTATACATTAATACGGAGCCCTGGAAGTCTTTAAAGTTTATATTTTGCGGACACGCTATAAGATTTATCTTTGAGCACAGTAGCCTACATGTGTGTTTTGGGCAGCACAATAAGCTTTATTTTAAAAACATATTGTTTAGTGAAATAAAATCGAAAACTGGACTGATACTGGTTAGAAGAAGAATTTATTTTGAAATATTGTTCTAAAAATGTTTTTTATCATCACTGTTTAATACTATAAAGCCGGATTGTGGCTGATGTGCTGCAGCTTTTCACGTCCCACAAGACAAATGTGAAAGTGCTGAGAAGCTGGCGGCACTGGTCGAGAAAGAAGTTGCACTAAAGGTACACTTTGCTGTATCGGTGGCCATGGACAGTCCTGTTTGGCCATCAGAGCCCGTCGTTTTTGTCAATGGCTCCATGTCCAACACAACGTCTCTTCGTCTTATGGTGTTTCATGCTAAAAAATGTCTTAGAAGATATTTAGGTAAGCTGAACTCCCAGTGCCTGGGACTGTGTTTGCCGAAAGAAAGCACTGAGCCACAAAAAAGCTCTGAATCTGCAACAGAGATAGAACTGGAAGAACCAGAGAAATGTAAATCATCTCAGAGCATTACATCTAGGATCTCTGTCCCCTCAGCAACAATTGCTGTGAGTGAAATCCTCGCCAAATGGTCTGGCGAGGCACCAAATATCGAAGAAGAGGATGAAGCCGCTCTCCCGCCTCTCAGCACCTCTCTGGATGCTCATTTTGCAGCGTCTAAAATTTTCAACACTATAATTACTGACATGCATGACAAAGACTATGGACATGTCCCTGACGGCACAGAGAAAAGTAGCTCATCTGGACCTCATTTTGATATAACGTTAATACTAAATGAGGTGAAAGACTTCTTTGCCTCAAAGGCCGCACCTTCAGAAGATACCGCCAACGCCAGCCAAAACGTTCGTTGCAAGATTTTCCAAAAACAATTTGAGAAAATGAAGACAGAGCTGAACAGCTTGTTTACGACTAAAGACACAGGCTTCGTTGTGAGTCTGAAACCGGATTCAGGGTTCTCTCAGAATAAAATCATACAAGATTGTCACTCTGTCGAACACATTCTCTCAGGAGCTGTACCGGTGTCTACCACACCCACCCACGAAGCTGCTCGTCTGACCAGCAGGCAGAAACTGATCACTGTGAGAAAGCAGTCTTCTTAAGTGGATTATGAGACCATCAAAAGTGATGTTGACAGCTTGTTTAACCAATTAAACCTACCACAGAAACCTGCAGCAAACGGCAGCAAAACACCAGATACTTCTACGTCAAATGCCATGTTCAGGAAGTTCTCAAAGGAACTGACTGATAAAATGTACGACCATCTGATGACTGGCCCAACATATCAGATTCCTATGGTTGAAACGGAGAGATGTCTCTCTGACTCTGTCATCTCTGGGATCAGAAGAAAGTCTCACCATTCACCTGAAGTTCTATATGTCATGACAGAGGACGCAGTGGGAAAGTTCTTGCAGCAGGGCCTACTCTGGTTAGAAAAGGACTCATCAGAAAAAGCAAGTCGCAGTGATGAAGTCTATGGTGCTCTAACTGACATACAAAACGTAATCGCAAAAATGCTGACACAACCCACAGACAAAAACGACAAGCAGAAGTCCCCTAAAGCCAGCGACAGTCAGCGTTTGACAACAACACCTTCTCGTTCAAGTCAGGCATCAAACGCTAATGATGCGACAATATCTGAGTACATCTGCAATGATGATGATGATGATGATATCGACAATTTGAATGTCAGACGCCACATGGATAGTTTAAAATTAATTTCATGCAATGTGGATCCAAGAGTTGCAACTAATGAATTGTCCTCTGCGTTTTTACCGGTCTCTGACCCCAGTCAGACGACACGCTCCGAAAAGTCAAATAATACCTCATCTTCTACAACAGAGAGGTTGACCGACCTCTTCATTGCTGCTCTACTCATGAGACTTCTCACAAAAGTCTCTCAGAGGACCAGAATGTCCCTGCAGCTGGCAGACATCGACGCCATCATCAAACGTCTGTCAGAGAAGGTGCAGAAGGAAATCGACATCCCTGGACCTGCTGTCATAAAAAACACAAACATCTTGATAAATGCACACAAGACGATGTACATAGACCTTGAAAAGGAGTTTGGTTCTCCAAAAAGGCTACTGAAGGCTGCAATGGCATCAAACGATACATCTTTTGATGATGCTGTTTTGAAGAATCTGAAACGCCATCTGAATATCCTCCTCGATCCACGGCCGAAGAAGTTTGCAGCTGTGAAGTCTGCAGTTGTAACGTTTTTTACAACAGTGGGAAACCTGTTAATCAAGCCCTGTAGGGGTTTCCCGGGCTGCAGACCCAAGCAGTCATAAAGCATACTGCATTTGTCTTGGGTATAATCCGGGTGCTCAGGTTTCCCAGCAAAAAAGAAAACAAAACATGGCAGCTATACCTTGAGGCATACTGTATTCATCTTGAAGGAAACTATTTAATAGGTCACACCTTCCATCTCACCTGACTTGTGATAGGTCCAATGAGATGAAGGGTAGTGGTGATTTTATAAAAAAAAACCTAAAAAATCTTTTCCTTCAAGATGAGGGCCATGAGTGGGCCATTTTGACACATAATAGCAATTGTTCCATTTAGGTGTTGCACTTGTGTTGGACAAGTCAAAATGTCCGCTGTGAATCATGCATATATTTTGATTGTGTTTTCCTTTGCTGTCAGATCAGTCAGGTCAGGTTACTTTATTGGTACCCGTAGGTAGACTAGGTTTACAATCTAAGAAGCAGGACATCCGTAAAAGTTAACATGCAACACACAAAACATTAAAACATGGATAAAAACAGTACATGACCACACTGATGGTGCTTGTGCGTTGTGTGCAAGTAATTCTACAGTTTGTTTAAGGGTAGAAATACTTAACTCAGTTTGATTCTAACAAGAAATGTTGAACAAAGAAGATAATGTTTGCTAGTTGTTTCCTCTTTAAGGTGGTGTTCTGTTACGCGTATAGCCCTCCTATTTTGTTCCAGGCAAAAGCGGCCAATTACAACTTTCTTGTGTAATAAATATCGTATATTTCATTTGACTGACCAAAGGCTTAAAGTATTTCTACACACCAGGCATTTAACATATAAAATAGGGGATTACATATATGTATGTAAGATAGGATAAAAATAAGTATGGTATTACAATAAAGAAAGTGGAAAAAGAGTGGTATGTCTTATAATTAAAAAAGGAATAATGATTAAAAAAAATACTGATTCTATGACAAAAAATGTACCTGTTACCTAGCTAAAAGCATGTGAAAAAAGATGTCTTTAGTCTGCTTTTAAAAGCAGATACTGTTGTATCAGACCTTAGTTCATGTGGAAGAGAATTCCAGAGAGTAGGGCCATAATGACTGAACGCAACATTAAGAATTGATTCTAGGTATAATGAGGAGAATTTGATTAAAAAGGTAACAGTGAGGCTCAATGTAATGACAACATTGTGTCCACCATTAACAGCCACAGGAATGAATGGGACGTTCTGTTCAACCTAGAGATGGAAAACTTTCTGATACATCCACACACAGACTAGAACCTCCAAACTATGATGTTTTTCCAAAACTGTATGAGCTTTTTTTAGAATCTTTCAGCTCATAGTTTTGGTTTCATGGCCCTCAACCGACCAGAAAAATGCTGAAAAGTTGATGAACCAGCAAACACTTGAATTAACTGACTCAGTTCTTTTAGGTAGTCATTATGAGGAATCGAAATATTTACAGAAGAGATTTTTGCACGATTTTTGTCTGAAATTACAAAAGTGCTGTTTAGTAAATGAACGGATGTAAAGCGGTTGTTACTATTAATGATCATTTCCTGGGTTTTGGATGTTTAGAGCAGAAGATTGTTGTAGCACCACCACCACCAAGTAACTGCCTGGACTACATGCTTCAAATAACTGTAATCCTAGTTTTTGGTTATAGAATACATTTTATTACTAATATCCTGAAAATTTCTGAGGGGAAATATAAGATTATAAGATCAAGTGCAGATTTGAGTCGCGCATGCGTCAAGAGACGAGTGAAGATGTGATTATAGACATATAAAGAGTAGACACCGCATCAATCGTTACTGCCTACTGGCAAGAAATCCAGCCGCCATCTTGGACCGGTCATACTCGTTGCTTAGCAGCAGAAGCTACAAGATGCCAGAGCACTGTGCAGCATATTCCTACTCAAATTGGCGGATTTTATTTAATCTTATCTCTTTCACTCTGGGTTCTGTAAAGCATTTTGTATCTGTGTTTTAAAAATTGCTACATAAGTTAAGTTTTGCAAGTTTTTAAGGGAGATTCAACCAAGTTAATGTGCAGTTTAAATAAAAACTGCCACTTTTCATTTCATACTGCTACTTTAAACAAGTACTGGTACGCGTGCTTTGTTAGGGGTGCAAGATATATCAACGCAATATCGTTACACAGCAGATCGTTATATGAGTGAGTATGACCTATACATTATTCTGGGGGTCCAAAAGCAGCACTAATGTCTGCTTATGTTGTTATTAGGCCTACATTGGGATCGTCTCTGGTTTAGTTGGGATTTGTTTGATAATGTGGTATCCTAACTGTAATATCTTAACTGTAATATTGAGGAACAGGAATGCTTATCTGTAAGTTATGTCATTTACTTCTCTAGGAAGAATAAGGGTTAATTTGCCTTATCCTGTGTCTGAAGTTAGCTGCTAATAAGGGATGTTGCAGAAGGAGGCTAATACATTGAGTTATGAATCAGAGTATGTTATGCTGACAGGATGTTGTCTCTAAGTGTAGAAAGACACCGAAAAAGTTGTTGCTAGCTTGAGACATGTACAAGTAGCTTCGTAACTTGCAAAGATGTCATGCCTGTCTGTTTGTATTAAACGTTCAAATGATTTGGGATGTTGTGGACATTAAGTTCTTCCTTGGAAGATATAACAGATAAGACTTGCACTTTACTCTTATAACCATTTCAATAGCAATGTACTTGGGTACAGAGTCAACACAACATAAAAGAGGTGTATCTGTCCAAATACTTATGTAATAAGAGCTGAGACAACTGGTTATTTATCAAATATATCAAAAGTCTCAATAAGTAGGCCTATGCAATATTTATTTTATTTTGTGGAGCTGTCCTGTTAACTTTATTTATATATTTTATACTATCCAACCAGTAGAACATGTCCTGTTCTGTGGACTTGGTCCTTATTTATTTATTTATTCATGTTGGACCAGTCCAATATGACTTTCAGTTGAAATAAACCTTTTGTTGTAAGAAAACTTGTTTAATTTGTTATGAATCTATTTTGTAATTTCACGTTTTAAAATATTGGAATTCATATCAATATTGCAAAATCACATTTTGTCAATATCGTGCAACCCTAGTGTGTGTGTGTGTGTGTTTGTTGGGAGTGGGGCTGCTAAATGTCAAGGGCTGGTAGGAGATGGATGCAGAACAACGTGGTAGTACCGTGTGTGTGTGTGAGAGAGAGGCAAATATAAAACGCTTCAAGTAGATTCTAATAATATAATCATATTGTTTCTTGAACTTAAATATCTGACTTTACTTTCACATTTGTGATGTAGGGGTATTTTGCAAATACCTATCATTTACAAATGATAGGTACGCCGGGGACATCTGGTCTAGGGTGACCGGACGTCCTCGGATTCAGGGGACAGTCCCCGTTTTTGGTTGTCTGTTCCTGGCTAAATACAGAAAAAAAACTACCTCTGTCCCTGTTCTGTTTTTAAAGACACAACATTAGGTTTTTCAATCAGATTGATAGTCAAACTGGAAATGTCCCAGTTTTTCTCCCTTTTCGGGGATTATGTTCCCAGTTTTGATCTCGGACGTCTGGTGACTTTATATCATATCAGAATATTCTATTATTGTTAAGCACACTATGAATATTAAAATACGCCTAATTATGTGTCCTGTATCATAGCTACATGTATGACCTTTGCAGCAAAAAAAAAAAAGCGTGAAAATGAGTTCTGTATTCAGTGAGGGTGATTAATTAAACTCGCTGACAGCTCATTGCACCTGCCAAACAGATTCCACTGAGTGGAGCGGGTGACCGGTCCAAGATGGCGGCCCCAGGCCTCGTCAGTGCCAGTAGGCAGTAGCGTTCGATGCGGCGTCTACTCTGTATATGTCTATGAGTAGAAAGCTGAATAAGATATTGCTAGGCAACCAAAATGTCAGTTAGTGGGTCAAAGTTCAAGATTAAATCACGAAGAACACCCGAAAACAAGTTCACGGCTATTTTAATGTGCACAGTGCCATGGTTAGCGTTGCTAATCCTTTAGAGTCTATTTTATTGAAAAGGACTTGAAATTAGTGATTGAGGTCATAAACACATTATGAAACTTTTATTGAGGTAATACATCAAGTGAGAAGAAGGGTCCCCATAGTCCACGATGTTCCACTTCCGGGATTTTTCAGGCACTGCAGGAAATTCCCTGGATGATTGTCCGTCAAATTCCTCTCTTTGTGTGGGAATTCTAAACTCTGGTGGATTTACGATGACTATGGTTACCTCCTCCTCAGATCTCTGCAGGGTAAGTCCAGCTTTTGAATGTACACGTACCACCAAAACAAGTTCCTTCCTGAGGCTATTTTGCAGCGGCTCCGTGCAGAGCTTAGCCCCGCCCATGATGATTGTGATTGGTTTTAATAAATGCCAATAAACCACAGCACGTTTTTCTCCCATCCCCAAATGCTATGTGGACTAAACAGACACTCCTGTGCAGCGCTGTGGAGGATGGTCTGGCAATGTAAGACTACTTTCCCCATAGACCTCTAGAGAAACTGACTTCTTGTTTCAACCAGCGGAGTCACCCCCCTGCTGGAAATTAGAATAACAACTGAAATGTGTACACACAACAATAACAAATTTCTTTAATATATGTATTTTTGTATATGCAAACAGAAATGTTGTACGTGTTTATTTGCCTATAGACTGGGGAAGTGAGATGCAGTCACTCAAGTGGTCACTCAACGGCACATGGACATACATCAAAGTATCATCATACAAAGTACTCAAAAAGTGTCATTATCTAGGAGTTTTACCACTTAGGGTAGGTTGTAGAATGGATGTCAGCTCCTGAGTTATATTCCAAAAAAAAGTTAATGCCAATTCACAGCCCTTCAAAGTGAGTTATTTGACTTTCACTCGCTTAAACATGGAATATTCAATTTCATCCAAAAATAAGTAAGTATTCTCGTTTCTGACTTTCCAATCACCCAAGAAGGAAGTGTCATGCATTATATTTGCATGTTTTGTAAGATTCATGAGGGTTAATTTGAAGCATGGCATTATGGCAGAGAATCTGGAAATTATGTAAAATGTTATTTTAAGGCAATTCTGCATTCACAAATTAAGGTGTCTACTTCTTACAGCATGTATTAAGAAGGATTATGTTGTGCCAGTGTTAACACTGATATACAGTATGTGACACAATGTCCAAATCCACTCCTCTGTTTACTCATGGCGTGCAATGAAGATTCATCATAGACATTAAAATAAAATGGCAGAAGGTATATATAGTAGCCTATGTAGCAGATTCCATTTTTGCACACAGCCTTGGTATCACCAGCTGCTCCTTATAACCTGCCAGCAATGAGCTTCTCCAGGACAGGATTTCCAGCCCTCTCTGCATGTGAAACTATGAAGCAGGTAACACTAAGGAAGTCACATACATTGAAACACACAAGTCAGAGGTATCGCTACTGAAACCCGAACCCTCGAACCCTGGATCTCAGATGGGAACCCCTGCCCCACATATCATAAAACCTGGCCAAAGGTCGACCCTTAAATTCAATTTAATTTAATTTATAGTATTAATTCATAACAAGTGTTATCTCAAGACACTTTACAGATAGAGTAGGTCTAGACCACACTCTATAATTTACAAGGACCCAACAGTTCTAGTAATTCCCCCAAGAGCAAGTAATTAGTGGCGAGGAAAAACAAGGAAAATAAACACACATTGCTACAATAAATGTGTTATTTCATTCTCAGGCACAATGTATAAATTAAACTTTGGCTCAGCAGCTATGCTTGAGTTTAATGCACAACATTCAGGATAAGGGACTAAGCCGGGATATTCAAGTTATCCTGGATGAATTTAGCCTAGACTTGATTGCCCAAAAGCAGGTTGAATTAAACCCAGCCGAGTAACCATGGAGATGTATTCTTTGCAGTTAGCCTGCCAGGCTAAACTTAATCCCAAAGTTGTAGGTGTTAAATCAGTTGTCGCTCAGATCCGAAATATTGTAGTGTTTTATACCATTGTCTTCTGAATGTATTTTTCTTTATTTTATTAAATCTTGCTTTTGCAGTTGTTTAGATGGTTAGAAATGGTTACACTGGCACCGGAGATTGAGTGGGACAATGCAGCTATAGACCTAGATGACATAAATGGCAGACTGGTCAGAGACCAACACATAAATTATTATAGATGACTGATTTCATTTTTGTTGTTGCTTGTCCTTCTCTAATAAAGGTGGGTTTGTGTTCTTCCTTAATATGAAGGCCTAATGTATTTTTTATAAGATATCAGTAGCTTACTTTGGTTTCATAACCTTCTCAATTTTAGTCTCACATCACTGGACCAATAACTTGGCCTATATACTGTAGTGTACATTCATCACACAGGGAATGCCACAATGCTTCTCTTTTTATTTTTGTGCTGTCACTTGTCAGCTTGGAGCTTGGGAGAGAGATATCTGACAGTTTGTGAATTCTGTAAGCCACCCATTGATTAGCACAGCAGGAATTGTGCATAATTTATATTGCCTTTAGCCAATACTCACTATGTTGCCAAGCTAGCTGTCAGGCCTCTGGATCCTGTTACAAATATATTTTCTATGAGTGCTATATCATTGACTTCTCATCCATTATGGGCTAAATATGCATTTCCATTAGATTAACATGATACCTTAGACTTTCTGGAGTCCAGTGACACTGTCTCTTCATCATTGGCTGCAGAAGCTCCTTCCCATACGGCAGAAATCCCTTCCCCCTGCCATATTGAATAGTATTTACATTGACAGCATGTGCCAAGCCATATGTAAATGTAAATGGCCTGTATTTATGTAGCGCTTTTCTAGTCTTAACGTCCACTCAAGGCCCTTTTACATATTACAGAACAGAGCTGTAGTCAAGACCACGTTTGTCGAGTCCAAGACAAGTCCAAGACCAGGACTAGTCGAGACCAAGTCAAGCTCAAGTCCAAAGAGGCTTGAGAAACGAGTCAAGGCCGAGTCCAGGACAGAAAAAAAAGTCTTATGCATGACAGTATCAAGACAATCATTTTGGGTTATTTGTTGCTATAAAAGTAAAAACAGTGTCAGAACACCCAGGATTTGTAAGTATACCCATTCCGCTTGATATCATGTAATCTAATCTACAGAGATGGGAAGTAACGAAGTACAAATACTACTACTATTTTAACTTTACTATTTATTTTTGTGGTGACTTTTTACTTTTACTCCTTACATTTTAACACAAATATCGGTACTTTCTACTCCTTACATTTTACAAAACTGACTCGTTACTTTAGTTTTGTACAAAAGGTCGTCATGTCAGAGAACAGCGCGACCACGTCGCTCAGGGATTTATAAACGTGAGCAAAATAGGAAAGATAATCTATATATATTCTTACCTTATAATATAACTTGTCTCCTCCTAGTTGAATTAAAGCACTTACTGTTAAAACATAAGTTTGTAGACACTACCTTATTTACAGTTTTTTTCAATCGCTAACAAGCGCTTACCCATACTTCAGATACTTTTTCTAAACTCTTAACACAGACTCACACCTACAAAACACAATTGGCCAAATGGATAATTTTCTTCTCAAAAACACATTTTGTTAAACATATACTAACTCTTCATTTCAAAATAGAACACATCCTTCTCTGCACACACTAACTTTACCAAAACCCTGGAAACCTGGCTCAAAATGAAATTATTCTGTCAAAGAATAACACTTGTTTTCGCTTCAGAAAGTACATGCAGTCAATCAAAGTACACCAGGTTTCAGAATACTGGCTATTGTTGACATTACAAAAACTGCATAGACTTTTATGTTTCAGTTTTACAGGTATTTGCATGCAAAACATGCAATCCACCATTTTACACTACATGTCTTGGTTGGGAATTGTATGTCCACATGTACTGTAATGTTCACATTCAAAATCATTCCAGTAAAAAGCAAATCAGTTTGTTTTCATTTACTGTTTACTACAGGAGGTACAGTAGAAACACGGTATGATAGAACAGAATTGCTGCAGTATTGTACAATTTTATACAGTATTGCTTACAGTGAACAAAATATCCATGAAACGCATAAGAAAAAAAACAACTGTAAAAGCCCAGATAGAAAGGGAGGGAGGGGAATAAAAAGCACAAAATTACTGCATTTAATCTCTGCGATCTTCAGGGTTAGGCCACATGTTTTCATCAACATCACATCTGATATTATCCAAGGCGATGCACCTGGGATAAAAACGCTTGGTATGTCGGATCCACCCTTGGCAGTCATGAACTGTGATGTCCCTGCAGCCAGCATCCATGGCTTGAAGGAGGGACATCTGGTCATGTGGCTGATGCTCATAAACCTTCCACCTCCATGCAGAAAAGAACTCCTCTATGGGGTTGAGGAAAGGTGAATAGGGTGGAAGGAAGAGACTTACCAGTCTTGGGTGGACTTCAAACCATGTTGTTATTGCTTGCGAATGATGGAAAGCCACATTGTCCCAGGTAATTACAAAGGTCCTCATGTTTTCACGCTCCTGATCCTGCTCTGGAACCAGGTGCTGGTGGAGATCATTGAGAAAGGCGAGGACGCGCTCGGTATTATAGGGTCCAACCTGACATCTGTGATGGAGTAATCCTGCATTTGCAATTGCCGCACACATGGTAATGTTTGCCCCTCTCTGTCCTGGCACATCAACTGTGGCCCTTTTCCCAATTATATTTCGTCCACGTCGACGCCTTTTGGCCAGATTGAATCCTGCCTCATCTATGTATATGAATTCATGAGGGGTCTGGTTGGCCTCCAATTCCATAACTCTCTGAAACAAAGTTAATGTAAATCATGTCATTACTGTATACCATACTGTACTGTAACCTATTACTGTGTATGTTACCTGCTTGAAAAGTGCAAAGCTTATAGAACTGGACAATGAATTGAATATACACTATACCTGGACATACTGTCGTCGTAGCTCCTTGACTCTCTCACTGTTCCTCTCAAAGGGAACAGTGTAGAGCTGCTTCATCCGCACTCTGTGTTTGGACAATGTCCGTGTAATGGTTGTGAGGCTGATGCTATCGATATTGTCAAATATCTCATGGTCCTCCACAATTCTAGCTTGAATTTCATGCAGTTTTATTGCATTATTTGCAACAACCATTTCTACAATGGCAAGCTCTTGATCATTATTGAGGAGCTTTCCTCTTCCCCCAGAGGGTGGAAGACGTTGCATTCTTTAGAGGGACAAAAATTCAACATATGCATTACTGTGTGACCTTATTGACATGACAAGTGAGAATAGAAACAATCCATGTAAAATGCAATACTTACCTGTTGGTTTGTTGAAAGATGCGTATAATGGAGGCAACCGTTGACCGCCTCAAATTGGGCTGCACTCTTTCACCAGCCTCTCTTAGTGAAAGACCGTGGTTGATTACATGGTCAACGATAGTGGCACGAATTTCATCACTGACTACTGTTCTTGCAGCCCTTGGAATGCCACCACCACGCATTCGTACACCTCTACCTTGCCCTCTCCTTGGGCCTGCTCCTCTCACTGCTCCTGCTCCTCTCACTGCTCCTCTCACTGCTCCTCTCACTGCTCCTCTCACTGCTCCTGCTCCTCTCACTGCTCCTCTCACTGCTCCTGCTCCTCTCACTACTCCTGCTCCTCTCACTGCTCCTCTCACTACTCCTGCTCCTCTCACTGCTCCTCTCACTACTCCTGCTCCTCTCACTGCTCCTCTCACTACTCCTGCTCCTCTCACTGCTCCTCTCCCTGCTCCTGCTCTTCTCCCTGGGCCCCTTGCTCTTACTCTTCCTTGTCCAGACATTACAGTGTTTGCCTTTTTCTGTTTCTGTTTCCAAAAACATCACTCCTCAAAGTCCTCCTTATGTATAAGTGTCAATGTAATAGAAAAAAATAACCCTTGCCACTTAGTCTAAGCCAGATTGGAATCAGCTGTGCTTTGCCCAATTTACCCAACATAAATCAGCTGTGTGTGAATTATTCAATTGTTTATTTTCATTATCACCTGATATACATTGTTTTTAACTGATATCATTGCAGAAGCAGAGGTTTTTATACTGTGTCTAAGGTTTGGATTATTGTTTTTGCTGTTGTGGGATGGTGTGTGTTAACATTTGTAAATACTACAAAAACAATCCACAATTTTGTTGGGAGGTATAGCTTGTCTGTTACGAAAATGTAAGCATTGTGGAAATGTATTCACTAACTGCATATTGTGTGAAAATGACTTGAAATGTGTGAATGGTATGGCCACAAAAGACCGATGCTGTGCTAATTGTGTTTAGAGTTTTGAAAATGTGAAAACTGGTTCGACAAACGCTTGTTAGCGACTGAAAAAAACTGTAATCATTAAATTAATAGATATTTTTGTGTCTGTGTTGTAGTTTATATACGTCTAAGCACCGCCGGCTGCTGCTAGAGACCAGTCTTATTTCTCCAGGTTTTTAGCACAGAATTCTTTTAGTTTTTAGTTTTGTTTCTCAGTTGACCCCCAGGGAGGGTTCTGTTAAAAAAAGAGACTAGCTGTCTGGTGGATAATCAGTTGAGATGTGTGTGTGTGTGTGTGTGTGTGTGTGTGTGTGTGTGTGTGTGTGTGTTTGTGTGTGTGTGTGTGTGTGTGTGTGTGTGTGTGTGTGTGTGTGTGTGTGTGTCCTTGAGAACTGTAAGTTGTATAACTCATGTCGTCAGTTCATTTAAGCCTATTGTTGTGTTGGTCTATAGTTCTGGGACATTTAAAGTAAGTTAGCTATTGATTTTGTTGATTGTGTGCTTTACCTGTTACCTAGGCTACACCTGGCTATTGAGTCATAATGGAGATTGTTGAACGCCCTTGCTCACATGTGCATTTTAAGTGCATCATTTACATGCTGAAGTAGTTACACTGCATTAAGATAATGAAATAGTGGTTTTATTGTTATTATTTGCTAGCACATATGATTCCTATATGCATTGTGTATGGTAGCCTTTACAATGTTATTTATTTATTTGCAGAAACACAAACAGAGAGAAGTTGTCTCCGTCCATGTTCTAACAGACACACCTGGGGGGACGTTGGAAATCAGAATCAGCTTTAAATCCAGTCCTAATCTAATTCAATTCAATTCAATTTATTTATAGTATCAATTCATAACAAGAGTTATCTCAAGACACTTTACAGATAGAGTAGGTCTAGACCAGATAGAGTAGGTCTAGACTACACTCCAGAATTTACAAGGACCCAACAGTTCTAGTAGTTCCCTCCAGAGCAAGCAACAGTGCGACAGTGGCGAGGAAAAACTTCCTTTTAGGAAGAAACCTCGGACAGACCCAGGCTCTTGGTGGGCGGTGTCTGACGACCGGTTGGGGTTAGAATGAAGAGTGGCAATAACAGCCACAGAAAAGATAACAGTTTGTAGTAGTTCTTTGTAGTAGTTCATGGCTTAGCAGGGAATTGTGCGGCATTACAAGGCACAGCAGGACGTAGCAGGATGAACACGGCATTGCAGGACGTGTAGCGGGACCATGGCTACAGCTGCTACCATGATGATGGAGCCTCCCTGATCCGAGGGAACATGCTGGGGGGAAAAGAACATAAGGACTCCGGGGAATGACTCCCCAGAGCTAGGTTAGTAACAAGCATTTCTGGGACATAGATGCACACAAATGGAAAGATAGAAAGATAAAAAGATAGAGGAGAGAGGAGCTCAGTGTGTCAAAGGAAGTCCCCCAGCAATCTAAAACTGTTACAGCATAACTGGGAGAGCATAACTAACTAGGAGAGCATGACTAACTAGGAGAGACAGGGTAAAGAGAGCTGCCGGATCGGGCTAGACTCTCCCCAGCCGGATCGGGTTGTATGCCCTGCCTCCCTCTAGTTTTATTATATTATTGATTATATGATAGATAGATCTGACAACTATGACGAGAAGCAGGTAGGCCGGGTTAGGCGGACAATATTCAGTTCTATGCCCTAACTATACGCTTGATCAAAGAGGAAAGTCTTAAGTCTACTCTTAAATGTGGAGACTGTGTCTGCCTCCTGAACCCAAACTGGAACCTGGTTCCACAGGAGAGGAGCCTGATAGCTGAACGCTCTGACTCCCGTTCTACTTTTAGAGACTCTAGGAACCACCAGTAACCCTGCATTCTGGGAGCGCAGTGCTCTTGTAGGGTTGTAAGGTACTATGAGCTCTTTAAGATAAGATGGTGCTTGACCATGAAGAGCTTTGTAGGTGAGAAGAAGGATTTTAAATTCTATTCTGGATTTTACAGGAAGCCAATGCAGAGAAGCTAAAACAGGAGAGATATGATCTCTTTTCCTGGTTCCTGTCAGAACACGTGCTGCAGCATTCTGGACCAGCTGAAGACTTTTTATGGACTTTTTCGAGCATCCTGATAGTAAAGAATTGCAGTAATCTAGCCTAGAAGTAACAAATGCATGGACTAGTTTTTCTGCATCATTTTTAGACAGGATATTCCTGATTTTAGCAATATTACGCAGGTGAAAAAAGGCGATCCTTGAAATTTGCTTTATGTGGGAATTAAAGGACAAATCCTGATCAAAGATAACTCCAAGATTCCTCACAGTGGTGCTGGAGGCCAGAGTGATGCCATCCAGAGTAACTATCTCTTTGGATAATGCGTCACGGAGGTGCTTGGGTCCCAGAGCAATAACTTCAGTTTTATCTGAGTTCAACATTAGAAAATTACAGCTCATCCAGGTTTTAATATCCTGAAGGCACATTTGAAGTTTAGCTAACTGATTAGTTTCATCCGGCTTGATCGATAGATATAATTGAGTATCATCTGCATAACAATGAAAGTTTATGGAATGCTTCCTGATAATATTGCTTAAAGGAAGCATATATAAAGTGAACAGGATTGGACCAAGCACAGATCCTTGTGGGACTCCATGACTAACTTTGGCGTGCACAGAGGATTCATCGTTAACATGAACAAACTGAGATCGATCTGATAAATAAGACTTAAACCAGCTTAGAGCAGTCCCTTTAATGCCAATTAAATGTTCCAGTCTCTGTAATAAGACATGGTGGTCAATGGTATCAAATGCAGCACTAAGATCTAATAACACCAGCACAGAGATAAGTCCTTTGTCTGATGCAATTAGGAGGTCATTAGTAATTTTCACAAGTGCTGTCTCTGTACTATGATTAACTCTAAATGCTGACTGAAAATCCTCATATAAGCTGTTGCTATGCAGAAAGTCACACAGCTGTTTGGCGACTGCTTTCTCAAGAATCTTAGAGAGAAATGGAAGGTTGGATATAGGTCTATAGTTGGCTAAAACATCTGGATCAAGGTTGGGCTTTTTCAGAAGAGGTTTAATTACAGCTACTTTAAAGTGCTGTGGTACATAGCCTGTTAATAAAGACAGATTGGTTATATCTAGTAGAGAAGTGTTGACTAATGGTAAAACTTCTTTAAGTAGTCTAGTCGGGATGGGGTCTAAGAGGCAGGTTGATGGTTTAGATGAAGAAATAATTGAATTAAATTGATATAGATCAAGTGAAGCAAAGCAATCTAAACATATATCTGGTTTTACAGCTGTCTGAGGTTCCTGAGTTTAGAGATAAGTCAGTGCCAGTTAAAGGCAGGTCTTGGTGAATTTTGCTTCTAATAGTTATAATTTTATCATTGAAGAATCTCATAAAGTCATTACTACTAAGAGCTATGGGAATACTTGGCTCAGTAGAGCTGTGACCTTCCGTTAGCCTGGCTACAGTGCTGAAAAGAAACCTGGGGTTGTTCCTATTTTCCTCTATTAATGACGAGTAGTACGCTGCTCTGGCATTACGGAGGCCCTTCCTATATGTTTTAAGACTATCTTGCCAGATAAAACGAGAACTTTCTAATTTGGTGGAACGCCAAATCTTCTCAAGTTTCCGTGATATTTGCTTTAATTTGCGAGTTTCAGTGTTATACCATGGAGCTAACCGTCTTTGTTTTATTGTCTTCTTTGTTAGAGGGGCAACAGAGTCGAGTGTCATTCGCACGAGCCTGCTGCACTATCAACAAAATGATCAATTTGGGAGGGACTAATAGCATAGGAGTCATCCTTTACTTTGTGATTTGGTAATGAATTAAATGCTAATGGAATCACATCCTTAAATTTAGCTACAGCACTATCAGATAGACATCTTGTATAGAAGGTTTTGCCTACTGGCGTGTGGTTCAGCAATATAAACTCAAAAGTTATCAAACAGTGGTCGGACAGAAAGGGATTCTGTGGGAACACCATTAAATGTTCAATTTCAACACCATAGACCAGAACAAGATCGAGGGTGTGGTTAAAACGGTGAGTCGGTTTATGAACACTTTGACAGAAACCAATAGAATCTAAAAGAGAGATAAACGCAGTACTAAGGCTATCATTCTCATCGTCCACATGAATATTAAAATCCCCTACAATAACAACTTTGTCCGTTTTTAGCACTAAATTTGACAAAAACTCTGCAAATTCAGATAAGAATTCAGAGTATGGACCAGGTGCTCGGTACACTATAACAAATAGAGCTGGCTGCAGTGATTTCCAACTTGTGTGTGAAAGACTAAGAACAACTTTCAAATGAGTTATAATTTAGTTTAGGTTTAGAGCTGATTAGTAGACTAGAATCGAAGATAGCTGCAACTCCACCTCCTCGGCCTGTGCCTCGAGGAATGTGAGTATTAATATGACTGGGGGGGGTGGCTTCATTCAGACTAACATATTCTCTAATCTAGTCCTCACTAACAAGTTCCAAGTCATTTCACTTGAGTTACCATTATTATTGTTTGAGTTATCAATTCCAAATTCAATCTAATTGTCAACACAGTAGGCTACTGTATGTTGATGCACCACTTCAAGACAGCTTGATAGATTCCCATGTTTGAGATAGTAGACTGTGCATCAAGAATGTCTCCTGGCCAATGTTCTGCGTAATTCTAAAATATAGGGAACTTCTTAATTAATGTCAGTTTAGTCATTCATATTTTATCCTTTATTTTCTTTCCAGAAGCCAGATTTGAGCACACACACACATACATGTAGATTTCTTTAAATGTTAAGGAGAAGATTAAAGATAGAAACTGGATCACAGAATCACAACTGAATTCATATCTTGCTACATAGTCAGAATCTTATTAACCTGGAGTCCCAGTCTCTGTCACAATAATCATATATGGGATGTTGTAGGCCTATTGGCAGACATCCATTTAAAATGTAGCCATTGCCATTTAAAGAGCCTTTTTCTCCATGTCCACTGAAGTTTCTCAGCATGCACTCTAAAAAATAGTTGGTCATTCACAAGGCTACTTTTACTTTTATACTTTAAGTAAATTTCCAAGCCTGTACTTTGTTACTTTTACTTGAGTAAAGAAGTTAAATCAGTACTTCCACTTTTACAAGACTATTTTTAACACAAGTATCTGTACTTCTACTTAAGTACGGGAAGTTAGTACTTTTGCCATCTCTGCTAATCTAAAGAAAACATTATGACACATGGTGATACCTCATAATAGCAGTGATACAAACTGATTACAAACTGATACTGATACAACACCAATCCACTACTATTACCACTGCAACAGTATGTACTAGTACTGAGCATTTGAGCAACTAAATGACAACATAGCTTCACTCCAGATGTAGTGTAGCCAAGAAGTGACCAGTATTACAGAGTGCACCTCTATGATTGGTTTATGCCTTCCCTAAAAAAAATGTATTGTATTGTATTGTATTATATTGCTATTTGGACATGGGTTAATAGGAAAGACAATGAACGCAATGATTAAACAACAATGAACAAAGTGTAATTTAACATATGTTCTTTTTATTTGAGAACAAAGTGCAGAATTTTTAAATCCATCAGGAAGTTATTTAGGGAAGGAGCAGGTTGGGTCTCACACACACACACACACACACACGATTAGATCCATAAGAACCATTTTTTACAGTATGCTCAACAGTACTTTTCAAGTATTTTTACACCGTTGTATCTTTCAAAAGACACTATATATATATATATATATATATATATATATATATATGTGTGTGTGTGTGTGTGTGTGTGTGTGTGTGTCTCACATCTCACTGAATGTTGACTGCTTTTAGCAGCAGGTTGATTGTGGGCGACAATACGGTTGTGGTCATTAATTCCCTCTGCTCCCTTTTAAGGCAAAGTAAGTTAAATAATAATACATTTTATTTACATAGTGCTTTACATGGTACTCAAAGATACTTTAAGGTAAAACCAGCACATTTAGCACATAACACAACAGATACAGCAATAAAACCAACACATAAAACAAGCATATTAAAACAAAGTGTACAACTTTGTAAAAATGGCGCAACGTCGCCAAATCATTGAGATCTGGGTTGTAGCCTTATGCTACAGACCATGTGTTTGGTCCCTTGTCTTGTGTCTGTCTGTGTGTGTCTGTGTGTCTCAGTGTATTGTTTGTAATTGTTTGAATATACATTAAAAAAAAAAGATTTAATCTAAAAAAAAAAATAATCCTTACGCATTTAATACGTCCACTATTGCCCAGGCTCGATCTCTCCGTTTGATAACAGCCGTATTTCCCTTTCTGCATATTATATGCTTCACCTCCTCGTTACTTTCCACTAGAAGCTGCTGCTCATTGGGTGAGTAAATCTGTGATCGATACCGTGGTCTATTTAAGAAAGCCATGAACGTGCACTTATCCCATCTATCTACACCTGGCTGGACATAGCTTCACCTGTTCATCCTGGTTATCTACACCTGGCTGGACATAGCTTCACCTTCTCATCCTGGTTATCTACACCTGGCTGGACATAGCTTCACCTTCTCATCCTGGTTATCTACACCTGGCTGGACATAGCTTCACCTTCTCATCCTGGTTATCTACACCTGGCTGGACATAGCTTCACTTTCTCATCCTGGTTATCTACACCTGGCTGGACATAGCTTCACCTTCTCATCCTGGTTATCTACACCTGGCTGGACATAGCTTCACCTTCTCATCCTGGTTATCTACACCTGGCTGGACATAGCTTCACCTGTTCATCCTGGCTTGGCAAACCTGCAACTGATTAAGCCGCGATGAGCAGTTCACACTAAGTCAATCCTGAATATCTTTATTCTACTTCTGTGCAATAGCCCCCAGGCATTTAGAGTCTCAACCGGCCTATATATCCACTTGTTGGCATGACATGATACATCTTATGTTCTTCAAACATTATGATTGTATTTCATAAACATAACTAAATGGAATGCAATCTCATTCACTTTCCTAGGAAAAAAAAGTTCAGGGCTACCTGTAAAAATTAACTTTTATCGTTCTACAAACTAAGAAACAGTGTACTCATAACTGTGTGAATCCCTAAAGGTAAAGTCTGCACAACAGTCTGAAAAATACTTTAATTGTGCAAAATAAGGTCCATGAAACATTTTGTGCCTCAGTATTAAACTATTTAAAGACTTTACATTCTTTCAAGTGCTCACACAGCAAATTTTCAATATTTACATAAAACCTCTCTATTTTTGGTGCTGTGGATTTGTGTCTTGCCTTTCTGTATCTTCTACAACAAAACACCCGTTAGAGAAGCTGGTCTTATTTCTTTTCTCTACCATCTTCATCCATTTCTTTATCATTCATAAGATAAGAGACAATTTTAATTCAATTTTATTTGTATAGCGCCAAATCACAACAGTTACCTCACAGCGCTTGTCATAAAAGAGCAGGTCTAGACCGTACTCTGTGATGTTATTTACAGAAACCCAACAAGCCATGTCATATCTAACATGAGGCCAGTTTAAGTTTGTGTCTTTAGTTTGGGCACTTTAAAAATTACGATGAATGATATACTTTGGGGGTGTTATTTGGCAGGTCACAGAACAGGATACACACTCCCATGTCAGTTTGATGGATGACAGAAACTTTGGAGGTCGGAATAAGGAAGATTTTGGTCTAAACTTTTATGTTGAGATGCAACTATTCTTCTTGAGACATTCTGAATCCTCGAAGCAAATGTTGACCCACAGACAGTCTCCCTGCCCTTCAGACAGATAATCCAACCAAATGAGGAGAGAAAAATAAGAACATCTGAAGACAGAAAAAAAACCTCTTCTACCTGACTGAATAATATGGGGCTGATATGTCTTCACAATATATACCAAAAAGACAGAGTCGGATCTATGCAACAACATCTGACAGTATTATGTAAATGTCTCCAGCAACTGCCCACTATCTCCTGACCAGTGTCATTTCCAGCTGCTTTATAATCACTCATGGCCTCCTTAACAACCTTGGAATTTTACAATATATTTGCTCCACGCCATTACAAGGCAGAAGAATTCACAGGAAAAATCATATAACCGCAGCAATAATCAGACCTGCTGTCTCCCTTCTTAGTTTCAACTTTCATTAATGCCAGCTAAGTTAATGACTAATTACATACAGGATGCAATGTTTCCAACATAACATCTTGTCATGTGATGCCTCGGCACTGTGGGATATTTTTGAATATACAGCTTTTTTTGAATAGACAGTTGTATATCTAATAAGTAATTCAATTAATGAGAACATTGAATAACAAATGAATTAGGACGGAAGGGGAAGCGTCCCTCCTGCGATATAAATTAAGGCTATAGTGATACAACCTGAAGGAACAGAAAACACCCTTCTTTTGTCAGGCACCCCCCGCTCTGATTCTGTTTTCTGTCTCTGTCTGTTTTTCTCTGTCTGTTACGTCACGGTTCCTGTTGCCATGCAACCTGGGGAGGCGTGGTCTCCTTCATTCATCTCCACTATCACCTGTTCCGGCTCAGCCTAATCACCTGCACCCACCTGTGTTTCATCATCATCACCACCAGCTCTTATACCATGACCTGACATCCAGTCCCTGTCGGATTGTTAGTCTACCTAGTATGTGTTTGGCGCCTCATCTGATTTTTGCTAGTTATCTTGTGCTTCGTATCTGTCTTCGTGTCGGTAACGTCTGTCTCTCTCTGTCTACACCTCCTAGTAATTCTCCTACGGATCATCATCACTCTACACCTCCGGATTCATCTTCACTGCCCTGCCGCCACAGCATTTCCCCCGCTTCACCTGGTTTGGTCATCTGGTTCACGGACTTTCTCAATAAACTCTCCTTGTTTCCATTCCTTGTCTGCGTTTGGGTTGTTTCTGCCGGCCGGGTCTGACATCTTTCTCTGTTCCGTGTACTTCTTGTGACAAATCAGACAAATCATCATCATTATTAAACACATTCGGAGAGGATTTGAATTGCTATTTTTATTCTCAAATCCTATAATTTTTGAGTTTGGTATTGATCTTCTCATCTAAATTTCTGCAAGAAAGTGAATATAAGCACATTTCCCAAAAACGTCAAACTATTCCTATTGGGCTTTGATTTTCAGTGTTAGTTACTCAAGGTTTGCTTCTGTCTTCTTCCTGTCGGTACCTAGGACTTCAACTGGGCCAGATGAGTGTACACAATGTGCACAATGTGTGTTGGACATGGTCTAGTTTGAACGGATGCAAGAAAAAAGGGGTCATCCGGCTTAAAATTCTGAAATGCACTGCAACAAAATGTATCAGAACAGCCTGGATATGTGTCAGAGGAAAGAAATATCCACACAGGCGAAGAAGAGCACAGTATCTTTGGCTGTTAAATTAACACAGCCAAAGGCAATAGAAGGAAGAAAAAAAGAAAAATGTCAAAGAAAAGGAACCAAAAACACACTAAAAAAAGAAACCTGCATACTTGCCATGTTAGCAATCATGGTGAAACTGCGATTTGCGATCCAAAAGGACTGATTAAAGCCAGGAGTAGGCTTACAGACATTACAGACTGTAATTGTCACACACAGAGGTGCAAAATAACTATGACAGGGATAAACAGAGTGTCAGTTAGTTGAGTTCCTATGGGTAGCAATTGATGACAAAGATTCAGAGGAATATAGCTAAATATAGTTCTAGGATGTAAAGGAGTAAGTGGGATGTTTCTTTTCATACATTTATCAAGATGACCAAAACTGTATACCACTTACTTACTTGACCTAATTGAAGCTTAATCTGGTAGCTACCTAACTGTGTGTTAAAGACCTGGCAGTGAGTGTTAGATGATAGAACGTGAGTGATAGATAGTCAGGCGATAGTCAGGACCTATTTATCATGCTCACAGAGAATGGACCCACAAATGCACAACTCAGGCACACAAAATACAATGATTTATTAGCAAGCTAAAAAAGCAATGGCAACAGTGTCCAGTACACAAGGGAAACCTGGCAAAACAGGAAAAGGTTAAAATCCAAGGGAAAACAGGAGAACAGGACACAGGGAAAACTCCCTTGAAGGCTGAACACAGGGAAGCAGACGATCTCGCACTGGGATGAGGGGAAGATAGAACTTACATACAGAAGACTGGGGAGACAATGAGACCCAGGTGCAACACATATGGGCGGGGACAGGTGGGAAAATATCAGACAGGAAGTAAAACAAGACTAAATCAATCAATCAATCAAACTTTATTTCTAAAGCACATTTAAAAACAACCAAGTTGACCAAAGTGCTGTACATAGACAAAATACAACACCAGACAAATACAACATACAGTTCTCATGCCGGTTTAAAAGCCAAGGAATAAAAATGTGTTTTTAGTCGTGATTTAAAAACCGGAAGGCTGGGGTCCAGTCTGACATGAAGAGGCAATTCATTCCACAGTCTCGGGGCTGCAACTGAGAAAGCCCGATCACCTCTACTCTTGAGTCGCGATTTAACAGAGACTGGGATAACAGAGAACCAAAAAATAAAACTAACAAAAACCTGAAACAAACTAAAAAGAGAAACTTGACACAGGGATGAGACATGACACTATCTTAGACGAGGGGTAATGAATGACAAAATAATGGATGATGGAAATGGTTTGGATTTTGAGAGCTAAATACGTCATTTTAGCGCTGTGTATGGGTGAGAGTTATATGCAGCCACAAATTCCACTGTTCCACAGTTATGCGACAGCACTCGCCACTCGGACTTCACTGCGCGCACAACAACCCCACAGAAGCGGACTTGACATCATTGGCCTACTTTTCTGATCGTCATACCCATACCAGAGATGTTTGGCTTGAAAATTATGCTAATAATTGTATTGTAAACTGCATGAAAACTGTTCATTTGCACCATTGTTGGTGGTCCCATTGGCCGTAAGTTCAACAAGTTTCCTCTTGCCTCTGATACAATTTGTCCCTGCACAGCGTGTGCCAGAATCTCAAAAATTTTATTCTGGATAGTGTCTGACATCCAGTTGTCTCTTTGCTGTATCCCCTCACGTGCTTTGGGCTTGCTGTCTGTTCGGTCCAACATCATTTGCCAGAGGTCGCCATCCCGATGGTTATGCCCCCGCAATGGAACTCCCTTGCGAGCAAGGAGCCAGTAAAGTCCTCGTGACTTTCTATTCTTTTCCTACATTTTCAGATATTATGCTAACGTTAGCCAAGTTGCTTGGTAATGTTATTTCAGACTCTGGCTCTTCAGCTGATCCAATAAAGTTAACGTAGATGGTGCTGCCAACGTTAGCCAAGTTGCTTGGTAATGTTATTTCAGACTCTGGCTCTTCAGCTGCCTAACAGAGTTTGCCTCTGCGTTGGGACGATGAAACATCAACTGTAACATCTACAGACTAATTTTAGCCGCATTACTATGCTGGAAGAAAAAGTCTTCTATTCTTTTTTGCAACATTGTTTTCTATAACTAACGTTCCAGTCAACTAGCCTCAACCTGCTTGCTTCTTAACGAGTCACGTCACTTGACTTACTTTCACTTTGACCTATATAACAGCTATTTTTAGTAGGCTATATTCAAACCTATCCATAACCCTTTTTTGCTATTTGCCTCATTATTTGAAATACAAAAATATAATGTCAGACAGTGAATTAGTAATTATTAAAAAAAAAAAAAAGAAGAAGAAGAATGAAATCCAGCTCCTGCAGGAAGGGGGAGCTGCGGCAACCTCAGCCCCCCCTTCTCACACCCATGGATACAGTGCAAAGACCATGTAAAATTCTGCGTTTCCGTTATGCGCGCCGTTGAGAGCTCCATATACACCACATCCAAATAGAAAAGGGTTTATGTGCATATAGGCAGGTTGTGAGGTGGTTTCCAACGGGTTACAATCAATCTCTTTGCAGCTGTAAGTCCAGCAAATACAGCATGTTTCTGAGATCCAGAGATCTGAAAGGCTGACAGGTCATTCAGAATCAAGACATTGACAGTAACAGGCACAGTAACATTTAACAAGGCGGAGATTTTGTATGCAATATTGTTCCAGAACTGACCAACAGGAGAGCACTCCCATATCATGTTAAGGTATGTACCTTGTGCTTTTATTGTGCAGAAAGTGCACAAAGGGCTGTCAATTATTTTCATGTGATGCATTTTTATGGGGATGAGATATGCCATATGAATGAAATTGTAGTGAATTAGATTAGATTAGATTATACTTTATTCATCCCACAGCAGGGAAATTTCCCTTATTACAGCAGCATTTTCTACAATAAAAGCAAAACAAACAAACACACAAGTAAACACACAACAAACAAGCACACAACAGACAACAGACAATGAACATCTGCTGATGGTCTGGATTGTGTGATACTTCTGGAATGCTAGAACACCTCGACATGCCAGTCGAGATCGATACTCAGGCCTGGGCAATTGCTATCCTACTCTGTCTTAGTAGGAGGTTTAAGCAGTGATAAGGTTGACAATGAGTTTATGGAGTATTTGGGCCAGTTTGGTCAAGTTGAAAGTGTTATTAAGGTAATCAGTTCTGACACTCAATTTAAAGACAGAGCTATTGTTGAGTTTAAATCAGGTGAGCCCATCCATGTCTTGCAGGATACTTTACCCGACCAAAGACCCAGCAGTAACCCAGATGTTACTCATCACATTCAGCTTCTGTCCAATCTGTATGCAGCTGATAGAGCTTGACTCACACTTATTTAGCTAAACAAAAGGTTGTTGCTAAGCTAAGTGGAGCTGAACGTGACTCACTTGGACTCACTGTAGATGCGGAAGCATTACCCTCACCTAAGAAACTAACTTTGTATTTACCCTCTGAACAGTTTACCACTCCTGAAGTCCAAAAAGTTGCTTTTGATGAGCATGTCATCAAAAGCAGTGATGTGACTTCCCAGTATCATAGCCACACCAAATTCAGACCCTTCTCTGGGAAGATCCCCTGTCAAAGAGTTCTGCAGGGTGCTGGAATAAAAGCCGTATCCCAAGTCTCCAGCTTGAGCAGAAGAAAAATAACCCACCCTCATTCTCTGAGTTGCTCCTTCTGTTACACAGAAAAAAACCGCCAAGCTGCTAAATCCAGCTGGATGAAACAGCATTTGGGGTTTTACAAGACCTAATCCCAGTCAAATTCCCTTTCAGTCGGGGACTGTCATCCTGACGAAGACATTAGACTTAGACTTCTCTTTATTAATCCTTTTGGGATGACTCCTGCAAGGAAATTAAAAAAAAAAAACGCACGACCCAGGAATTGAACCCTAGTCACAAGAATGAAAATCTTGCATGATACCACATCACTAGTGGTGCTGATAGCTACTGCAGCTGTAGCTTCTTCCATTGAAACAAACAAGTTAGGGAAACAACTTGCAAAGTTGCAAGTCCAAACTTTTCTCTGAAAGCATCCTTGAGTAATGGCTCCGCCCAGTCTTCAACTGAGCCAAATAAGAAGTCAAATTTCAAAACAAAGATCCACATCGGACACAAATCCCCACCTCCAGGCGAGTCACCTCTCACAAAGAAGCCCCGTCTGAGCTATTTCTTTAAGTGTGGAGAAGATAGTCACATTGTGCCTTCCTGCAGAAATGAGCCAAATCCTGAATAAGTCGAAGTTAAATGAAAAAAGTTCAAACGAGAACAAAAAGCCTAGGAAAAACAAATTATACATTTAAACTAGCTTCAGTTCTTGAAATTCTTTCTTAGGAATAACCCCTTGAGATGTAGCATCTCGTTTTCGAGGGGGTCCTTGGTTCCTGTAGAGTGACTACCAGGAACTGAACCTAAGCATGAATGTCCCAAACTAAAATCACAGAACCAAGCATCTATTCATTGCCACAAGGTAGAACATCAAAACAAGCT
>JABXJD010001330.1:65000-94307 GCA_013375575.1 Percina caprodes | reverse complement strand
CTTTATGTAACTGTCATGTCGGTTGGAGAGGGATTTAGGTAGAAGTCAATGTACTGCTATTCTGTAGCTTTCACTATCGCAGTCTGAGACAATCAGTCGTCCTGGGGAATTTTGTAAGGGACTGGCCAATTCTGTGGGGGTTTGTGTACTTTTGGTAATAGGTAGAAAAGTCGTCTTTGTGGGGTCTGTCCTTTTAAGTATTTGTTTTGTTTATTCGTGATAAGTCCTGTCCGTGTCATGGATGGGTTCTGGCAGGGGTGTAGTAGTTGATGTCCTGTAGTTGTCTCAGAGCTTCTTGAATATACTGCTTGCGGTCCATTACCACAATTGCGCTTCCTTTGTCTGCTGGCTTGATCACAATGGAGGTGGTTTCTTGCAGTTCTTTTAAAGCTTGTATTTCCCTTTTGGTAAGGTTGGGGCATTCTGGGTAGGGGCTGAGGTTTGCTATGGTTTGCTGGTCCCTTTTGATAAGTTGAATCAGTTCTTCTGGAAGATTTCGTAGGTCTGGTTGCCAATCAGATTTTGGTTGAAATGGGGTGGGGGGGGGGTTCTCGGTATTTGATTCAAAATAACTGTGAAGTTTAAGTCTGCGGTGGTAGGTTGTCAAATCTGTTCGGAGAGTCTGTCTAAAGTTTTTTGTCGAGGAGGGGGTGGGGGCAAAGGAAAGGCCTTTACTTAGAAGCTGTTCTTGTGCTTTGGTTAAAATGTAGGTTTCTGAGAGATTAATGATTGTTTTTTTCGAGGGGATCCGGTAGATCTACTCTATTGTCCCTAAAAAAGTGGTCCAGTGTTGCCACATGGCCCTGGCAGTGGATGCTTTCCAGTGGATGCCATCCTTTTCTGTTTGGAAGTTTACTGGAAGGCAGGGGATGTGGTAAGGGACTTGTCGAATCAGTACATTCAGATTCTTGATTGTTTCAATTTCTTCCCTGGGTAGAGGCGGGAGAAGTTGATGACTGGCATCAAGATTTTTTGCATGGGGGAAGGTTGCTTTTGCTGCTCAGATTAGGTTGTGAAGGGGTCGGTCCATAAGAAAGGTGCTTTGGCGGGTCCTTTCATTGATGCCGAAATTACTTTATCTACTGTATCCGACGTTGGTGTTCTGTTCTTAAGGATGTTGGTAGCATGTGAAAGGTTGGCCCCCGGATAGCAGTCTACCTGGATCGCCCTGTTGTGGATCAATGGTAGTCTGGAGAGGTTTGAGTCTCCGATCACTAAGATCCTTCTGGTCGGTTTAAGAAACCAATGTTGGTATTTGTTAACATAGTGGGGGTGATGGCTGAATTTTCACTTGGGGGGGGGGGAAGGTCGAAGTCAGCCATGGACAGTGGTCTAGAGGGACCCGGGGGAGTGGTGGGAAGTGCCTGTGGGTTTGATTGAGTGTTTTTGGGAGTCCTGGACCTCGATCGGGATTTTGATTGTCCTGGTCTGGAGGGTGGGGTTTCTTCTTTCTAGAACCATCTGTGGGTCCCATGTTTGATCCCAAAGGGATTTAGGATTGGAGGTATGTTGTGTCATTGGTGTCAATCGAGTTTTAGTATGTGGTTTAGGCTGGGATCCAGGGTCGTTTGCCTTTTCGGTGAAGTTGGTATGTTTGGTCTGGGGTCCCAGAGTTTTTGGGGGTGGTTGGTTTTCTGGGAAATGGTGTGTGGTTGGAATGTTTGTTGTGGGTCTGGGACTTGTTGCGGGTATGATCCGGTTGTTAGATCCACGATCTCTGGTTGTCTTTTGGGATTATCTGTAGTTGTAGGGGCTGTTTTAAGGCATTACTGGGCCTAGGCCGTTTTGTTTGGGGAACGTGGGGATCTGTCTGGTCAGGTTTTCTGTTTAAGTCCGGGATAGGTTTCTTTTATGGGTACCAGCCGGTTTTTCTAAGTCGGCTGCTCAATTGAAGGTTCAGAAAACGGGCGGAAGGTGGGGAGAAGGGAAATATTTAGGTTTTGGAATTTTTGGTGTTGGTGTGGCATGTTCTGTTTGGTCCAGGTTATTCAGTTCTTCTATCTTGATGATATCCATCAGGGTGAGTTGGGGCTTGCGAGGAGATGTTCCAGTAGTAAGGGTTGTGTCCGATGGGGGTGGCGGAAGTCTCAGACTTTTGCTTAACCGCTTGTGGGGCCTCATTTTGCAGAGGTTCAAGGGAGGCATTTTGTGTGGGTTAAAGTGTTTCGGGTCGATTTTTCTTGTTTACCGGAAGCTTGAGCGTTGGTTAAAAGCATGTTTTTTATTTTTGATGGGTCCTGAAGGGGCAGATCTGGCCCCCCTTTTGCGGGTGGGTGTACTCTCAGGCAATGTAGGGGAAAGGTTGGTGAAGCCAATTTCGTTTAGGTCTTTGGCAGCCGAATGAAAAATTATTTCGTGGCTGTATGGATATCTTCGTTTAGTCCATTTGATCGCTATCACCCAGGCCCTTGCCCAGTCATCCTGTTGGAGAGACGAAAGGATTTCTTTGAGACTACTGGTAGTGCCCTTGTAGTTGTCTTCCAAGATTTGGAGGGTGCATTGAAGCCAATTGTCGCATTTCCTTGTATTCGGATCCCATTAGCCTCCCCACACGTCCGACGACTGCGCAGTTGAATGGAGACTAAAGTGCGCGGGCGTTGCATGCCACTCACTTTCCAATCCACTAAACCGATAACCCTCAGGGTATCCCTTAAAGGGATAACCTTCAGAGTGTGTAAACCATACCTCTTCTACCTAGAGGCGGTGAAGGAGACCCTTCGACCAAACCTCAATTTAAAGGAAATAGGAGGCGGTGAAGGAGACCCTTCGACCAAACCTCAATTTAAAGGAAATGGGGAGGCGGTGAAGGAGACCCTTCGACCAAACCTCAATTTAAAGGAGATGGGAACGAGGGAAAGAGATCATCCCTCTATCTAGGAGGTGGACGAGGGAGGGGGAGAGATCCATCCCTCTGTCTAGAGGAGGTGGACGAGAGGGGGAAGGGGAGAGATCCATCCCTCTGTCTAGAGAAGGTGGACGAGAGGGGGAAGGGGAGAGATCCATTCCTCTGTCTAGAGGAGGTGGACGAGAGAGGGGGGAAGGGGAGAGATCCATTCCTCTGTCTAGAGGAGGTGGACGAGAGAGGGGGGAAGGGGAGAGATCTATCCCTTTGTCTAGAGGAGGTGGACGGGAGGGGGGTTTAGAGGTATGTTGGAGGTTTGAATTGTATTTTAGGTAAATTCTAAATTTTGGGAGCACATCATCAGTAGTGGACCCCAGTATCATCAAGTGTTTCGGCCATTACCAACTAGACACTTTCAACTGAGGAAGGCCCACCCGGGGGTGATGAAGTCCCGGGCTGTGTCCCATAGCCAATTAGTTTTAATTCCATAAAGTAAGGTGGTGCAGATTTAGGATCAGTAAACTAAGTTTTAAGAAGCTATTTTTGGAAAAGTTAAAAACTAAAATCGTAAAAAACGAGGCTAGTCTGAAAATGAAAACGCGGAGGGGGAAGGGGGCCTAGGTCCCTTTGCATCCACGACCTGATCACCTAAGCTGGGTCAGGGGATGAAGAATTTAGGTGGTAAAAGTTTGGAGGATTCAATTTTAACTAGATAAGGACCAAATTAGACGTATGTGGTGCAGATGGGCTGTTGCATTGATTGAAGGTAAACCTCATAGAAGACTGGGCTACGTTTAAGGTCCTGATGCCCTGGACCACCACTCCCGTAGTGCTGCCCTAGAGTCGGGACACGGGGGGCTGCATACTTACCGCCTGGCCGCCCAAACCATTCTTTAGCACCGTTAGGTTACCTTGGTTTGGCCAGTTCAGGACTGGAGATCTAGGTCCTGGATCTTGAAGTCTAGCTAAAGACCTGGTTCAAGAATCAAGCCAATAGCCGGGATGTTTTTCTTTTTAAGATTTGCGGTTTTTGGAGTGTGGTTTGAGTTTTTAGATTTGTGGTTTATGCTTTTTTGGGTTTCACAAAGGAAGGATCTCGTATATCCCCTCCGTCTAAGGGTTTTCATTAAGGTTTGTGTAACATTTTCCTTGTCCGTCGGGTTATTGCAAATTCTCTGAAATCTCAGAAGTTGTGATTTAACTATTACCTTGAAAACGTGTTGCGGGTGGAAGTTTTTCTTGTGTAGTAGAGCGTGCGTATCCGTTGATTTGAAGTAAACCTTTGTATCGAGGGTTCCTGTTTGTGCAAATTGTGGTCCCTTGAAAACCGTGGTGTCCAAAAAGTTAACCTCATTGTCCTGCAAGATTGGGTCGAGGTCGATTGAGTCGTGGTGATTGTTTAGAGTTTGGACAAAGTCGTCAAATTCTTTGTCCGTGTAGGTCCAAATACCCCATATGTCATCCAGGTATCTAAAATATTTTTTGGGAAGTTTGTCACATTTTAGAAAAGCCGTTTCCTCCCATTCAGCCATATAGATTTTTGCGTACGCTGGTGCAAAGCGCTTGCCCATTGCTGTTCCTTTGATTTGTAGGTAATACTTACCATTAAACTCGAAATCATTTTTGAAATTCAAATTTACCCCCCTTCCTTCCCCCATCACTCAACCCCGGACAAAAGTAAAACGCCAGGCACCTCTGCCCCATGAGGACGCTTGTGTGCAAAATCCAGCAAGCAAAAACTGATATGTGCCGGGCCTAGGCTCCAGGACTAGTGACACTCATGACTTTTTCAAAGACAAGCCCGGGCCCTGTGTTTTCAATTCTTCCTCAATTTATGCTGTGATAGGCAATAGAAAAAGGATGGTGAATAAGCACTTAACTGCAAACTTAGCAAATTTAGCATCCATTCCTTGTCAGCCACAGCCTGTTACAAAAAATGAGAACACACTAACACTAGCTTTACTAAACGTCAGGTCTTTGGCAGGAAAATCATTTTTAATCAATGATTTTATTGTTAATCACAATCTAGATTTTATGTTTTTAACTGAGACCTGGTTAGACCATAATAACAACACTGCTGTTCTCATCGAGTCAGCTCCCCCTAACTTCAGTTTTATGAGCGAGAATAGAGTGAATAAGAAAGGAGGTGGAGTCGCCATTTTGTTTGACTCGTTCCACTGTACGCAAATATGTTATGGAAATTTTGCTTCTTTTGAATATGTGGTTCTACAGTTAAGATCCTCCCTCAAGCTATATTTCTAAATATCTACAGGCCACCTAATTATTGTGCAACCTTTATTGATGACTTCACTGAACTGCTGTCTATAATCTGCATTAACTTTGATTGTGTAATCATTGTGGGTGATTTTAACATTCATGTTGACAACCCCAGGACAGGGGGACCAAAGAACTGTGTTGTGTTTTTGAGAACTATGGACTGACTCAGCATGTGACAGAGCCCACGCACAATAAGGGGCACACTCTGGACTTGATTGTCTCCAAGGGTCTGAACATTTCCAAGGCTGTGGTGACTGACGTTGCTCTGTCTGATCATTCCTGTGTTTTCTTTAACGGCTCTATCTCTGTGCCAAAAAGTGTCCAAACAAAGATAATCAGAAAACGGTTTATCACTGAAAACACCAGTGAAACATTTACTCAGCTTTTCTCCTCCACACCCGCTCTCTCAGGGCTCTCAGTCACTGAGCTTGTAGATCGTTTCAACTGTAAAATTACAAATGTTATTGATGCCATTGCTCCCACTAAGGTCAAAGTTGTCTCTTGTAAGAAAAGGTCTCCATGGAGAAATGTCCCACTGGTGAGAGCAGAAAAAAGAGAGTGTCGAAAAGCTGAACGAAGGTGGCGAAAAACAAATCTCCTGGTCCATTATAACACCTATAAAGAGAGACTTCGCATTTATAATTTGGAACTGAGGAATGCAAGGCGGTCCTTCTTCTCTGATATCTCTAGAAACAATAATAATTCAGGTGCTTTGTTTGCTACTGTCGATAGGTTAACAAACCCTCCAGTACCAGTAGCATCTGAACTTTTATCTACCAAGGCCTGCAATGACTTTGCCTCCTTCTTCAAAGAAAAAATTCAAAAGATTAGACAAACAGTCAGTGCCTCCATATCAAGTCCAGGATGTGTGTTCTCACAGTGTTCAAGCAGAACTTGTTCCAATATGACTGAGTTTCATGCGATCAACCATAAAAACCTGGAGGACATTATACAACATCTGAAAACCTCCTCCTGTTGCCTTGATATTCTACCAACGGGTGTTTTCAAAAATGTCTCGAATTGTTTGTCTTCTGATCTTCTACAGATTGTCAACATGTCTCTTCTTTCAGGAATCTTTCCACAGGCCCTGAAAACTGCAGTAATCAAGCCACTCTTAAAAAAGAACAATCTAGACACATCCCTAATGAGCAACTATAGGCCAATATCAAACCTTCCCTTCTTAAGTAAAATCATTGAAAAAGCAGTTTTTCAACAACTCAATTATTTCTTGTCACTAAACAGCTTTGATACCTTTCAGTCGGGTTTCCGACCACAGCACTGAGACGGCTCGTTCAGGTCTTTAATGACATCCACCTTAACACAGATAATGGCAAAATTTCAGTCTTAGTATTACTTGATCTCAGTGCTGCATTTGACACGGTCGACCACGACAAATTACTAGACCGATTGGAAAACTGGGTTGGTCTCTCTGGCTCAGTACTAAACTGGTTTGAATCCTACTTACAGAATAGGGATTACTTTGTGTCAATAGGTAATTATACATCTGAGCGTACAAATATGACGTGCGGAGTTCCCCAAGGCTCCATTCTGGGGCCTCTTCTGTTTAACAGCTACATGCTTCCACTGGCTCAGATTATGGAAAACAACAAAATAAGTTACCATAGTTATGCGGATGACACACAAATTTGCATAACCTTATCGCCAGGGGACTATAGTCCAATACAAAAACTGACTAAGTGTATTGAACAAATTAACGGCTGGATGTGCCAGAACTTTCTGAAATTAAATGAGGGAAAAACTGAGGTGGTTGTTTTTGGAGCAAAAGAGGAAAGATTAAAAGTCTGCGCTCAGCTTCAAACAACAATGTTAAAAACAACAGACAAAGCCAGAAATCTTGGTGTAATCATGGACTCTGACCTGAATTTTAACAGCCATATTAAGACAATTACAAAGTCAGCCTATTATCACCTTAAGAATATATCAAGGGTTAAAGGACTTATGTGTCAACAGGATTTGGAAAAACTTGTCCATGCTTTCATCTTCAGTAGACTTGACTACTGTAACGGGGTCTTTACAGGTCTCCCTAAAAAATCAATTAGACAGCTGCAGCTGATTCAGAACGCTGCTGCTCGAGTCCTCACTAAGACCAAGAGATTGGATCACATCACTCCAGTTCTGAAGTCCATACACTGGCTTCCTGTGCCCCAAATAATTGATTTCAAAGTTATTTTGCTAGTTTATAAATCACTAAACAACCAACAACAACAACCTAACCCTTCCTCCGACCCGCTGCTGTTGTTGTTGGTGTTGGTCTGTGAGGTCCTGTGTGGTCTGTCTTCACTGACCAGCACCTGTGGCTGAAGTGGTTGTGGTGGTGAACCAGGCTCTGCAGATTCCATGGAGAGACTCTGTAAATGCAACAAAGGGGATAAGGTCGGACAAGTACTTTCAAATGCAAAGTACTGAGTCTATGGCTAGCAAAATAGTGGGGAAAACGCCCCAAAACAACTGACCCAAATATACACTGGCACAATGAGGGAGACAGCTAGGAGAATCACTGCAGATAGTACACAAGCTCTTTCCGGCCTATCGGAGTGCCTCTGGCAAAAAAGTGTTTTCCAAAAAAAAAAAGAAGTGTATTCCAAATGCCACCAGTATCCTTAACCAAATCAAGTGCTAACTGAACTGAGCTGCTATTTTAATGAATTGAAGCATATGTATGTTTTATCCTGTAGTGCATCATCTTTTTATGCCTTTCTAAATAAAGATGTATTCTATTCTATGTGGTCCATTTCTGCTTACCTCTTCTTGGGTTTGCTTCTCAGCTGGACCGCTGCTCCTCAGACATCCCAGATCTCCTGTTCTCCGACTGGTCATCTGACGTGTTGAACGTGCCCCCGTCCGACTGCTCATCATCATCATCGCCAGGCGTCCACGATGTGCTGTCCTCAGACTGCTCATCCTCCTCGGACGTCTCAGATGTGCTCTCGTCCGACCGCCTGTCTCTGCTGTCCTCCCGGGCGAGTGCGGTGGAGGGTCCACCGGCAAACTCACTAGACTGGACCTCGGCCAGGCGGTGGGTGCCGGTCTGCTTTGGGAGGGTGGAGAGCTGGTGGTCAGTCTGCTCCATTTGGCTTACCTCATCTAGCGGGTGGGGTTGCGGTGGCGAAGTTGGCACAGGTGACGCAGCAGGGAGGGGTGTTGTTGGAGACTCTGAAGTATTGGGGGGTGGCGAGTGTGGGGGGTCCACCGGCAAGCTCACTTGACTGGACCTCGGCCAGGTGGTGGGTCCGGGTCTGCTTTGGGAGGGTGGAGAGCTCCCGTTTCAGCACCCTTTCCAGGGACATGGTCTGTGCTGCAGACAGACGGACCTGAGGAGGAGATTCAGTCGTACATTGAGGAACACATGTCGAGACCGAGCCTTCGTATGGTGCGTTTTGTTCAGTGTGAGGGTGCACCGTTACCTGGGAGAAGCCCTCCTGCCTCAGGAACACCAAGAACCTCAAGATGTCTACCAGGCAACCCTCTGTCTTTCTCGCCTATGGAGCCACCTATGAAATAGAAAAAAAGCACAGGGATGAGTGTCACACTGATGTAGGCAGTTACTAAACCATAAGACCCAAATAACAAAATTTACCTGATGACCTTCCCCGTCTTTGCTAAAAACATGAGGTGGGATGGGGAGCTTTGCACCCCCACATGTATTTCACAAAACACCTGATGTTTTTTACAGCCTTCTCAAGTTGGCGTTTATCCCTCTTTAAGATACTTCTTTCAAACCTGGCTATCAGGTATTCTGTAAACCAGAGAAGAGCAGAGTTTAACTGAAATGGAAGGGCAATGCAGGCTGAGCAATTAATAAATCAGTCATTATCACTTTACAAACCAAAGTTTGTTTCCTGCTCCTTTGGGGTGGGGTCTGGCTTGCTGGACCCGTTTCTTGTTGGTTTTTTCAGTTATGGCAGACAGCTGCGAAGCGATTTCTCTCTTTTTAGACTCCTCCAGGATCAATTTTATGTCAGCCTTCTGTGAACACAGAACATTAGGTGAGACAGTGAGATTATTATGACAGAATAGATTATCGACCACTCAATTCACAGGCCTGGACGCCCTACTCTCTGAAATGACAGCGGAACAATGAGCATTGTTTTTTTTGTTTTGGTTTTTTACAAAAGTGCAAATGCCTACCACCATATTGTGGACCGCCTTCAAGTGACGGTCGAGACGCTTGTATTTTCGCCCGTGGCATTGTGTCACTGGGCACCCCAGTGGGCCAGCGTATCTGAATATACAGAGAAAATGTTGCGGTTTAAGGAAGGAGGACCCAAAAGCAGAGCCGGAGCAGAGGGAGCTTCAACAAAAAAAAAAAAAAAAAACTTTATTTTGCAGTCCAAGAGAAGAAACACAGGGAGCAGGCAAAGCCAAAAAAAAAATCCAAAGGCACAAAAACAGGTGTGTGTGTGTGTGTGTGTGTGTCTGTCTGTGTATGTGTGTGTGTGTGTGTGTGTGTGTGTGTGTGTTTCACTTACCTTCCTGAACCCCTTCCCAGCATGAGCAACCGCTCTTTGCGATCGGTTACACTGTGTACATTCTTGAGATGCTGGGACCTATTGGCATAGGGCACTCTGCACAACGGGCACTGCTTCATGGTTTTTTTTTCTGTGGAGAAAAAAAGTCAACAGGAAATAGTTCAATGAAGAGTGCAAAGTATGCACAGTAAATTGCAATTATGATATCTTAAGTTATGGAGCATAGTGCAAAGGATGCAGGGATAAGTTATTATGCAGGTATTATATTACCATATGAACAGTATGTAGGACTTATATTACAATATGAACAGTATGAACAGTATGAATGAATAAATAGCTCTAAAGTAGAGACTGGGAATGATAATAATAATATAATATGGCAATACATAATAAGTGGGAGCAGTAAAAGGTGCTGGCTAGAGACAGAATCAGGGTAAGTCTGCAGTGCACATGCATCATTCTTACTTACATTTCTCACAACAAATTTTGTATACCTGTGAAAACACAACACGAAGGTAAATATGTGATAATAAATCAATGAATCAATAAAAGTTACAGGTTCAGACGTGTTCCAACTTAAACAGGCCTGCCCCTCTCTCTCTCTCTCTCTCTCTCTCTCTGCGAGGCCTAAACAGCGACACAACTGGCGCAAAGGCCTAACTCCCAACGCTAATAAATGAACCCAAAGGACAGCCGGTCGGTAAACCTGGCCAAGAGGTGAACAAAACACTCAGAACTCGGTCAAACCTAAAGTAAGGACACTTTTCTTTAATGTATACAGAGCTCCCGAAACGCACTTACCGGTATCTCGTCGAGGCTAACTCTGCTTCACAGCTCCACTGCTCTCAGTTAGGTGCAGTGGGCGTGGCCTACCGTTTTTGGGTCGCAAAGGGACAAAGACGTGTTGGAGAGGTTGGCTTGAAATCAATAACAATGTTATTACACTTGTCTTTTATTTAAATGAAACTCTGCACTGTCAGAGACTGACACTCACCGCACAGTCTGACGTTACCTTGCAAAAGGACGAAGACGTCGCGCGCGCGCACACGCCCGCCCACAGAACACAAAATTAAATATATTTAAAAAACGTCTTGTTCAAAACTAAAGTTAGAGACCTTTTTTTTTAAATGTAGGCCTTACAGAACTATACGCAGAGACACACACACACACACACACACACAAACACACACACACACACACACACACACACACACACACTCTTATAAAAAGGCATAAAGCTAGTGTCGCTCACTCAGTTGGACCAAGACAGTTTGACAACAGATGTTGCTGCATGTCAGTCGGTCGGACATTGTTTTAAAACATCTTTTGGAGGTAAGGGGCAACAGTTCTTTATACTTATCACCTTAATACGTAACTGTTTTACAAGCAATGTCACAGGGGTTTTGGCGTCGTATTAATTAATGTTAGGCTACTTTGCGCAACTACAGGAGCGAGTGAGCAACACTCACACTTATTAACTGACTTTACTTTTTTTTTTTTGGTCAAAGTTATTTCAGTAAAAAAAATACTGTTAATTAGGGCCCAAGCGCCGAACGTGGTGAAGGCCCTATTTGAATTGAAGGAATTATACTTTTTCCGTCAAATGAATTGCCTTTTTGACGGGCTTATATCATATTATCATATTCCAAAACTAACCAAATTTGGCGTTCGCATCAAGTCTGGTGAACTTGGTCTGTGTCATCTTAAGATGTTATCGATGAAAAGTTATTAAATGAAAAACCTTTCGTCATAGAATGTCACAAAATGTCCGGCAGGGGGCTGCCATTTTGTCCGTTTCGCCCAGCAATGTTTCTCTGGATCATTTGGGCGTGGCATATTACCTGACTCTTTCTGTGCTATATTAGTCTGTGCTTTATTATTAAAGACAAAACCTGTGGGGTTTAAAGTATAGAAAACTACAGGCCTATCGCTTTAGTGAGCATACTCTCTAAAGTGTTGGAACAAATTCTTTTTGATAGACTACAAGAATATATAACAACTACTGACAATCATTGTGGTTATAAAAGAAAAATAGCACAGATTTGTGTATATATGCACTGAAAGAAGTTGTCACCAAGTGTCAAAGCCATGGTTATACAATGTTTTCATGTTTCCTTGATGCATCCAAAGCTTTTGACCTTGTTAAAGCTTTCAGCCCTGTCACGTTTCATAAAAAAAAACAACAACAAAGTGTACCTATTATTTTTTAATTAAAATGTGTTTGGACTATATCACTAATTAAATCAACAAAAAGCCCTTCTCTCCTATTCGTTGATTAATTTAATGTTATTCTTTTCTTTTCTGGGAGAAAGGTGACAGATTGAGAAGATGTCGGCTCCGGCGTGTCTCCAATTCTCACCCCCACACCAGACCCCAGACACCGCGGACGCAGACTTCACCACCGTGGCCTCAGACAACACAGAAGCTCTCCTGACGGAGGTTGGCAATCACAGAGACTTTGGCCAATTCCTTCATGCCGATTTCCACCTGCCCATACACTGCACCAGCCTCGCCAATCCCCACTGCCTCAACTATACTTTTGACGTCGACGGCGTCGTGATCCAGATGCGTCACACGAGGGGCATAGTTGCAGAGATCTGCTACTTGAACCTGTCCCGTGTGGTTGCCAGCAGGCTCAAAAGGCAGTACAGCTACCTTAAAAAACACGTGTGCCTGCCACGCTGCAGCCCAGAAGGTGTGGCGGCACTTAGAAATTGCCTGGGCCACAGAATATCAAACGTGGACGGCGGCTACGTTCTGACGCTCTGCGCCGTCCCCAGCAGCCTGACGGAGCCGGACTTCAGGCTGAAAAACCCAACGTTGTATGGCATACTTGCGGCTGAACTGCTAAATGAGGTAACGGAAGAGTTTTTCCGACTCCTCAACCACTTGCCAGAGAAGGACATGACCCGCTCCACTGTCCAGAAGCAAGGCACCACCAACCCCGCGTCCTACCGAGTACTCAGGGTGGATCAAATGTTTATCCTGAGCCTCCTGGACCGGGCTGTGGAGAAGGCCAACAGCTGCCATTTTTTGCAGGTCATCGCCACCCTCGGGCAGTTTGGCCAGCGGGACCCTGACGTCCTGCAGCTCAGCGATTTGGTCGACCCTGATTCCGTGGAGTCCATCTCGGTCCACCTCGCCTCAAAGGTGCTGGCAGCGAGGGAGGACACGCACCTCCTCCTCTCACGTTACGGCCTGCTGCCCCTGATTGGTGTGAGGGGGTCGCTTTTTTCCACTCTTGGAATGCATGAGACGTGCAATTTCCAGTCCAACTTAAACAGCCAGAGTATGGACGTGGGCCAGGCCATTGCGAGCGTGCTGTCAAAGACTGGCAGGATAACCTTCGTACAGATGTACGCGGACGCCCCGCACAGCCATTACAACCAGCCTTTCAAACATCCGGTCAGTGGAGTGCTGGTCACTTGCGGCTTGAGCCACCCAAATTTCAAGACTTCCCTTAACAGCAGGGCACACACTTACCTCACACATATTCGGGACTTGAGGCTTCGCCTGGTGGGTCAGGTGGGATGCCGCGTCGAGCAGGTGGTGCGGTTTGAGGGCAACGACGTTCCCTTTCACTTTGACCCAAGAGACTTTTTTGACCTGTCTGCTGTGCAAAAGCTCTTCCAGGACCATGCGCTGCTGGTGCCTTTCCGGGACAGAGAGGATGGCCGCGGTCTGCTGTCCACATTGCGCGGCGTTGTCAGCCACCTGGCCGGCGTCCTCGGGGAGTCCTTTCGAGACAGCGAGGGCGTGGGCAGATTCGACCCCTCCTGGAAGTCCTTCCAGGCGGAGCTGGCTCTGGAAGAGCTTTTCTTTGGCCATCCGCTTTCACCACTGGACACCACCCTCAGTGCCAGCCTGGGAACCAGCACGGTGATTGAACGGAGCGCTACACATGAGAGGGGTTTCATCGGGATGGCACCCCACAACAGCGCCAGCCTGGAAGAATCGCCACCACCCCTCCATCACTGGACCAGGGACCCACTCCAAGAAACGCGCATCAGAAGGCTGTGGCCGCTCTGTCAGTGTTTGGAAGCTGGACCGGCCGTGCTCGGCGCTGCACTGATAAGGGTCTTACTGGGAGACCTGTATAAGCGCAACGATCAGCTACCCTTCACGGCCCTCAAGTCAGACACACCCCCTGGCAGGCTGACTGGCGCGGTGGACGTGAAGACATTCGCTGCCGACCTGGCCACCAAACAAAGCTTCCCCGTTCCTCACACGTTTGGCAGAGCGCGCACCCTGGTGAGAGACGCCGGCCAGGATGTGGAGGATTGCCTCGTCCAAGGCTTCACGGCCGAGCGCATCGTTTTCTTCCCAGCCTTTAAGTTCAGAGACCTCCGCAGTACCAGAAGGATCTGGTGGAATTTCAAAGACTGGGTACAGGTCAGCCATGGGGACCAATTCATCCTGAAAATGTCTGACGTGGCCTCCAAGACTCTGCAAGTCATTTCCGAGATCGAGCGGCACTCCCTCTGTTACAGCAAACACCTGGAGGTGTACAGAGATCATGGCATGCCCTGGATGGCCACAGTCTTGGAGAGGCTTCCAAAGGAGATGAAGGGAGGTTTGCTCCTCAACACACTGACCTTCATATCCTGTGTGGCCCTCATCCAGAATGGAGCCTACATAGACTATGTGCACCTAAAAACTGTTTGCCACCAAATGGGCCTTGGGGGGGTGTCGCAGGCCAGACTCCAGCAGCTGCTAATCCAGGGTAAATTTACCCTGGACAAAGTGCAGAATGTGAAGATTTGGAAACTGCATCCGACCGTTCCCTACAAGGTTTGTTGTTATATGTGTTTTGTTTTTTTAGATTGTTGCTTTTTCCCAAGCACTCTTTGTCTTTGTGTTTTTTTTAAGCTTTTCTAATTACTATTGCCACAATAACAATGGCTATTGCGCTTAATTGTCATCATTATTCTATTTGTGTAAGTTGCAGAATCAAGTGGCCGTCCTCCCATCCCTGCGACCGCCAGCCAGCGAGTCAGAGGACTTTGTCCAGCCCCTGGAAGATGTCCAAGCTGTGGAAGAGCAGGACGAGCTCAGGCCCCCTGTGGTGTCAGCAGCCATGTTCTTGCCTGCTAACTCTGGGCAGAAGTGGAGCATGGATGAACAGCAGTTGATTTCACAACAATCCAGGGTGACACACAAGGTGGCTTACCACGGATATGTGCAGGAATGCCGTAAAAGAAAACTGCCATCGAGGACATTTGTTGCATTTAAGCGCAAGAGGCAGCGCTTAATGGACAGGAAGCAGACATAACAAAATGACACATTTTGTGTGAGTGTTCATTTTGTGTGAGTGTTCATTTTGTGTGCAGGGATGGATTCATTTTTTTCTAAACAAGCACATCTGGTTAATAAATGAATCAATGTTTCTGACACAGCTTTTGCAGTGTGGAGCAATGACACATTAGTAACAATTAAAGGCAAACTGCCACCTTTCAGCCAGCACTTTTTGTGGAATTGTGGGGTGTGTAGTATATATGTGCAGATGAACAAAATCTCTGATCAGTGGCAGTGCATTTGGCTTGTAGAGGCTTGTTCAGTGTCAAGGACGTTTTGTTAGAGCCCTGTTATTTCTTATTGCATGCTGGATGCTTGGAGTTGTGATTTTTTCCCCCCATTGCATATGACCTCAAGGATTTAGACACTTTAAAAACCACTTGATTATTTGTAATTAGCCCATATGCTAGTTGGAAGAATGCCTTGAGCCAAAGTCCCCAGAATTGAGCATTGCACTGACAAGCTTTGTTTTGTAACTCTCTTTGTGAAGGTTTCCATGTGCCCATATAAACGTAGTACTCCTATCAGACTGGTAGCTAGTTGCAGTACTACACTATGTCCTGTCTAGACTCAGAGTGAAGAGACTGAAGGCTTTTCAAAGCTGAGCTGGAGTCTGAGGCAATCACAGCTTGCTTAGGTCTATAGCTCTCCACCCACATCATGGCTCTCATCCCCCTCTGCATACGTATTACCTATTATTATTATTATGATTATTATTAGGTCAACGTCATGTTATTGTCTCTGGATACTTGTTTTGAGAAAGGTATGTGTTTACATTTTGTGTAGAGTTATATTTGAATGTGCTTAATCAATAAAGCTGTGGCTGAAAAACCACTCCAGTCCATCCGTGTGTTAACATGATTGCTGCAAACATTAAGTGAACATCATTGTCAAAGCCCAGAGCATGTTGGTGAATATTTCACCACACGGTGGCGCCATTGCCTAAGCAATGCAACAGCATTGCCTGTAAGAGAGCCATGTCTGTCTTCACTTTATTAGCCATTAGTTATTGTTCTCATAACGTTGTTGTATTAACACATATTCATCTCTTGTCTGGTTTTATATATATTTTTATATCTTCAACACTAATGAAGCCACAATGTTAACAATAAGCCATATTTACTTTAAATACAAAGAGAAAAGTAGGCAATACTGAATTCAAACATAACATTTTATTTATTTGAACACACACACACTAACCAGTCACACTACAATGAAATAAATATAAAGTATACATAACATTAAGATGAAAATAGAAAAAAAATGCATACATAAACCAATAAAGTGCACAGAAAAAACAAAAGCTAAAAAATAAATAAATAATAAAAAATAAAAACCGCTTCCTTAACCAAATAGAAAGCAAAAATCACTCTGCCTGCAGTTTGTGAACCAGAGCCCGCAAGTTATGGATGGTCATCTTCAGCTTCTGGCATTTCTGCAGAAGTGCTGGCTCTCTTCTGAGGACGGTGTTCATCTAAAGATGACACACACACACCCACCCCAAAAGTCCTCAGTCATCCAGCCATGCCAGGTCCATGCCTTCACATTTGAAGGATGCCCGTCTGACACCATAGTCCCAGAGCAGCTCCCGGTTGACGGCTATGTCTTTGGTGGCCAAGAAGAGTATGGTGTCTTTGGGTCCATCCGCAAAGTTCAGCTGAAACACCACAGGCTTCACATTGAAAACCTTGCTCGAGTGGTTCATGCGCCTTCCAAATGTGTCCTTGCCAGGGTGACACTCGCAGGGGAACATCTGGGAATCGATGCAAAGTTTTGTCCCCAGCTGTCCCCTGAAGAAGAAGAGATAGGACATCTGTCCCTCTGCTATTTCTTCCATCCTCTTCTTCCCCTCCGATTCAGAGACGAGCGTCCCATGGTAGTCACATACCACATCGCCTTTTGAGAACGGCATGGTAGTGATTACGCCTGCATACAGCGGAAGAAAAACACAAACATATAAACAGCTGTTACTTTGCTGCCATGGCAACGTCACCGCAGGAACGTTTGAACTTTGCCTTTCTGTTTCTCCTCACCTTTACCCTTGGGTTCTCCGAAATCCTTTAAATCAATCCCCTTCCACTTTTGCTCCACCACTGACTGGATGATGTCCTGGTTGTCCTCTATGGCTGCCTTCAATGGCGACAGCCACATCTGCAGAACATCCCATGCAGAGGGGACATTTGTGCTCCACTTCTCCTTGGCCACAACAGCTTTTACCTTTTCCTCTGTCAGCTTCTGCCTGCCAAAGGAACCTGGGAAGAAAGGAGTGAGTGAGCGAGTGAGTGAGCGAGTGAGTGAGTGAGTGAGAGTGAGAGAGAGTGAGAGAGAGAGAGAGAGTATGACTTCTCATATGGTCCTCTTCTCCAGTTGTTTTTTCACGTTTTGAAGTTTTTTTTTGCTTCTGTCTTTGTTTTCTTGCTTACATTTGACAGTAGATATTTTACAGTATATAGATTGATTAATACAATTGTTGATTTCCTTTCATCTTAAATGTCTATATATTTTAGTTTACTCAATGAATTGCATGTATATATTTCTTCTCACACTATCATCCTTGACGCTTTGGCAATATTCATGCCAATAAAGCAATTTGAAGAGAGAGAGAGAGAGAGAGAGAGAGAGAGCGAGAGAGAGAGACCGAGAGACAGAGACAGAGACCGAGACAGTGAGACACTAAGCAGCTTTTCACAGACAGCATACAGTATCTGGTGCCTACCGGAGACATATAGGACACGCTTCTCCAACTGCAGTCTTCTCCACTTGAAATAGAAGGTCCGTTGGTCTCCGAATCCGGCAGAGACAATGTCCTCTTTGGAGGGCGCGAGGGCACCGACTGTGATCGGGAACTCCTCAAGGAAAGCTTCCCATTTGTTGTCAATCGACACTCTCACTGACAATGAACTGCAGGAATAGAAAAGCACACATCGCAGTCAAGCGGGATGCCAGAAGTGTTGACGTCAGCACCAGTAAATGACACCTTTACCATTGGACCCCAGAGGACGTCCCCACGGCCTCGGCCGTACCGGGCAGCGCATTTGTGGCCGCGGACCCGCAGTTCATCTCACAGCTGTGTCGTGGAGGACAGGGGGAAAGGGAAAAAAAACCAGACAGACACAGAGGAGGAGGAATTTTTAAGTCAGCGCTCATGTTCAGCACCAGCTAGCAATATTACCGCTAATAACTACCAGTTACAACATACACTGTAAAATAAATCTGTAATTTGACATACTTTTTCTGGTTAATTTCCCAGAGAATGCGCCATATATTTAAGAAATTTAAAAGCTGAATCCAAGTAATACGGTTTGATACATATGATTTTTAACGTCCGATTAAATATACAATCTGTTATTTTATTAGGAAAACTACTGTATTTTACGAGATCAGTAAAAGTCCTCTTACTGTTTCCACAGACGGTGCAAATCGGACCTAGGGTTGGCCACTGGAAGTCCTGTGGTTCCCAGAAAGAAGCAGCCCTGGTCACTCTGTGCTTCGGACTGCTTCTCCAAGTAGAGCGGCCGGATTCCTTCAAAGTAGGCACCAAACCACTGGCAGTGGGAAAGGAAATGCCGAACTGTGAAATCCTGTCTGTGGAAAAGGTTCCTTTATTTGAATGTGGCCTACTCACCCTCTCCTCGTCCGTGCTGATGTCAGCTCTGTCTGCGCCGCCCTGGAGCAATACTGTTGCTCCAACACCGGCGCTCACCTGCCGGTCATTCCACTCACTCACCTGTGATGGGGGATTATTTTTATAGGCAAGGATGAAAACGGCTTGAAGTGTACTGGAGTGAAAGTTGCAGAAAAACAGAAACCGGCTGTTGGAATAGGTGCACGCTTACTTTGAAATCTGCCACCGTCTTCTCCGGTTTTCGGTGCCTGACCATCAGCGTGGCCATACAAAAGTAGCGGTAGAGGGTCATCACACGATGGGATAGACGGTCACCCGATTGTATTCTATGGCACGCCTCCTCTGTCCAAGCCGTCGCCATCTCCAGCAGAGACAGGTGCTTAGACCTGTCCCCCCTCTCCTGAGAGCTGACCTGCATTACAGCTTTATCAAGACAATGTACATTTTCAGGCAGACAGAAAAAGAGCGTCAATCAAATCATGAGCTTGACCAACCTTGGCTCTGCACCCTGCAGGTCCTCCACAGGTTCACCGATGACAAAGAACCCCCTGTGCTTTAGGTGGTGGACCAGTGACCGGCGAGACGCTTCATCTGGAACCAGGGAGGACAGTTCCTGGTACTCCCAGCGCCTACCAACCCTGGTCCACTCCGTCTGTGAGATCCTGGCCCGCTTCAGCTCTGCTTGCCGCTCTTCTGGTGTGCTGCCCTTCATGCACACCCGTGCTAGGTGGATGGACAGTGCGTCGTACCCCCTTTTGCACCGGAGGCAATAAAGAATTCTTCTGTCAGGGCCCTCCCTTCCGAGAGAGAGAGAGAGAGAGAGAGAGAGAGAGAGAGAGAGAGAGAAAATACTTTCAGATATATACATATACTCCCTATCAGAATCAGCTTTATTTGCCAGGTACAAGGACACATACTAGGAAATTTTCTTTGGATCATCGTCTTGCTCACAATGTGCTTGTATGTACAAAACAAACAAACAATATATACACACTATAAACATTGTTTTAAAGTAACTGTTTACATATACATTTGCAATCCTTAAATCCATTGCTACACTGCTCATTTTAGCCTAACTTATTATGTATAGCTACCTGTAAACATCCTGTTTATAGTTATAGTAATAGACATCTGTATGTACAGTTTTAGTACATATTCACCTGTAAACTCTGTTATAGTAACAACCATCTGTATATTATGTTCATTGTACATATCTGCTAAAATTCTAATTATAGTAATATCCACCTGTATATTATATTCAGTACATATCCAGCTGTAAATTTTGTTCACTATACTAGTTATTTTTATATTACACTCATAGGACAAATCTATCTGTAAAATTCTGTTTATACTAGTATTCATCTCCATCTTTATTCAGTACATATCCATGTCCGGCACTCATGGAACCATTGTGTATCCTGCACTTACTGCTATTGCACTTCTGGTTAGACCTAAACTGCATTTCGTTGCCTTGTACCTGTACCTGTGTAATGACAAAGTTGAATCTAATCTAATCTAATACACACTACCTTCTCCCTATCAGAATCAGAATCAGCTTTATTTGCCAGGTACGAGGACACATACTAGGACATTTTCTTTGGATCATCGTCTTGCTCACAATGTGCTTGTATGTACAAAACAAACAATAAAACAAACAATATATATATACCCACTATAAACAGGAACAATATAGACTGGGTGAGGAAATGCGATGTGCAATGAAGAGTGCAAAGTATGCAGAGTAAGTTACAATTATGCCATCTCAAGTTAGGGAGCATAGTGCATGGGGATAAATGGCAGTATGTTATTATGTAGGTATAACATTTCAATATGAACAGTATAAACAGTATGAACAGTATGAATGAATAAATAGCTCTGAAATAGAGCATGGAAATGATGAATAATAAGTGGGAGCAGTAAACAGGTGCTGGCTAGAGACAGAATCAGGGTAAGTCTGCAGTGCACATGCATCATTCTTACTTACATTTCTCACAACAAATTTTGGATACCTGTGAAAACACAACACAAAGGTAAATATGTGATAATAAATCAATGAATCAATAAAAAGGGTTAGGGTTAGGGTTAGGGTTAGGAAATGAAAAAAAGAAAGTGACATGTACCACGGCAGGTGGATTTATCATGCACTTAAGGCACTAACCAGAAATGCCAGCACATCCCAGGGGACTCATCCCCCCCCATGTAGACGGAAACCGGTCTAATTAAGCCTTTCCTATATTTTATCATTCTATTATATATTTAACTATGTGTGTCAAAATGTGACTTCAAAAACAGTTGTAACACAGGAATGAACAGTGCTTAGATTTAAAAAATAGTTAAATAGCACACCTGTGAAATGGTAACTTAATACAAATATTGCCCCACAGCATGCCAGAAAATTATTAAATAAATCCCATGTATAATTATATTGTATCAATATTGAATTCTTGATTGTGTTATTCAGGGATGAGGTGTAGGGTTAGGGGGTTAGGGGGTTAGGGTTAGGGGGGTTAGGGTTAGGTGATGGTCGGATCCCATTAGCCTCCCCACGCGTCCGACGACTACGCAGTTGAATGGAGACTAAAGGTATGCGCGGGCCGTCGCATGTCACTCACTTTCCAACCCACTAAAGCATCAACCCTCAAGGAATCCCTTAAAGGGATAACCTTCAGAGTGGTTAAAAACCATACCTCTGCTACAAGTAGGTGGTGAAAGAGACCTTTCGACCATCCTCAATATAAGAAAAATAAGGAGGGAGGGAGAGGGAGAGAAAGAGAAAGATCCATCCCTCTGTCTAGAGGAGGTGGACGAGAGAGTGTGAGAGAGAGAGAGAGAGAGAGAGAGAGAGAGAGAGAGAGAGAGAGAGAAATATATCCATCCCTCTGTCTAGAGGAGGTGGACGAGAGAGAGAGAGAGAGAGAGAGAGAGAGAGAAAGAGATATCCATCCCTCTGTCTAGAGGAGGTGGATAAGAGAGAGAGAGAGAGAGAGAGTGTGTGAGAGAGAGATATCCATCCCTCTGTCTAGAGGAGGTGGACAGAGAGAGAGAGAGAGAGATATCCATCCCTCTGTCTAGAGGAGGTGGATGAGAGAGAGAGAGAGAGAGAGAGAGTGAGAGAGAGATCCATCCCTCTGTCTAGAGGAGGTGGACGAGAGAGAGAGAGAGAGAGAGAGAGAGATATCCATCCCTCTGTCTAGAGGAGGTGGATGAGAGAGAGAGAGAGAGAGAGAGAGAGAGAGAGAGATATCCATCCCTCTGTCTAGAGGAGGTGGATGAGAGAGAGAGAGAGAGAGAGAGAGAGAGAGAGAGAGAGAGAGATCCATCCCTCTGTCTAGAGGAGGTGGACGAGAGAGAGAGAGAGAGAGAGAGAGAGAGAGAGATATCCATCCCTCTGTCTAGAGGAGGTGGATGAGAGAGAGAGAGAGAGAGAGATATCCATCCCTCTGTCTAGAGGAGGTGGATGAGAGAGAGAGAGAGAGAGAGAGAGATATCCATCCCTCTGTCTAGAGGAGGTGGATGAGAGAGAGAGAGAGAGAGAGAGATATCCATCCCTCTGTCTAGAGGAGGTGGATGAGAGAGAGAGAGAGAGAGAGAGAGAGAGAGAGAGAGATGGGGAAGGAGGGGTGGTCTGACTGATTTCAAGAGACTGGCTCCAAAGTCGAGGTCCATCTTCCGGTAAGTCTGGTCATCTTCCATCCATCCATCTTCATCCGTCTCTCCCGTCGCAGGATCACAAGTATTTTTTCATTGACTGTATTAATCCAACTGGTTAGGGTTAGGCATGTTAAACCTTAGGTTGAGTTTAGGCACAGTTCTACTCTGGGTTAAGTTTAGGGTCAAGGTTAGGGTCAGGCACGTTAAGCCATGGGTTGGGTTTAGGCACAGTTCTACTCTGGGTTAAGTTTAGGGTCAAGGTTAGGGTCAGGCATGTTAAGCCATGGGTTGGGTTTAGGCACAGTTCTACTCTGGGTTAAGTTTAGGGTGAAGGTTAAGGTCAGGCATGTGAGACCATACGTTAGGGCCAAAACTGGGCCCGGATATGAATAAACCAAAGAAACAGACAAATTCTTCACCGTCGCCGAGCTGAAAGCGTCCCAGGTATTTAGTTTTTATTATTGTTGTACTTTCAATATTAAAAGCAATTGTTTGCTGTTAGAGATTCTCCATTTGTCTTGCTTCGTAATTAAACTTGATCTGTGGTGTGGTTGTGATTTATTGGTTTCTCTATAAGGTTGAGATTTTAACCATTTAAACAATTTTATTCTAAATAGTAGGACACATCATCAGTAGAGAACCTTGGAATCATCAGGTGTTTCGGCCATTACATCTAGACACCCTCCTCCAAGGGCGGCCCACCGGGGTTGATCACTTCCCGGCGTGTGTCCCATATCCAATTAAAGTTTTATAAGAGTTATTACAGTCTCTTTTGAAGTGCAGCAGGATATATTTTGAAGCTTGTTTTCTCTAAAGTTGATTTTTGAAAATTTGTAAAGAGAACATTTTAGGGTTAGGGTTAGGGTTAGGGTTAGGGTTAGGGGTTAGGGTTAGGGGTTAGGAAAGAAAAAAAGAAAAGGCAATATACCACAGGAGTGGATTTACTATGCCTTCAATGCACAAACTAGAAACAACCCCATACCTGGCAACTCCAGCACCCCCCAACACAAGAAACCCTGCTTAAAAATAATATTCAACTCAGGTAAGTATTAGTGTGCATTAAATAGCTTAATTTGTTATATTATTATATATTGTGTTATAATATTATATAGCAGTGATTTATTAAATCTTCTGTATAACTATAATGTTCTTCTTTCCTCCGAAATTAGTAGACATTCTTCTCCTGCAGGTCCCCCGGTCCGCCAGAGGGCAGTCGCGGTGCAAATCGCGCCCGGGCGGCGCGGCTGTGGAAATCTCCGTCACAGCTAGCATTAGCCCCGTTAGCTTTAGCTCTGCTAGCCTTAGCGCCGCTAGCATTAGCCCCGTTGGCATGGCGGTGAATGTAGCGATGTAGCAGTAGGCCCAGGCGGCATCCGTCGCTCTGGTGCTCCCCCCGGTCCATCCGGCCGTGTCGGGTCCCTCTCATCATGGAAGTCTGCTGCTCGCGGTGCGGTCCGAGGTCCCACCAGTCGGAAGGACAGGCACTCATCAGTGGATAAGCTGGATTCAATGGTATGCTGAAGTAGCGGCTAGCAATAGCATAGCTACCGTCGCGGCGCTACGCCGCCATCATGTGTCCCGTGTGGGCATCAAAAAATGTGAAAAACACTTCAGAAATTATTAAATAAAGTTGAAAAAAATAAATAAAGCGTGATGGTTTTAAGTGTTGTGAGATTTATTGGAGCAACGTTTCGGCCAGAATAGGCCTTCCTCAGGCTCATACACTCACATGAGAAACTCCTCAGCAAGACAGCGTGGGCACATTGAACAGGTCAGCATTAATCTCCGTACAAAAGGAAGTAAACAAACCGCCATCTTGGCTTTCAGAATAACAACTTCCGTTATCCTGCTTCTTAGAAAAATAAAAAAATAATAAAAAAATAAAAACCACAATAGTGTTTCTTCTATAAAACACGCAGGATTAAATGCAATAATATAATTCAATATTTAAATTATTAAATTATTAGATTAGGGGTTAAGGATATCTGGTTGGGTTTGGTCAGAAAAACATTAGATTAAATTTAAGTCAAAAAGACTCTAAATTTAAATTTTGGTCAAAAGACCTTATGATAAGCCTAGATTGGAGTGTACACAGTCAAAATTGGGTCAAAAGACATTTAACTAGGTACAGATCAACAGGCAGTAATACACTGGCACGTCTTAAGGCTCAGTTACATAAACCTGTGATGAAGGTTAGGCACAGGAAGGTAGGCACTAACCTGGACAGACTGGCACTCTTGTGGCTCAGTCTAAAAGAGGCTTAATTAAATTGGAGTCAACAGACTTTTAGTTGGATCCATGTCCAGGGACTTGTTGTCCAGTCCAGCTCCAGAGGTCCCAGACCAAACCCGTGTCAGACGGCCCTCAGCCAAACCCGGGGTCAAAAGACGTAGCTCAATGCAGCATATATTTTAGATACCCTGGCACATCTTATAGGCACAGGCTCCCAGACAAAAACCCGGCACTTATTGAGGCTCGGGCTGACAGACAAGAAAACCGGCACTTATTGAGGCTCGGTTTCATAAAAGCTTGGTTAAGCTCAGGTCAAAAGACACTTATTTAGGCACTTATTAAGGGTTAGGGTTAGGGGGGTTAGGGTTAGGGTTAGGGTTAGGGTTAGGGTTAGGGGTTAGGGTTAGGTGATGGTCGGATCCCATTAGCCTCCCCACGCGTCCGACGACTACGCAGTTGAATGGAGACTAAAGGTATGCGCGGGCCGTCGCATGTCACTCACTTTCCAATCCACTAAAGCATCAACCCTCAAGGAATCCCTTAAAGGGATAACCTTCAGAGTGGTTAAAAAGGGTTAGGGTTAGGGTTAGGGTTAGGGGTTAGGGTTAGGGTTAGGGTTAGGGTTAGGGTTGAAGAAAAAAAGAAATTCTGACGCCGTAGGCGGCAGAATTGAGAAGCACAAACCATGGACCTTGGCTGTGACCCGTCCATCTCATCTCCCCTCCAGACCCCTGGGAAAACTGTACAGCACACTTGGTGGTCCAATCTCTCTACTGAACTTGATTTTATAGACTCAAGTAGGTCATTGTTGTGATAAGACTTCTATTGTCATGTTGACCAAACCAAAAGGTTTGAAAGGGTCAGGGGGCTGAAGTTAGGGGGTTAGGGGAGGGTTGGGGTCAGGGTAAGAATAGAGGGTAAGGGTTTTAGGGTTAAGGTACTGAGTAGGGGATAGGGTAAAGGGGAGGGGTTGGGGTTAGGGTAAGGGGTAGGGGGTGAGGGTAGGGTGGGGGGGTAAGAGGTTGGGGTTAGGGTAAGGGGTAGGGGGTGGCGGTAGGGTAGTGGGGTAGGGGGTTAGGGTGAGGGGTAGGGGGTGGGGGTAGGGTAAGGGGGTTAGGGTTAGGGTTGGGTTAGGGTTAGGCTTCAGGGTCTAAGGGTTTTAATTTTTTGGCACTGGCCTATTGATCTGAGAGAAGAAAAAAAAAAAAAAAAAAAGAAAAATTGGGTTGTATAAATGGAATGAGTTTTTTTGGGGGGGAAAAGAGATACGTGTAATAAGACAAAAAGTAGACAACACCGCAGCCAAAGGTCTGGAGGGAAAGTTAAAATAAGTGCTCCAATGCTCAATTAAATAAGAGGTAATACATTATAAGCATGCACACATCTAAAAACAGTACAATAAATATAAGTGCAAAATAAGTTAAGGTGCCAGTAAAATCATGTCACACCTCCAGCTGGCCCTGGAATAAATAAACAAGAAATATATAATAAATAGTAGACAACAATAAATACAAATTGATAAAAGGGCATGCAAAACAATGAATCTCATAAGTGCTTAAAACTATGTATACAAAAGAGGAAGGCATGCAAAACACATCTAATTGATAAAAAATTAAAAATATATAAAAGTTGTATAAAAAACATGCTCGATTATATATACCAGTTGAATTAAATACTTTAAGAACATATAAATTGGAAGCAAAAAGGATAGGGTAAAGGAAATTCCAGTGTCTCCCCCCTGGGAGAGCAGGGTTCAACTCCAAGTCAGGGAGGTGGAAAGAGAGGACATAGAAAGCTGCGGTGAGTCGACCTATGGGGGTGGGTTCTAACGTGCCAGTTTGTTATGGAGACTATATGTCATTTAGACCTGTCGGGATTGTGGTTTTGAAGAGGTGGATCCAGATTTTTTCCGCCCTCTTTCTCTGTCCCACGGTCCAGCGGTCGTTGGACTCCAACCCTGAAATGATGAGGTGACTGGTGGAGTGTTCCTGGAAATGTGTAACTAAGGGTGTAGTAAGTTTACCCTGTCCAATATTGTATAAGTGCTGTTTGAGGCGTGTGAGAATGGTGTGCTTAGTCTCTCCTATGTAATGTTTATTGCAAATGGTGCATGTGATGATATAAACAGCATTGCTGGTATTGAGAGAGTGGGATTGGAGGATGGGATGGGATGTCCGACTGTGTGGGTTAATGATAAATTTCCGGTTTTTGTAGAAGATGTTGTGTTGTGTGTTTGTGGCAGGTTTGTGGTCTGTATATTGGGAATGAACCAATGTTCCTTGAAGGCTTTTGTTTTTGCGGTAAGCCGAGATGGTGTTATAGCTCAGAAAGGCTCTATGTTGTAATCTAAAGCTGTTGTAATTCTGTTTGATGTGGTGGTGTAACCTAGTTGTGCGTTGAGAGTAGGTGGATACAAACGGAATGATATTTTGGGTGATTGGTGAATTGGATAATTTTTTATGTGGGTTAGGGTTAGGGTTAGGGGGGTCAGAGTGGGGGATAGGGTACACCGCTGGACCGTGGGACAGAGAAAGAGGGTTATGGTTAGGGTTAGGGTTAGGGTTAGGGTTAGGGGTGGGATACAAGACCTGGGTGGGGTTAGGGTTAGGGTTAGGGTTAGGGTTAGGGGTGGGATACAAGACCTGGGTGGGGTAGGGGGAGAGACCGTTAGGGTTGTGGTCAGAGTTTGGGAAGGGATGAGGGTTGGAAACCTTCTCCTCTTCAAGATGGGCGAGTGCAGTTGGGGTTGTACGAAAATGAGCAGAGTTAGTATGATTGAGGGCAGACATTGTGTTGTTCTTAACAGAACGAAGGAACCGTTTGCTGTAACCCCTGGTCCTGAGGCTTTTAAATAGGGAGGTGATGGCTATCTGAAAGTCCTGTGGGCGAGAGGAGAGACGGTGAAACCTTATGATTTGTGACTTGACGATGCCTTTGAATGTGTGTTTTGGATGGTAGCTTTTTTTATGGAGAAGTGCATGTGTGTCTGTTGGCTTAAAAACTTTTGTGAAAAGACAACTCTGTGATGAATTGATTGACTGAAAAAAAACTGTGGTATCCAGAAAATTAACTTGTGTTGGATCTAATATGTATTTGACTTTAATAGAAGGGTGATGGTTGTTCAGGGTGTTGATGAAGTCCGGAAAAAGAGTGATGTCATGTGTCCAGATGCCAAAAATGTCGTCCAGAAAGCGGAGGTATAGGAGAGGTTGGTGTGGGCATTTGGCTAGTGCTTCTCGTTCCCATTCACTCATGTAAATGTTTGCATATGATGGCGCAAAACGTTGTCCCATAGCTGTACCGTGGATTTGAAGGTAGTGTTTGTCGTTAAATACAAAGTCGTTGTTATTGAGGCACAGGTTCAAAAGTTGTAAGATCTCCTTTTCTGGTCTTCCTGGGTTAGGGTATTTTTGGAAGACTGATTTGACTGCCTGCATTCCTGATGCGGTGTTTATGTTAGTGTATAGGCTGTCTATGTCGATGGTGAAAAGGTGAGACTGGCGGGAACCAACATGGGTCTGATGATGTCCAGAAAGTGATAAGTATCTTTTATGAAGCTTGGATGTTGAGTAGAGAGGGGTCCAAGGAAATGTTCAATGTACGTAGAGACATTGTAGGATGTACTGTTGCAATCGGAAACTATAGGTCTGCCAGGGGTATTGTATAGGGATGGTCCAGGTATGTGGATCTTTGTGTATTTTTGGCAAAAGGTAGAAGTATCGAGGCCGTGGGTGTTCAGGTCCAAAAAGGTGGTCTCTTTGTTTGGCTGTGATACATTTTTTATTGTAAAGTGATTGAATGGTATCCCTCAGATGTATCTGGGTTTGTAATTGAATGCCTGCTTGGATGGATTTGTAGTGATTGGTATTGGATAGCTGTCTGTTGGCTTCGGTGACATATTGACTTCTGTCCATGATGACGATCTTGGATCCTTTGTCTGCCGGTTTGATGATGATGTTGGGGTTCTGTCGGATTTGCGCTAGAGCCTTACGCTCCTCGTTGGACAAGTTGTCAGGGGCCTCCGGAGGTGGTCTGTAAGAGCGGAGGGTCTGTCTATTTTTCCGGATAAGGCTTTTAATTGCAGGGTTGATTTGATGATGAAGAGGTTCCCAATTTGATGGTTTAGTAAATGGTTGAGATGAGTGTGGTTGGTTATGGGTGTGAAAATGGCCGATTAATTTGATCCGTCTGTGATAGTTGTGAAGGTCCCTGTGCAATTCTTGCCAGTCAAAGTGTGATGATTTCGGAATAAAAGAGAGTCCCCTTTCCAAGACTGAGAGCTGTATGGGTGAGGGGTTGAAGAGTGTAGATAAGTTTAAGATGTTAGAGGGGGAGGTCCAGTCCAGATCACGGTCAGCAGTGACACCAAGTAGGGGATCCGATGGGTTGTTCCTGTGAGTGTAGACAATGGCCGGGTTGGGTTTGGGTTGATCTATAAATTTAGCTGCTTGCACCAGTATTTGAAGATTGATTGGGCTGTAGCAGTCGTCCAGTGGATATTATCAGACTGTGTGGTGAATGTGTCATGTGGTATTTCTGATAGAAATGGAAGATATGTGGCTATGGTGTTATTGAGGAGTGTAAGGTTGCTCTGTTGTGTACTGGTAAGGTGAGATGAAAAGTTAATGATGGGAAAATAAATGTCTGCGTTGGGGAATGTGTCTGTGGCCTGTTTATAGAGAATTTTGAGTTGCTTGCAGGATGTTTGCTTGGGGTCCTCATCTTTATTGTTGATTCCAACTGATAGGATTACTATTTTGGGGTGTGGATTGGGGGTAGTTTTCTTGCAGATTTCGATGAAATGATAGAATTTGGCTCCCGGGTAACTGTCCAGTTGAATCTCGGGATTGGAGTAAGGTGGGATCCGGTTAATGTTAGAGTTGCCAAGAATTAGG
>JABXJD010001330.1:50000-57500 GCA_013375575.1 Percina caprodes | reverse complement strand
GCTTCTGTCAACGAAAGCAGATGGAATTGAGGCTTATGGGGAATATATCCGCCCAGTGCGTTGCTGAAAAGGAGTGACAGTTAAAGATAAAAGAACACAGAGGGGGGTGAGTTAAATGTATTTACAGAACCAACTTTGTTGTTGCACTCTGCATGCTCTAGCTGTGTTAACATGAGCTCATGTGGGTAGTGGCTGGTTGCAATGAGCACCTGTTAAAACGTGAGTACAGTAAATGAATGTAAGTTATATTGCTGTGTTGTAGCGCAGCTAAAAGCATGTGTTAGAAGATATCAATCTAAGGCTATGTTCTGACTACAGACACACACACACAGAAACACAGAGACCTAGAGACACACACACACAGAGACATAGAGACACACACACACACACACAGAGACATAGAGACACACACAGAGAGACATAGAGACACACACACACACAGACATAGAGACAGACACACACAGAGACATAGATACACACACAGAGACATAGAGACACACACAGACACACACACACACACACACACAGACACAGACACACACAGAGACACACACACACAGATGCTGGCTTAATTCCATTTTATCTTTGCATTAAAGTTCATGCTTGGGAGGATGAGGTTATGGCATTAGTAATATATTCATTTTTTTCTCCACAAGCACATTGTCTCTGATACAGCTTTTGCAGTGTGGAGCAATGACACGTAAGTAACAATGAAAGGCAAACTGTTGATTTTCAGCCAGCAGTTGTGGAATTGTGGGGTGTGTAGTATACATATGTGCAGATGAACAGTGTTTGGATGTGCCGTTGTTTTGCCAGCACCCAGAGCCACACTCAGCAAAAGAGAAGCAGCCCATGCTGAGTAAGTTATGCATGTGCCTGTATTTTGTGTCTCTCCTGTTACAGAGGTAACGGAAGCAGCATTTCTCTGGCGATGTCTCTGCTGAAGCGGCTGGGGGAGTTTGGGAGTGCACGCCCAACAGCCCAGATCTTTTCCACTGCCTGAACGCCCGGCACTCAGGTTAGACTCTCTGAATTAAAAGATGAGTTGCTGACATTAGGAGAAACTCAAGGGAGGTAAAAACAGCAGTGTAGCTACGTGTACATTGCACTTTGTTACCATTATTGGAATTCTCCATTGTTCATGAGAGTTTGAAAGATGACATGACAGTACATGGGCATTTCTCCCATGAAAGGCCAAATTGGGTTGCAACAGTGTTTGACGTTTAAAACTCCAAATTTGACCAGTTGGCATAGCTCAACGTGTCAGTCCTTTAGTCAGGAGTGACGGGACCATGAGCTTGGTTGACCCGCGGGATAAGGGAATTTACTACTGGTTGCCATTTTGTGAACTATGAATGTGTCATTACCATCACATCATTGAACAAGAAAAACAAACCTAAATGACACATCAGTGCTTGTAAAACACGTTGTGGTTTCACATATTGTGTCTTGAACCTGAACTATAATTCATCTTACATGCAAGAGGAATTACAGTCATCCAAGTACCTACATTTCTGAATGTTTCTGGCTGAAAATTATTTGCAAAAATATGTATGGTAACGGTGATGACATTGCAGTTCTGGTGATGGCAAAGGTCGTGGGTGGGCTTACGGTCCTGTGACACGCGGGAAGGGGAAGGTTGGGTTTAGGAAAAGTGGACTGGGTGGGCTTACGGTCCTGTGACACGCGGGAAGGGGAAGGTTGAGTTTAGGAAAAGTGGACTGGGTGGGCTTAAGGTCCTGTGACACGCGGGAAGGGGAAGGTTGGGTTTAGGAAAAGTGGACTGGGTGGGCTTAAGGTCCTGTGACACGCGGGAAGGGGAAGGTTGGGTTTAGGAAAAGTGGACTGGGTGGGCTTACGGTCCTGTGACACGCGGGAAGGGGAAGGTTGGGTTTAGGAAAAGGTCGGGGTGGGCTTACGGTCCTGTGACACGCGGGGACGACACGGTTGAGTTTAGGAAAATGCCTGGCAGTGTCTCTTAGCACATCTTTCATTGCCAAGCCGGCCTCGCAATGTCAATTTGTGAAGCTGTCATTGCAAAGCCGGCCTCGCAATTTCACTTTGTGAAGCTGTCATTGCCAAGCCGGCCTCGCAATGTCAATTTGTGAAGCTGTCATTGCGGCCGGCCTCGCAATGTCAATTTGTGAAGCTGGCATTGCGAAGCCGGCCTCGCAATGTCACTTTGTGAAGCTGGCATTGCAAAGCCGGCCTCGCAATGTCAATTTGTGAAGCTGTCATTGCCAAGCCAGCCTCGCAATGTCAATTTGTGAAGCTGTCATTGCGGCCGGCCTCGCAATGTCAATTTGTGAAGCTGTCATTGCGAAGCCGGCCTCGCAATGTCAATTTGTGAAGCTGGCATTGCGGCCGGCCTCGCAATGTCACTTTGTGAAGCTGTCATTGCGAAGCCTCGCAATGTCAATTTGTGAAGCTGGCATTGCGAAGCCGGCCTCGCAATGTCACTTTGTGAAGCTGGCATTGCGAAGCCGGCCTCGCAATGTCAATTTGTGAAGCTGGCATTGCGGCCGGCCTCGCAATGTCACTTTGTGAAGCTGGCATTGCGGCCGGCCTCGCAATGTCAATTTGTGAAGCTGTCATTGCAAAGCCGGCCTCGCAATGTCACTTTGTGAAGCTGTCATTGCGAAGCCGGCCTCGCAATGTCAATTTGTGAAGCTGGCATTGCGAAGCCGGCCTCGCAATGTCACTTTGTGAAGCTGGCATTGCGGCCGGCCTCGCAATGTCAATTTGTGAAGCTGCCATTGCAAAGCCGGCCTCGCAATGTCACTTTGTGAAGCTGGCATTGCGGCCGGCCTCGCAATGTCACTTTGTGAAGCTGGCATTGCGAAGCCGGCCTCGCAATGTCAATTTGTGAAGCTGTCATTGCAAAGCCGGCCTCGCAATGTCACTTTGTGAAGCTGTCATTGCGGCCTCGCAATGTCAATTTGTGAAGCTGGCATTGCGGCCGGCCTCGCAATGTCACTTTGTGAAGCTGTCATTGCGAAGCCGGCCTCGCAATGTCAATTTGTGAAGCTGGCATTGCGAAGCGGCCTCGCAATGTCACTTTGTGAAGCTGGCATTGCGGCCGGCCTCGCAATGTCAATTTGTGAAGCTGTCATTGCAAAGCCGGCCTCGCAATGTCACTTTGTGAAGCTGTCATTGCCAAGCCGGCCTCGCAATGTCAATTTGTGAAGCTGGCATTGCGGCCGGCCTCGCAATGTCACTTTGTGAAGCTGGCATTGCGAAGCCGGCCTCGCAATGTTACTTTGTGAAGCTGTCATTGCCAAGCCGGCCTCGCAATGTCAATTTGTGAAGCTGTCATTGCGGCCGGCCTCGCAATGTCACTTTGTGAAGCTGTCATTGCAAAGCCGGCCTCGCAATGTCACTTTGTGAAGCTGTCATTGCGAAGCCGGCCAATTAATATGAAAAATGAAACACACATTCAGTTCAATGCAACCACTTGTGCATATGTTCATATGTTGAAATTCTCTGAACTAGGACAAAGGTGATACACACCCTTCAGCTACCCCCAGAACTCTTCCAGGAGGAGCAGCTGATGTCAAGGCAGCATCCACAGCCTCCTCTGTCCAGGCATACTGAGCGAGCCAGAGATCTGCTGGATCAAAGCATAAACACATATGCAGGCCCCCCCTACATACGCACAAGACTGATCACTTTCTCACAGCGGCAGCGGACACAAGCCGTGGAAGCAGGGGACAAAAATAATGGAGCAGCACAGGTTCACTATTCCCACTTAAAGGCATTGACTGAAGGGTTACATACACACAAAAGACAGTGGACCATCTTTTCTCCTGATTGGGCCAGGAATAAACCACCCAGCATGGAGAGACTGCGAAAAGGTGCAGGGGGATCTTTGGTCTGGGACCCCCACGGCCACCGAGCAAACAAAGTGAAACCAGACCATCAGAGTTTGTCATTACAACTGATTTGAAATGAATAAAAATCTGAAACTGCACTTTGTTTCAAAGCTTTCTTTTAAAAATCTGATCATTTACAATGCAGTGCATTTGGCTTGTAGAGGCTTGTTCAGTGTCAAGGACGCTTTGTTAGAGCCCTGTTTTTCTTATTGCATGCTGGATGCTTGGAGCTGTGATTTTTTCCCCATTGCATATGACCTTAAGCACTTAAAACCACTTGGTTATTTGTAATTAGCCCATATGCTAGTTGGAAGAATGCCTTGAGCCAAAGTCCCCAGAATTGAGCATTGCACTGACAAGCTTTGTTTTGTAACTCTCTTTGTGAAGGTTTCCATGTGCCCATATAAACGTAGTACTCCTATCAGACTGGTAGCTAGTAGCAGTACTACACTATGTCCTGTCTAGACTCAGAGTGAAGAGACTGAAGGCTTTTCAAAGCTGAGCTGGAGTCTGAGGCAATCACAGCTTGCTTAGGTCTATAGCTCTCCACCCACATCATGGCTCTCATCCCCCTCTGCATAGGTAGTAATGCCTATTATTAGGTCAACGTCATGTTATTGTCTCTGGATACTTGTTTTGAGAAAGGTATGTGTTTACATTTTGTGTAGAGTTATATTTGAATGTGCTTAATCAATAAAGCTGTGGCTGAAAAACCACTCCAGTCCATCCGTTTAACATGATTGCTGCAAACATTAAGTGAACATCATTGTCAAAGCCCAGAGCATGTTGGTGAATATTTCACCACACGGTGGCGCCATTGCCTAACCAATGCAACAGCATTGCCTGTAAGAGAGCCATGTCTCTCTTCACTTTATTAGCCATTAGTTATTGTTCTCATAACGTTGTATTAACACATCTTCATCTCTGGTCTGGTCTTATATGTATTTTTTATGTTAAACACCAATGAAGCCACAATGTTAACAATAAACCATATTTACTTTAAATACAAAGACAAAAGTAGGCAATACTGAATTCAAACATAACATTTTATTAATTTGAACACACAAAACAGATGAAAAGTCAAAATATTTTGTGCCATGTTGAGGCTTCTGTCCCATTGATTGCTGTGGGAATGGTGGAGATGTAAGGAATCAACGCTATCAATCTGTCAATCCCAGTGAGGCTCGAGCAGCCCCGGTCAGGTCGAGAGCCTCAGAGGTCCAGCTGGCTGGGGGTACGACTGCAAGCCTGCCCGGAGACACAAAAGATTGAGGTGAGTGTCACTGTTGCACAGCTGTAAAAAAAATAAATACAAAAAAAAATAAAGTCCTGCACAACTCACAGTTTGTGATGAACCAGGACTCCTCTTTTCAGCAGGCAAAACCACTGTCCTGGAATGATAAAACAGAAATGGAGTGAGCTAAACCAATGTTGAGCGTTACTTCATTTACACCCAGCCTGATAGAGGCTGTGTGAAACGTTTGGCTGTGTAGAGACACTGACCAGTTCTTCTGCATCCTCAGCTGTCAACCTCTCTTTGGACTCGTCGGTTAACCCACTGCTGTTGTCCAACTCGTCTGGCGTGTCAGGCTTCTCTGTGTCCTCCATCTTGCATGGTGCCGATATATCCTCCTAGGCTGAAATGCAGTTAAATGGGAGAGGTTGTAAAGGGTTTAAAATGTATTAAACAACAGCAAAGGTTGTTCACACACATTCAAAGTCTGTATCTCTTTGCAAACATTTTCCAACTCTGTATTAGTAGTTAAAGAGTATCAAATGAAACACACTCACCAGAAATCCAAACTAGGATAAGAACAGGTTGCTTGCTGTCTGAAAACAGCATTTCCATATTTCCATCTGGTCTCCATACTCTTCTGTCCCATTGATTGCTGTGGGAATGGTGGAGATGAAAGGAATCAACGCTATCAATCTGTCAATCCCAGTGAGGCTCGAGCAGCCCCGGTCAGGTCGAGAGCCTCAGAGGTCCAGCTGGCTGGGGGTACGACTGCAAGCCTGCCCGGAGACACATAAAAGATTGAGGTGAGTGTCACTGTTGCACTATTTCCCCACCCTGTCTATATTGTTCCTGTCTATAGTGTGTGTGTGTGTGTGTGTGTAGATATTGGTTTGGTTGCTTGTTTTGTTGTCTGTTGTTTGTTTTGTACGCATTGTGAGATGATGATCCAAAGCAAAGTTGAACTGAGTTGAACTGTCCATAAGCAGTATTACACGGTGGAAACAGAGTTTTCATCATCATCAACAGTCACAATCACTGTGAATAAAAATAACAAAAAGAAGCAATATTGAATGAATCAAAATAGCTCTAAAAATGTGAAAGTGTTAGTAAATAGTTGAAACAGTAAGCTACAGTCAAAAGTAGACAAGATTATTATTCCTTCATTCATATCCCACAATTGGAGAAAAGTCCTGGTTACACCAGCAGATTTCTACAGTAACTATATATATATAAATATATACATACATTATATGTATATATTTTTTTATTTTATTTTATTTTTTATATATATATATATATATCACACCCAGCAGCAGAGCCTGCCCTTTGCTCCTTTCCTTTAGTCATGGTGTGAAACTGTGAACACAAATAAAAGTAATTTCAGTCCCTTTGTCTAATCTTGTGCGCTACAAAACACACTTGCTAGCTGTGCACATGTAAGAAATACCGTCACTGCCAAGAAGAAAATGGCGACTTCAGCTGGAGTACTCAGGCTCATCCATTTCCCATACTTTTAATTAGAACTTTTCGGTACTTACGGGCATTGCCTTCGTGTGGGTAAAACACAAGCGTTAAGTGCAAATAATGTGTCTGGAGACAGCAGAATGAACAACGATAGTTCAGGGTGACTACTCTCTCACGTGTGTGCACAATAAACTTCAAGTATACTGTTAAATGGCCGAGCAGTCCATTTTCAATCCTCACTATAGCCAGTAGATGGCGCTCTAACACAGCAAATGATCTAAAACCTGTTACAGGAACAGATACATACAAGCTCGGTCTGGTCAGACGATGAAAAATGCTTGAAACATTTATACCAAGTTCTAAATGGACTTATAGAGGTGTCCACTTCCTTATTTCCAAAAACAAAAAGGTACAAACTGACTGCAAGTGACTCAGACTTGAGAAAGGCCGGGTCTGTGAGCAACGGGCTCCGGGGAAAGCTCCCATTCCTCTCGCTGGAAGTCAGTTAGGTTACCAGAGGCACAAAAGTTGATTTAGGTTACCAGGGGCACAGAACTTTTGCCGGTGCGGCTGGGGGGGTTTAGTCTGAGGGGGTGCTTAAGTTCGGGTACACAGGTTCGCCTGGTGCGCAAGGCTCTGGAGGGTTAGGATTAGGGCTGTGGGAGTCTGGGGGGCCGGGACTGGCAGAGCTCGGACCGCTGCGGCGCGTCCTTCCTGGGGTAAAATAGAGAGGGAGGGGTGGGAGAGGAGCGTTGGCAGCAGCTAAGCCCGCTCAAGGGCGCTCTTCCTGGGATAAAATGACGGGATAAACGGCCTGGAACTTGTGCCTTTTTGTTGAGCATTACAGCCAAAACCAGTCCAATTTATCACACACACACACACACACACACACACACACAGAGAGAGAGACACACACACGTAAGCTAT
>JABXJD010001330.1:0-45000 GCA_013375575.1 Percina caprodes | reverse complement strand
CCAAGCCGGCCTCGCAATGTCAATTTGTGAAGCTGTCATTGCAAAGCCAGCCTCGCAATTTCACTTTGTGAAGCTGTCATTGCCAAGCCGGCCTCGCAATGTCAATTTGTGAAGCTGTCATTGCGGCCGGCCTCGCAATGTCAATTTGTGAAGCTGGCATTGCGAAGCCGGCCTCGCAATGTCACTTTGTGAAGCTGTCATTGCGGCCGGCCTCGCAATGTCAATTTGTGAAGCTGTCATTGCCAAGCCGGCCTCGCAATGTCAATTTGTGAAGCTGTCATTGCGAAGCCGGCCTCGCAATGTCAATTTGTGAAGCTGTCATTGGCCGGCCTCGCAATGTCAATTTGTGAAGCTGTCATTGCGAAGCCGGCCTCGCAATGTCACTTTGTGAAGCTGTCATTGCGCCGGCCTCGCAATGTCAATTTGTGAAGCTGGCATTGAAGCCGGCCTCGCAATGTCACTTTGTGAAGCTGGCATTGCGAAGCCGGCCTCGCAATGTCAATTTGTGAAGCTGGCATTGCGAAGCCGGTCTCGCAATGTCACTTTGTGAAGCTGTCATTGCCAAGCCGGCCTCGCAATGTCAATTTGTGAAGCTGGCATTGCGAAGCCGGCCTCGCAATGTCACTTTGTGAAGCTGGCATTGCGAAGCCGGCCTCGCAATGTCACTTTGTGAAGCTGTCATTGGGTTAGGGTTAGGGTTAGGGTTAGGGTTAGGGTTAGGGGTTAGGGGTTAGGGTTAGGGTTAGGGTTAGGGTTAGGGTTAGGGTTAGGGGTTAGGGTTAGGGTTAGGGTTAGGGTTAGGGTTAGGGGTTAGGGTTAGGGTTAGGGTTAGGGTTAGGGTTAGGGGTTAGGGTTAGGGTTAGGGTTAGGGTTAGGGTTAGGGTTAGGGTTAGGGTTAGGGTTAGGGGTTAGGATAAATCAAAAAGTAGGGTAATATACCACAGAAGTGGATATAATATACCCTAAATGCACAAACTAGAAACACCCCCATACCTGGCAGCTCCAGCACCCCCACACAGAAGACCCCGCTCAAAATTAATCACTCATTACGGCTCCCAAAAAGGTCTTGGCCTAAGCATTCCCATATTAAATATTTATGGTTAATATAAACACCTTTTATGCCATCATAATGTGCAACAAAATGCTTACAAAAGATAATGTATGTTATATAATCATGTAACTCAGGTAAGTATTTTCAAAATAATGTGAAATAAAATGTTACTCTTATGTCCTTACTGTATCTCAGGTAAGTATTTATGTGTAATTAATTGCTTAATATATTGTAACATAATAGAACAGTGATTTATGGAACCTTCTGTATAATTATAATGTTCTTCTTTCTTCTGAGATTAGTAGGCCTTCTTCTCCTGAGGGTCAGCGGTCCGCTGGAAAGGCCCGGTACAGCTGGAGCCAGGAACACATGGCTGTGGAAATCCTCGTCACAGCCGGGGTAAGCCCGGTTAGCATTAGCCCCGCTAGCATTAGCCCCGCTAGCATTAGCCTCGTTAGCATGGCGGTGGATGTAGAGGCGTCGTTGTAGGCCCAGGCGGCCTTCGTCGCTCTGGTACTCACGCCGATCCCTACGGTCGTGTCGGGCCCCTCTCATCCTGGAGGTCTGTTGTTTGCGGTGTGGTCCGAAGTCCCCCCGGTCAGCAGGACCAACACTCACCGGTGGACAAACTGGATTCAATGGCGTGCTATAGCTGTGGCTAGCGATAGCATCGCCACCGTGGCGCTCCGCCGCCATCTTGTGCCCGTAGGGGCATCAAAAATGTGAAAAACACTTCCAAAGATATTTAATAAAAGTTGAAAGAATAAAACGTGATGGTTTTAAGTGTCGTGAGATTTATTGAGAGCAACGTTTCGACCAAAACAGGTCTTCTTCAGGCTCAGACTCACATCTCTTTTGTCCTCAGCAAAAAGTAGCAGGCACATAAATACAGCAGTGATCTCCGTACAACAGGAAGTGGAAGTCTCCATATTGTCCTTCAACATAAAAGCTTCAGTTGTACTAATATAATCAAATAAAAGCCACAATAGTGTTTCTTATATATATAAACTTAAAATAATTGAATAATTAAATAATTAAACAATTAAATAACCGGCTCAGGGTATCTGGTTGGGTTCAAATCAAAAAAGCATAGATAATTTTAATTAAAGAGATTTTAAATTGAAATTCTGGTCAAAAGACCTTTTATAAGACCTATATTAAAGGATCATAAAATACAAATGGGGCCAAGAGGCTGGACTAAGTTCCAAAACCTGTAATATAGTCTAGGCACAGATAAACAGGCCATAACTTGAGTGAACTGGCTCTATTGTGGCTCAGCTCCATAAGTCAAATTGAAATCAATAGACTTTCAAATGAGACGGTGTCAAAAGACTTTCCGTCAGGCCCAGGACAGGGGGCCCTCAACTCAATCGGTGTCAGTGAACCTTCAGCTCAACCTGGGTCAAAAGACGTAGCTAAATGCAGCACTTTTATGTATTAAATAACCTGGCTCTTCTTAAGGCTCAGGTGCACAGACCTATGAACTGGCGCATCTTAAAGGCACAGTTTCAAAATAGCTTGGTTAAGCTCTCGTCAACAGACGCTTAATTAGGCCCTCATTAAGGGTTAACTCCTCCCACTGTTAAGCTCAAGTCCTGGGACACCAGGTTGGGTTCAGGCTGACCAACAACAGGTTGGGCTGTGGCCAAAAGAAACCAGGTTAGGTTCAGGTCAGGGCGCTTGGTTGAGTTCAGGTTTTGAAATTCTAGGCTGGGCCTCCAGAACATAAATTAAATTTCAATTAAAAAGACTCTATATTAAAGTTTGGGTCAAAAGACCTTTTGTAAAGCCTATACACAAGGATACTAAAACCAAAATTGGGTCAAAAGACTTATTGTTAGGCCCGGACAGGAGGCACTCAACTCCATTTGTGTCAGAAGACCCTCGGTCAACCCGGGTCAAAAGACGTAGCTAAATGCAGCACTTTTATGTGTTAAACAACCTGGCTCTTCTTAAGGCTCAGGTGCACAGACCTATAAACTGGCACATCTTAAAGGCACAGTTTTGAAATAGCTTTGTTAAGCTCTCGTCAACGGACGCTTAATTAGGCCCTTATTAAGGGTTAAATTCTCCCACCATTAAGCTAAAGTCATGGGACACAGGGTTGAGTTTAGGCTGACTAACAGCATCTAGGGTTGAGGCCAAGAGAAACCAGGTTAGGTTAAGGTCAGGGGGCGCTTGGTTAAGTTTAGGGCCTTAAAACTCTTGGATAGGCGTATATTAGAAAAAGTTTACTTACCCAACCAGATAAAGACCCTGATAGGGAGACTGCTGCAAAACCTTTTACACTACTATGCTGGGAAAGACACAACCATCACATCATATATACATCATATAATATAGGGAAATATTAAATCCTCTATATGAAAAGAGGCAATCCTCCTGCATTAAATGTCCCGGAAACTTCAGGTTAAAACCTGTGAAAAAATATCACCAAAAGGTGTTGAGAGAGTCAGTGTTCAAAAATAAAAGTTCAATGGGGTGCTAAAGCACTTAAAAACAACTGAGACTCAGATCCTGGGGACAAAATACATGCAATAACATGCAGAAACAAAGGCAGAGTCCCTGCGGGGAGAGAACCAGAGGCACCAGGCGGTGGATGAGACAGTACGGGCGGGTTAGGATAAATCAAAAAGTAGGGTAATATACCACAGAAGTGGATATAATATACCCTAAATGCACAAACTAGAAACACCCCCATACCTGGCAGCTCCAGCACCCCCACACAGAAGACCCGCTCAAAATTAATCACTCATTACGGCTCCCAAAAGGTCTTGGCCTAAGCATTCCCATATTAAATATTTATGGTTAATATAAACACCTTTATGCCATCATAATGTGCAACAAAATGCTTACAAAAGATAATGTATATTATATAATCATGTAACTCAGGTAAGTATTTTCAAAATAATGTGAAATAAAATGTTACTCTTATGTCCTTACTGTATCTCAGGTAAGTATTTATGTGTAATTAATTGCTTAATATATTGTAACATAATAGAACAGTGATTTATGGAACCTTCTGTATAATTATAATGTTCTTCTTTCTTCTGAGATTAGTAGGCCTTCTTCTCCTGAGGGTCCAGCGGTCCGCTGGAGGAAAGGCCCGGTACAGCTGGAGCCAGGAACACATGGCTGTGGAAATCCTCGTCACAGCCGGGGTAAGCCCGGTTAGCATTAGCCCCGCTAGCATTAGCCCCGCTAGCATTAGCCTCGTTAGCATGGCGGTGGATGTAGAGGCGTCGTTGTAGGCCCAGGCGGCCTTCGTCGCTCTGGTACTCACGCCGATCCCTACGGTCGTGTCGGGCCCCTCTCATCCTGGAGGTCTGTTGTTTGCGGTGTGGTCCGAAGTCCCCCCGGTCAGCAGGACCAACACTCACCGGTGGACAAACTGGATTCAATGGCGTGCTATAGCTGTGGCTAGCGATAGCATCGCCACCGTAGCGGCGCTCCGCCGCCATCTTGTGCCCCGTAGGGGCATCAAAAATGTGAAAAACACTTCCAAAGATATTTAATAAAAGTTGAAAGAATAAAACGTGATGGTTTTAAGTGTCGTGAGATTTATTGAGAGCAACGTTTCGACCAAAACAGGTCTTCTTCAGGCTCAGACTCACATCTCTTTTGTCCTCAGCAAAAAGTAGCAGGCACATAAATACAGCAGTGATCTCCGTACAACAGGAAGTGGAAGTCTCCATATTGTCCTTCAACATAAAAGCTTCAGTTGTACTAATATAATCAAATAAAAGCCACAATAGTGTTTCTTATATATATAAACTTAAAATAATTGAATAATTAAATAATTAAACAATTAAATAACCGGCTCAGGGTATCTGGTTGGGTTCAAATCAAAAAAGCATAGATAATTTTAATTAAAGAGATTTTAAATTGAAATTCTGGTCAAAAGACCTTTTATAAGACCTATATTAAAGGATCATAAAATACAAATGGGGCCAAGAGGCTGGACTAAGTTCCAAAAACCTGTAATATAGTCTAGGCACAGATAAACAGGCCATAACTTGAGTGAACTGGCTCTATTGTGGCTCAGCTCCATAAGTCAAATTGAAATCAATAGACTTTCAAATGAGACGGTGTCAAAAGACTTTCCGTCAGGCCCAGGACAGGGGGCCCTCAACTCAATCGGTGTCAGTGAACCTTCAGCTCAACCTGGGTCAAAAGACGTAGCTAAATGCAGCACTTTTATGTATTAAATAACCTGGCTCTTCTTAAGGCTCAGGTGCACAGACCTATGAACTGGCGCATCTTAAAGGCACAGTTTCAAAATAGCTTGGTTAAGCTCTCGTCAACAGACGCTTAATTAGGCCCTCATTAAGGGTTAACTCCTCCCACTGTTAAGCTCAAGTCCTGGGACACCAGGTTGGGTTCAGGCTGACCAACAACAGGTTGGGCTGTGGCCAAAAGAAACCAGGTTAGGTTCAGGTCAGGGCGCTTGGTTGAGTTCAGGTTTTGAAATTCTAGGCTGGGCCTCCAGAACATAAATTAAATTTCAATTAAAAAGACTCTATATTAAAGTTTGGGTCAAAAGACCTTTTGTAAAGCCTATACACAAGGATACTAAAACCAAAATTGGGTCAAAAGACTTATTGTTAGGCCCCGGACAGGAGGCACTCAACTCCATTTGTGTCAGAAGACCCTCGGTCAACCCGGGTCAAAAGACGTAGCTAAATGCAGCACTTTTATGTGTTAAACAACCTGGCTCTTCTTAAGGCTCAGGTGCACAGACCTATAAACTGGCACATCTTAAAGGCACAGTTTTGAAATAGCTTTGTTAAGCTCTCGTCAACGGACGCTTAATTAGGCCCTTATTAAGGGTTAAATTCTCCCACCATTAAGCTAAAGTCATGGGACACAGGGTTGAGTTTAGGCTGACTAACAGCATCTAGGGTTGAGGCCAAGAGAAACCAGGTTAGGTTAAGGTCAGGGCGCTTGGTTAAGTTTAGGGCCTTAAAACTCTTGGATAGGCGTATATTAGAAAAAGTTTACTTACCCAACCAGATAAAGACCCTGATAGGAGACTGCTGCAAAACCTTTTACACTACTATGCTGGGAAAGACACAACCATCACATCATATATACATCATATAATATAGGAAATATTAAATCCTCTATATGAAAAGAGGCAATCCTCCTGCATTAAATGTCCCGGAAACTTCAGGTTAAAACCTGTGAAAAAATATCACCAAAAGGTGTTGAGAGAGTCAGTGTTCAAAAATAAAAGTTCAATGGGGTGCTAAAGCACTTAAAAACAACTGAGACTCAGATCCTGGGGACAAAATACATGCAATAACATGCAGAAACAAAAGGCAGAGTCCCTGCGGGGAGAGAACCAGAGGCACCAGGCGGTGGATGAGACAGTACGGGCGGGTTAGGATAAATCAAAAGTAGGGTAATATACCACAGAAGTGGATATAATATACCCTAAATGCACAAACTAGAAACACCCCCATACCTGGCAGCTCCAGCACCCCCACACAGAAGACCCGCTCAAAATTAATCACTCATTACGGCTCCCAAAAGGTCTTGGCCTAAGCATTCCCATATTAAATATTTATGGTTAATATAAACACCTTTATGCCATCATAATGTGCAACAAAATGCTTACAAAAGATAATGTATATTATATAATCATGTAACTCAGGTAAGTATTTTCAAAATAATGTGAAATAAAATGTTACTCTTATGTCCTTACTGTATCTCAGGTGAGTATTTATGTGTAATTAATTGCTTAATATATTGTAACATAATAGAACAGTGATTTATGGAACCTTCTGTATAATTATAATGTTCTTCTTTCTTCTGAGATTAGTAGGCCTTCTTCTCCTGAGGGTCCAGCGGTCCGCTGGAAAGGCCCGGTACAGCTGGAGCCAGGAACACATGGCTGTGGAAATCCTCGTCACAGCCGGGTAAGCCCGGTTAGCATTAGCCCCGCTAGCATTAGCCCCGCTAGCATTAGCCTCGTTAGCATGGCGGTGGATGTAGAGGCGTCGTTGTAGGCCCAGGCGGCCTTCGTCGCTCTGGTACTCACGCCGATCCCTACGGTCGTGTCGGGCCCCTCTCATCCTGGAGGTCTGTTGTTTGCGGTGTGGTCGAAGTCCCCGGTCAGCAGGACCAACACTCACCGGTGGACAAACTGGATTCAATGGCGTGCTATAGCTGTGACTAGCGATAGCATCGCCACCGCGGCGCTCCGCCGCCATCTTGTGCCCGTAGGGGCATCAAAAATGTGAAAAACACTTCCAAAGATATTTAATAAAAGTTGAAAGAATAAAACGTGATGGTTTTAAGTGTCGTGAGATTTATTGAGAGCAACGTTTCGACCAAAACAGGTCTTCTTCAGGCTCAGACTCACATCTCTTTTGTCATCAGCAAAAAGTAGCAGGCACATCAATACAGCAGTGATCTCCGTACAACAGGAAGTGGAAGTCTCCATATTGTCTTTCAACATAAAAGCTTCAGTTGTACTAATATAATCAAATAAAAGCCACAATAGTGTTTCTTATATATATAAACTTAAAATAATTGAATAATTAAATAATTAAACAATTAAATAACCGGCTCAGGGTATCTGGTTGGGTTCAAATCAAAAAGCATAGATATTTTTAATTAAAGAGATTTTAAATTGAAATTCTGGTCAAAAGACCTTTTATAAGACCTATATTAAAGGATCATAAAATACAAATGGGGCCAAGAGGCTGGACTAAGTTCCAAAACCTGTAATATAGTCTAGGCACAGATAAACAGGCCATAACTTGAGTGAACTGGCTCTATTGTGGCTCAGCTCCATAAGTCAAATTGAAATCAATAGACTTTCAAATGAGACGGTGTCAAAAGACTTTCCGTCAGGCCCAGGACAGGGGCCCTCAACTCAATCGGTGTCAGTGAACCTTCAGCTCAACCTGGGTCAAAAGACGTAGCTAAATGCAGCACTTTTATGTATTAAATAACCTGGCTCTTCTTAAGGCTCAGGTGCACAGACCTATGAACTGGCGCATCTTAAAGGCACAGTTTCAAAATAGCTTGGTTAAGCTCTCGTCAACAGACGCTTAATTAGGCCCTCATTAAGGGTTAACTCCTCCCACTGTTAAGCTCAAGTCCTGGGACACCAGGTTGGGTTCAGGCTGACCAACAACAGGTTGGGCTGTGGCCAAAAGAAACCAGGTTAGGTTCAGGTCAGGGGGCGCTTGGTTGAGTTCAGGTTTTGAAATTCTAGGCTGGGCCTCCAGAACATAAATTAAATTTCAATTAAAAAGACTCTATATTAAAGTTTGGGTCAAAAGACCTTTTGTAAAGCCTATACACAAGGATACTAAAACCAAAATTGGGTCAAAAGACTTATTGTTAGGCCCCGGACAGGAGGCACTCAACTCCATTTGTGTCAGAAGACCCTCGGTCAACCCCGGGTCAAAAGACGTAGCTAAATGCAGCACTTTTATGTGTTAAACAACCTGGCTCTTCTTAAGGCTCAGGTGCACAGACCTATAAACTGGCACATCTTAAAGGCACAGTTTTGAAATAGCTTTGTTAAGCTCTCGTCAACGGACGCTTAATTAGGCCCTTATTAAGGGTTAAATTCTCCCACCATTAAGCTAAAGTCATGGGACACAGGGTTGAGTTTAGGCTGACTAACAGCATCTAGGGTTGAGGCCAAGAGAAACCAGGTTAGGTTAAGGTCAGGGGGCGCTTGGTTAAGTTTAGGGCCTTAAAACTCTTGGATAGGCGTATATTAGAAAAAGTTTACTTACCCAACCAGATAAAGACCCTGATAGGGAGACTGCTGCAAAACCTTTTACACTACTATGCTGGGAAAGACACAACCATCACATCATATATACATCATATACTATAGGAAATATTAAATCCTCTATATGAAAAGAGGCAATCCTCCTGCATTAAATGTCCCGAAACTTCAGGTTAAAACCTGTGAAAAATATCACCAAAAGGTGTTGAGAGAGTCAGTGTTCAAAAATAAAAGTTCAATGGGGTGCTAAAGCACTTAAAAACAACTGAGACTCAGATCCTGGGGACAAAATACATGCAATAACATGCAGAAACAAAAGGCAGAGTCCCTGCGGGGAGAGAACCAGAGGCACCAGGCGGTGGATGAGACAGTACGGGCGGGTTAGGATAAATCAAAAGTAGGGTAATATACCACAGAAGTGGATATAATATACCCTAAATGCACAAACTAGAAACACCCCATACCTGGCAGCTCCAGCACCCCCACACAGAAGACCCCGCTCAAAATTAATCACTCATTACGGCTCCCAAAAAGGTCTTGGCCTAAGCATTCCCATATTAAATATTTATGGTTAATATAAACACCTTTATGCCATCATAATGTGCAACAAAATGCTTACAAAAATAATGTATATTATATAATCATGTAACTCAGGTAAGTATTTTCAAAATAATGTGAAATAAAATGTTACTCTTATGTCCTTACTGTATCTCAGGTGAGTATTTATGTGTAATTAATTGCTTAATATATTGTAACATAATAGAACAGTGATTTATGGAACCTTCTGTATAATTATAATGTTCTTCTTTCTTCTGAGATTAGTAGGCCTTCTTCTCCTGAGGGTCCAGCGGTCCGCTGGAGGAAAGGCCCGGTACAGCTGGAGCCAGGAACACATGGCTGTGGAAATCCTCGTCACAGCCGGGGTAAGCCCGGTAGCATTAGCCCCGCTAGCATTAGCCTCGTTAGCATGGCGGTGGATGTAGAGGCGTCGTTGTAGGCCCAGGCGGCCTTCGTCGCTCTGGTACTCACGCCGATCCCTACGGTCGTGTCGGGCCCCTCTCATCCTGGAGGTCTGTTGTTTGCGGTGTGGTCCGAAGTCCCCGGTCAGCAGGACCAACACTCACCGGTGGACAAACTGGATTCAATGGTGTGCTATAGCTGTGACTAGCGATAGCATCGCCGCCAGCGGCGCTCCGCCGCCATCTTGTGCCCCGTAGGGGCATCAAAAATGTGAAAACACTTCCAAAGATATTTAATAAAAGTTGAAAGAATAAAACGTGATGGTTTTAAGTGTCGTGAGATTTATTGAGAGCAACGTTTCGACCAAAGCAGGTCTTCTTCAGGCTCAGACTCACATCTCTTTGTCATCAGCAAAAAGTAGCAGGCACATCAATACAGCAGTGATCTCCGTACAACAGGAAGTGGAAGTCTCCATATTGTCTTTCAACATAAAAGCTTCAGTTGTACTAATATAATCAAATAAAAGCCACAATAGTGTTTCTTATATATATAAACTTAAAATAATTGAATAATTAAATAATTAAACAATTAAATAACCGGCTCAGGGTATCTGGTTGGGTTCAAATCAAAAAGCATAGATATTTTTAATTAAAGAGATTTTAAATTGAAATTCTGGTCAAAAGACCTTTATAAGACCTATATTAAAGGATCATAAAATACAAATGGGGCCAAGAGGCTGGACTAAGTTCCAAAACCTGTAATATAGTCTAGGCACAGATAAACAGGCCATAACTTGAGTGAACTGGCTCTATTGTGGCTCAGCTCCATAAGTCAAATTGAAATCAATAGACTTTCAAATGAGACGGTGTCAAAAGACTTTCCGTCAGGCCCAGGACAGGGGCCCTCAACTCAATCGGTGTCAGTGAACCTTCAGCTCAACCTGGGTCAAAAGACGTAGCTAAATGCAGCACTTTTATGTATTAAATAACCTGGCTCTTCTTAAGGCTCAGGTGCACAGACCTATGAACTGGCGCATCTTAAAGGCACAGTTTCAAAATAGCTTGGTTAAGCTCTCGTCAACAGACGCTTAATTAGGCCCTCATTAAGGGTTAACTCCTCCCACTGTTAAGCTCAAGTCCTGGGACACCAGGTTGGGTTCAGGCTGACCAACAACAGGTTGGGCTGTGGCCAAAAGAAACCAGGTTAGGTTCAGGTCAGGGGGCGCTTGGTTGAGTTCAGGTTTTGAAATTCTAGGCTGGGCCTCCAGAACATAAATTAAATTTCAATTAAAAAGACTCTATATTAAAGTTTGGGTCAAAAGACCTTTGTAAAGCCTATACACAAGGATACTAAAACCAAAATTGGGTCAAAAGACTTATTGTTAGGCCCCGGACAGGAGGCACTCAACTCCATTTGTGTCAGAAGACCCTCGGTCAACCCCGGGTCAAAAGACGTAGCTAAATGCAGCACTTTTATGTGTTAAACAACCTGGCTCTTCTTAAGGCTCAGGTGCACAGACCTATAAACTGGCACATCTTAAAGGCACAGTTTTGAAATAGCTTTGTTAAGCTCTCGCCAACGGACGCTTAATTAGGCCCTTATTAAGGGTTAAATTCTCCCACCATTAAGCTAAAGTCATGGGACACAGGGTTGAGTTTAGGCTGACTAACAGCATCTAGGGTTGAGGCCAAGAGAAACCAGGTTAGGTTAAGGTCAGGGGGCGCTTGGTTAAGTTTAGGGCCTTAAAACTCTTGGATAGGCGTATATTAGAAAAAGTTTACTTACCCAACCAGATAAAGACCCTGATAGGGAGACTGCTGCAAAACCTTTACACTACTATGCTGGGAAAGACACAACCATCACATCATATATACATCATATACTATAGGGAAATATTAAATCCTCTATATGAAAAGAGGCAATCCTCCTGCATTAAATGTCCCGAAACTTCAGGTTAAAACCTGTGAAAAATATCACCAAAAGGTGTTGAGAGAGTCAGTGTTCAAAAATAAAAGTTCAATGGGGTGCTAAAGCACTTAAAAACAACTGAGACTCAGATCCTGGGGACAAAATACATGCAATAACATGCAGAAACAAAAGGCAGAGTCCCTGGGAGAGAACCAGAGGCACCAGGCGGTGGATGAGACAGTACGGGCGGGTTAGGATAAATCAAAAGTAGGGTAATATACCACAGAAGTGGATATAATATACCCTAAATGCACAAACTAGAAACACCCCCATACCTGGCAGCTCCAGCACCCCCACACAGAAGACCCCGCTCAAAATTAATCACTCATTACGGCTCCCAAAAAGGTCTTGGCCTAAGCATTCCCATATTAAATATTTATGGTTAATATAAACACCTTTATGCCATCATAATGTGCAACAAAATGCTTACAAAAATAATGTATATTATATAATCATGTAACTCAGGTAAGTATTTTCAAAATAATGTGAAATAAAATGTTACTCTTATGTCCTTACTGTATCTCAGGTGAGTATTTATGTGTAATTAATTGCTTAATATATTGTAACATAATAGAACAGTGATTTATGGAACCTTCTGTATAATTATAATGTTCTTCTTTCTTCTGAGATTAGTAGGCCTTCTTCTCCTGAGGGTCCAGCGGTCCGCTGGAGGAAAGGCCCGGTACAGCTGGAGCCAGGAACACATGGCTGTGGAAATCCTCGTCACAGCCGGGTAAGCCCGGTTAGCATTAGCCCCGCTAGCATTAGCCCCGCTAGCATTAGCCTCGTTAGCATGGCGGTGGATGTAGAGGCGTCGTTGTAGGCCCAGGCGGCCTTCGTCGCTCTGGTACTCACGCCGATCCCTACGGTCGTGTCGGGCCCCTCTCATCCTGGAGGTCTGTTGTTTGCGGTGTGGTCCGAAGTCCCCCCGGTCAGCAGGACCAACACTCACCGGTGGACAAACTGGATTCAATGGTGTGCTATAGCTGTGACTAGCGATAGCATCGCCACCGCAGCGGCGCTCCGCCGCCATCTTGTGCCCCGTAGGGGCATCAAAAATGTGAAAAAACTTCCAAAGATATTTAATAAAAGTTGAAAGAATAAAACGTGATGGTTTTAAGTGTCGTGAGATTTATTGAGAGCAACGTTTCGACCAAAGCAGGTCTTCTTCAGGCTCAGACTCACATCTCTTTGTCATCAGCAAAAAGTAGCAGGCACATCAATACAGCAGTGATCTCCGTACAACAGGAAGTGGAAGTCTCCATATTGTCTTTCAACATAAAAGCTTCAGTTGTACTAATATAATCAAATAAAAGCCACAATAGTGTTTCTTATATATATAAACTTAAAATAATTGAATAATTAAATAATTAAACAATTAAATAACCGGCTCAGGGTATCTGGTTGGGTTCAAATCAAAAAGCATAGATATTTTTAATTAAAGAGATTTTAAATTGAAATTCTGGTCAAAAGACCTTTATAAGACCTATATTAAAGGATCATAAAATACAAATGGGGCCAAGAGGCTGGACTAAGTTCCAAAACCTGTAATATAGTCTAGGCACAGATAAACAGGCCATAACTTGAGTGAACTGGCTCTATTGTGGCTCAGCTCCATAAGTCAAATTGAAATCAATAGACTTTCAAATGAGACGGTGTCAAAAGACTTTCCGTCAGGCCCAGGACAGGGGCCCTCAACTCAATCGGTGTCAGTGAACCTTCAGCTCAACCTGGGTCAAAAGACGTAGCTAAATGCAGCACTTTTATGTATTAAATAACCTGGCTCTTCTTAAGGCTCAGGTGCACAGACCTATGAACTGGCGCATCTTAAAGGCACAGTTTCAAAATAGCTTGGTTAAGCTCTCGTCAACAGACGCTTAATTAGGCCCTCATTAAGGGTTAACTCCTCCCACTGTTAAGCTCAAGTCCTGGGACACCAGGTTGGGTTCAGGCTGACCAACAACAGGTTGGGCTGTGGCCAAAAGAAACCAGGTTAGGTTCAGGTCAGGGGGCGCTTGGTTGAGTTCAGGTTTTGAAATTCTAGGCTGGGCCTCCAGAACATAAATTAAATTTCAATTAAAAAGACTCTATATTAAAGTTTGGGTCAAAAGACCTTTTGTAAAGCCTATACACAAGGATACTAAAACCAAAATTGGGTCAAAAGACTTATTGTTAGGCCCCGGACAGGAGGCACTCAACTCCATTTGTGTCAGAAGACCCTCGGTCAACCCCGGGTCAAAAGACGTAGCTAAATGCAGCACTTTTATGTGTTAAACAACCTGGCTCTTCTTAAGGCTCAGGTGCACAGACCTATAAACTGGCACATCTTAAAGGCACAGTTTTGAAATAGCTTTGTTAAGCTCTCGCCAACGGACGCTTAATTAGGCCCTTATTAAGGGTTAAATTCTCCCACCATTAAGCTAAAGTCATGGGACACAGGGTTGAGTTTAGGCTGACTAACAGCATCTAGGGTTGAGGCCAAGAGAAACCAGGTTAGGTTAAGGTCAGGGGGCGCTTGGTTAAGTTTAGGGCCTTAAAACTCTTGGATAGGCGTATATTAGAAAAAGTTTACTTACCCAACCAGATAAAGACCCTGATAGGGAGACTGCTGCAAAACCTTTACACTACTATGCTGGGAAAGACACAACCATCACATCATATATACATCATATACTATAGGGAAATATTAAATCCTCTATATGAAAAGAGGCAATCCTCCTGCATTAAATGTCCCGAAACTTCAGGTTAAAACCTGTGAAAAATATCACCAAAAGGTGTTGAGAGAGTCAGTGTTCAAAAATAAAAGTTCAATGGGGTGCTAAAGCACTTAAAAACAACTGAGACTCAGATCCTGGGGACAAAATACATGCAATAACATGCAGAAACAAAAGGCAGAGTCCCTGGGAGAGAACCAGAGGCACCAGGCGGTGGATGAGACAGTACGGGCGGGTTAGGATAAATCAAAAGTAGGGTAATATACCACAGAAGTGGATATAATATACCCTAAATGCACAAACTAGAAACACCCCCATACCTGGCAGCTCCAGCACCCCCACACAGAAGACCCCGCTCAAAATTAATCACTCATTACGGCTCCCAAAAAGGTCTTGGCCTAAGCATTCCCATATTAAATATTTATGGTTAATATAAACACCTTTATGCCATCATAATGTGCAACAAAATGCTTACAAAAATAATGTATATTATATAATCATGTAACTCAGGTAAGTATTTTCAAAATAATGTGAAATAAAATGTTACTCTTATGTCCTTACTGTATCTCAGGTGAGTATTTATGTGTAATTAATTGCTTAATATATTGTAACATAATAGAACAGTGATTTATGGAACCTTCTGTATAATTATAATGTTCTTCTTTCTTCTGAGATTAGTAGGCCTTCTTCTCCTGAGGGTCCAGCGGTCCGCTGGAGGAAAGGCCCGGTACAGCTGGAGCCAGGAACACATGGCTGTGGAAATCTCGTCACAGCCGGGTAAGCCCGGTTAGCATTAGCCCCGCTAGCATTAGCCCCGCTAGCATTAGCCTCGTTAGCATGGCGGTGGATGTAGAGGCGTCGTTGTAGGCCCAGGCGGCCTCGTCGCTCTGGTACTCACGCCGATCCCTACGGTCGTGTCGGGCCCCTCTCATCCTGGAGGTCTGTTGTTTGCGGTGTGGTCCGAAGTCCCCCCGGTCAGCAGGACCAACACTCACCGGTGGACAAACTGGATTCAATGGTGTGCTATAGCTGTGACTAGCGATAGCATCGCCACCGCAGCGGCGCTCCGCCGCCATCTTGTGCCCCGTAGGGGCATCAAAAATGTGAAAACACTTCCAAAGATATTTAATAAAAGTTGAAAGAATAAAACGTGATGGTTTTAAGTGTCGTGAGATTTATTGAGAGCAACGTTTCGACCAAAGCAGGTCTTCTTCAGGCTCAGACTCACATCTCTTTGTCATCAGCAAAAAGTAGCAGGCACATCAATACAGCAGTGATCTCCGTACAACAGGAAGTGGAAGTCTCCATATTGTCTTTCAACATAAAAGCTTCAGTTGTACTAATATAATCAAATAAAAGCCACAATAGTGTTTCTTATATATATAAACTTAAAATAATTGAATAATTAAATAATTAAACAATTAAATAACCGGCTCAGGTATCTGGTTGGGTTCAAATCAAAAAGCATAGATATTTTTAATTAAAGAGATTTTAAATTGAAATTCTGGTCAAAAGACCTTTATAAGACCTATATTAAAGGATCATAAAATACAAATGGGGCCAAGAGGCTGGACTAAGTTCCAAAAACCTGTAATATAGTCTAGGCACAGATAAACAGGCCATAACTTGAGTGAACTGGCTCTATTGTGGCTCAGCTCCATAAGTCAAATTGAAATCAATAGACTTTCAAATGAGACGGTGTCAAAAGACTTTCCGTCAGGCCCAGGACAGGGGGCCCTCAACTCAATCGGTGTCAGTGAACCTTCAGCTCAACCTGGGTCAAAAGACGTAGCTAAATGCAGCACTTTTATGTATTAAATAACCTGGCTCTTCTTAAGGCTCAGGTGCACAGACCTATGAACTGGCGCATCTTAAAGGCACAGTTTCAAAATAGCTTGGTTAAGCTCTCGTCAACAGACGCTTAATTAGGCCCTCATTAAGGGTTAACTCCTCCCACTGTTAAGCTCAAGTCCTGGGACACCAGGTTGGGTTCAGGCTGACCAACAACAGGTTGGGCTGTGGCCAAAAGAAACCAGGTTAGGTTCAGGTCAGGGGCGCTTGGTTGAGTTCAGGTTTTGAAATTCTAGGCTGGGCCTCCAGAACATAAATTAAATTTCAATTAAAAAGACTCTATATTAAAGTTTGGGTCAAAAGACCTTTGTAAAGCCTATACACAAGGATACTAAAACCAAAATTGGGTCAAAAGACTTATTGTTAGGCCCCGGACAGGAGGCACTCAACTCCATTTGTGTCAGAAGACCTCGGTCAACCCCGGGTCAAAAGACGTAGCTAAATGCAGCACTTTTATGTGTTAAACAACCTGGCTCTTCTTAAGGCTCAGGTGCACAGACCTATAAACTGGCACATCTTAAAGGCACAGTTTTGAAATAGCTTTGTTAAGCTCTCGCCAACGGACGCTTAATTAGGCCCTTATTAAGGGTTAAATTCTCCCACCATTAAGCTAAAGTCATGGGACACAGGGTTGAGTTTAGGCTGACTAACAGCATCTAGGGTTGAGGCCAAGAGAAACCAGGTTAGGTTAAGGTCAGGGGCGCTTGGTTAAGTTTAGGGCCTTAAAACTCTTGGATAGGCGTATATTAGAAAAAGTTTACTTACCCAACCAGATAAAGACCCTGATAGGGAGACTGCTGCAAAACCTTTACACTACTATGCTGGGAAAGACACAACCATCACATCATATATACATCATATACTATAGGGAAATATTAAATCCTCTATATGAAAAGAGGCAATCCTCCTGCATTAAATGTCCCGAAACTTCAGGTTAAAACCTGTGAAAAAATATCACCAAAAGGTGTTGAGAGAGTCAGTGTTCAAAAATAAAAGTTCAATGGGGTGCTAAAGCACTTAAAAACAACTGAGACTCAGATCCTGGGGACAAAATACATGCAATAACATGCAGAAACAAAAGGCAGAGTCCCTGCGGGGAGAGAACCAGAGGCACCAGGCGGTGGATGAGACAGTACGGGCGGGTTAGGATAAATCAAAAGTAGGGTAATATACCACAGAAGTGGATATAATATACCCTAAATGCACAAACTAGAAACACCCCCATACCTGGCAGCTCCAGCACCCCCACACAGAAGACCCCGCTCAAAATTAATCACTCATTACGGCTCCCAAAAAGGTCTTGGCCTAAGCATTCCCATATTAAATATTTATGGTTAATATAAACACCTTTATGCCATCATAATGTGCAACAAAATGCTTACAAAAATAATGTATATTATATAATCATGTAACTCAGGTAAGTATTTTCAAAATAATGTGAAATAAAATGTTACTCTTATGTCCTTACTGTATCTCAGGTGAGTATTTATGTGTAATTAATTGCTTAATATATTGTAACATAATAGAACAGTGATTTATGGAACCTTCTGTATAATTATAATGTTCTTCTTTCTTCTGAGATTAGTAGGCCTTCTTCTCCTGAGGGTCCAGCGGTCCGCTGGAGGAAAGGCCCGGTACAGCTGGAGCCAGGAACACATGGCTGTGGAAATCCTCGTCACAGCCGGGGTAAGCCCGGTTAGCATTAGCCCCGCTAGCATTAGCCCCGCTAGCATTAGCCTCGTTAGCATGGCGGTGGATGTAGAGGCGTCGTTGTAGGCCCAGGCGGCCTCGTCGCTCTGGTACTCACGCCGATCCCTACGGTCGTGTCGGGCCCCTCTCATCCTGGAGGTCTGTTGTTTGCGGTGTGGTCCGAAGTCCCCCCGGTCAGCAGGACCAACACTCACCGGTGGACAAACTGGATTCAATGGTGTGCTATAGCTGTGACTAGCGATAGCATCGCCACCGCAGCGGCGCTCCGCCGCCATCTTGTGCCCCGTAGGGGCATCAAAAATGTGAAAACACTTCCAAAGATATTTAATAAAAGTTGAAAGAATAAAACGTGATGGTTTTAAGTGTCGTGAGATTTATTGAGAGCAACGTTTCGACCAAAGCAGGTCTTCTTCAGGCTCAGACTCACATCTCTTTGTCATCAGCAAAAAGTAGCAGGCACATCAATACAGCAGTGATCTCCGTACAACAGGAAGTGGAAGTCTCCATATTGTCTTTCAACATAAAAGCTTCAGTTGTACTAATATAATCAAATAAAAGCCACAATAGTGTTTCTTATATATATAAACTTAAAATAATTGAATAATTAAATAATTAAACAATTAAATAACCGGCTCAGGGTATCTGGTTGGGTTCAAATCAAAAAGCATAGATATTTTTAATTAAAGAGATTTTAAATTGAAATTCTGGTCAAAAGACCTTTATAAGACCTATATTAAAGGATCATAAAATACAAATGGGGCCAAGAGGCTGGACTAAGTTCCAAAACCTGTAATATAGTCTAGGCACAGATAAACAGGCCATAACTTGAGTGAACTGGCTCTATTGTGGCTCAGCTCCATAAGTCAAATTGAAATCAATAGACTTTCAAATGAGACGGTGTCAAAAGACTTTCCGTCAGGCCCAGGACAGGGGCCCTCAACTCAATCGGTGTCAGTGAACCTTCAGCTCAACCTGGGTCAAAAGACGTAGCTAAATGCAGCACTTTTATGTATTAAATAACCTGGCTCTTCTTAAGGCTCAGGTGCACAGACCTATGAACTGGCGCATCTTAAAGGCACAGTTTCAAAATAGCTTGGTTAAGCTCTCGTCAACAGACGCTTAATTAGGCCCTCATTAAGGGTTAACTCCTCCCACTGTTAAGCTCAAGTCCTGGGACACCAGGTTGGGTTCAGGCTGACCAACAACAGGTTGGGCTGTGGCCAAAAGAAACCAGGTTAGGTTCAGGTCAGGGGGCGCTTGGTTGAGTTCAGGTTTTGAAATTCTAGGCTGGGCCTCCAGAACATAAATTAAATTTCAATTAAAAAGACTCTATATTAAAGTTTGGGTCAAAAGACCTTTGTAAAGCCTATACACAAGGATACTAAAACCAAAATTGGGTCAAAAGACTTATTGTTAGGCCCCGGACAGGAGGCACTCAACTCCATTTGTGTCAGAAGACCCTCGGTCAACCCCGGGTCAAAAGACGTAGCTAAATGCAGCACTTTTATGTGTTAAACAACCTGGCTCTTCTTAAGGCTCAGGTGCACAGACCTATAAACTGGCACATCTTAAAGGCACAGTTTTGAAATAGCTTTGTTAAGCTCTCGCCAACGGACGCTTAATTAGGCCCTTATTAAGGGTTAAATTCTCCCACCATTAAGCTAAAGTCATGGGACACAGGGTTGAGTTTAGGCTGACTAACAGCATCTAGGGTTGAGGCCAAGAGAAACCAGGTTAGGTTAAGGTCAGGGGGCGCTTGGTTAAGTTTAGGGCCTTAAAACTCTTGGATAGGCGTATATTAGAAAAAGTTTACTTACCCAACCAGATAAAGACCCTGATAGGGAGACTGCTGCAAAACCTTTACACTACTATGCTGGGAAAGACACAACCATCACATCATATATACATCATATACTATAGGGAAATATTAAATCCTCTATATGAAAAGAGGCAATCCTCCTGCATTAAATGTCCCGAAACTTCAGGTTAAAACCTGTGAAAAATATCACCAAAAGGTGTTGAGAGAGTCAGTGTTCAAAAATAAAAGTTCAATGGGGTGCTAAAGCACTTAAAAACAACTGAGACTCAGATCCTGGGGACAAAATACATGCAATAACATGCAGAAACAAAAGGCAGAGTCCCTGCGGGGAGAGAACCAGAGGCACCAGGCGGTGGATGAGACAGTACGGGCGGGTTAGGATAAATCAAAAGTAGGGTAATATACCACAGAAGTGGATATAATATACCCTAAATGCACAAACTAGAAACACCCCCATACCTGGCAGCTCCAGCACCCCCACACAGAAGACCCCGCTCAAAATTAATCACTCATTACGGCTCCCAAAAAGGTCTTGGCCTAAGCATTCCCATATTAAATATTTATGGTTAATATAAACACCTTTATGCCATCATAATGTGCAACAAAATGCTTACAAAAATAATGTATATTATATAATCATGTAACTCAGGTAAGTATTTTCAAAATAATGTGAAATAAAATGTTACTCTTATGTCCTTACTGTATCTCAGGTGAGTATTTATGTGTAATTAATTGCTTAATATATTGTAACATAATAGAACAGTGATTTATGGAACCTTCTGTATAATTATAATGTTCTTCTTTCTTCTGAGATTAGTAGGCCTTCTTCTCCTGAGGGTCCAGCGGTCCGCTGGAGGAAAGGCCCGGTACAGCTGGAGCCAGGAACACATGGCTGTGGAAATCCTCGTCACAGCCGGGGTAAGCCCGGTTAGCATTAGCCCCGCTAGCATTAGCCCCGCTAGCATTAGCCTCGTTAGCATGGCGGTGGATGTAGAGGCGTCGTTGTAGGCCCAGGCGGCCTCGTCGCTCTGGTACTCACGCCGATCCCTACGGTCGTGTCGGGCCCCTCTCATCCTGGAGGTCTGTTGTTTGCGGTGTGGTCCGAAGTCCCCCCGGTCAGCAGGACCAACACTCACCGGTGGACAAACTGGATTCAATGGTGTGCTATAGCTGTGACTAGCGATAGCATCGCCACCGCAGCGGCGCTCCGCCGCCATCTTGTGCCCCGTAGGGGCATCAAAAATGTGAAAACACTTCCAAAGATATTTAATAAAAGTTGAAAGAATAAAACGTGATGGTTTTAAGTGTCGTGAGATTTATTGAGAGCAACGTTTCGACCAAAGCAGGTCTTCTTCAGGCTCAGACTCACATCTCTTTGTCATCAGCAAAAAGTAGCAGGCACATCAATACAGCAGTGATCTCCGTACAACAGGAAGTGGAAGTCTCCATATTGTCTTTCAACATAAAAGCTTCAGTTGTACTAATATAATCAAATAAAAGCCACAATAGTGTTTCTTATATATATAAACTTAAAATAATTGAATAATTAAATAATTAAACAATTAAATAACCGGCTCAGGGTATCTGGTTGGGTTCAAATCAAAAAGCATAGATATTTTTAATTAAAGAGATTTTAAATTGAAATTCTGGTCAAAAGACCTTTATAAGACCTATATTAAAGGATCATAAAATACAAATGGGGCCAAGAGGCTGGACTAAGTTCCAAAACCTGTAATATAGTCTAGGCACAGATAAACAGGCCATAACTTGAGTGAACTGGCTCTATTGTGGCTCAGCTCCATAAGTCAAATTGAAATCAATAGACTTTCAAATGAGACGGTGTCAAAAGACTTTCCGTCAGGCCCAGGACAGGGGCCCTCAACTCAATCGGTGTCAGTGAACCTTCAGCTCAACCTGGGTCAAAAGACGTAGCTAAATGCAGCACTTTTATGTATTAAATAACCTGGCTCTTCTTAAGGCTCAGGTGCACAGACCTATGAACTGGCGCATCTTAAAGGCACAGTTTCAAAATAGCTTGGTTAAGCTCTCGTCAACAGACGCTTAATTAGGCCCTCATTAAGGGTTAACTCCTCCCACTGTTAAGCTCAAGTCCTGGGACACCAGGTTGGGTTCAGGCTGACCAACAACAGGTTGGGCTGTGGCCAAAAGAAACCAGGTTAGGTTCAGGTCAGGGGGCGCTTGGTTGAGTTCAGGTTTTGAAATTCTAGGCTGGGCCTCCAGAACATAAATTAAATTTCAATTAAAAAGACTCTATATTAAAGTTTGGGTCAAAAGACCTTTTGTAAAGCCTATACACAAGGATACTAAAACCAAAATTGGGTCAAAAGACTTATTGTTAGGCCCCGGACAGGAGGCACTCAACTCCATTTGTGTCAGAAGACCCTCGGTCAACCCCGGGTCAAAAGACGTAGCTAAATGCAGCACTTTTATGTGTTAAACAACCTGGCTCTTCTTAAGGCTCAGGTGCACAGACCTATAAACTGGCACATCTTAAAGGCACAGTTTTGAAATAGCTTTGTTAAGCTCTCGCCAACGGACGCTTAATTAGGCCCTTATTAAGGGTTAAATTCTCCCACCATTAAGCTAAAGTCATGGGACACAGGGTTGAGTTTAGGCTGACTAACAGCATCTAGGGTTGAGGCCAAGAGAAACCAGGTTAGGTTAAGGTCAGGGGGCGCTTGGTTAAGTTTAGGGCCTTAAAACTCTTGGATAGGCGTATATTAGAAAAAGTTTACTTACCCAACCAGATAAAGACCCTGATAGGGAGACTGCTGCAAAACCTTTACACTACTATGCTGGGAAAGACACAACCATCACATCATATATACATCATATACTATAGGAAATATTAAATCCTCTATATGAAAAGAGGCAATCCTCCTGCATTAAATGTCCCGAAACTTCAGGTTAAAACCTGTGAAAAATATCACCAAAAGGTGTTGAGAGAGTCAGTGTTCAAAAATAAAAGTTCAATGGGGTGCTAAAGCACTTAAAAACAACTGAGACTCAGATCCTGGGGACAAAATACATGCAATAACATGCAGAAACAAAAGGCAGAGTCCTGCGGGAGAGAACCAGAGGCACCAGGCGGTGGATGAGACAGTACGGGCGGGTTAGGATAAATCAAAAGTAGGGTAATATACCACAGAAGTGGATATAATATACCCTAAATGCACAAACTAGAAACACCCCCATACCTGGCAGCTCCAGCACCCCCACACAGAAGACCCCGCTCAAAATTAATCACTCATTACGGCTCCCAAAAAGGTCTTGGCCTAAGCATTCCCATATTAAATATTTATGGTTAATATAAACACCTTTATGCCATCATAATGTGCAACAAAATGCTTACAAAAATAATGTATATTATATAATCATGTAACTCAGGTAAGTATTTTCAAAATAATGTGAAATAAAATGTTACTCTTATGTCCTTACTGTATCTCAGGTGAGTATTTATGTGTAATTAATTGCTTAATATATTGTAACATAATAGAACAGTGATTTATGGAACCTTCTGTATAATTATAATGTTCTTCTTTCTTCTGAGATTAGTAGGCCTTCTTCTCCTGAGGGTCCAGCGGTCCGCTGGAGGAAAGGCCCGGTACAGCTGGAGCCAGGAACACATGGCTGTGGAAATCCTCGTCACAGCCGGGGTAAGCCCGGTTAGCATTAGCCCCGCTAGCATTAGCCCCGCTAGCATTAGCCTCGTTAGCATGGCGGTGGATGTAGAGGCGTCGTTGTAGGCCCAGGCGGCCTCGTCGCTCTGGTACTCACGCCGATCCCTACGGTCGTGTCGGGCCCCTCTCATCCTGGAGGTCTGTTGTTTGCGGTGTGGTCCGAAGTCCCCCCGGTCAGCAGGACCAACACTCACCGGTGGACAAACTGGATTCAATGGTGTGCTATAGCTGTGACTAGCGATAGCATCGCCACCGCAGCGGCGCTCCGCCGCCATCTTGTGCCCCGTAGGGGCATCAAAAATGTGAAAACACTTCCAAAGATATTTAATAAAAGTTGAAAGAATAAAACGTGATGGTTTTAAGTGTCGTGAGATTTATTGAGAGCAACGTTTCGACCAAAGCAGGTCTTCTTCAGGCTCAGACTCACATCTCTTTGTCATCAGCAAAAAGTAGCAGGCACATCAATACAGCAGTGATCTCCGTACAACAGGAAGTGGAAGTCTCCATATTGTCTTTCAACATAAAAGCTTCAGTTGTACTAATATAATCAAATAAAAGCCACAATAGTGTTTCTTATATATATAAACTTAAAATAATTGAATAATTAAATAATTAAACAATTAAATAACCGGCTCAGGGTATCTGGTTGGGTTCAAATCAAAAAGCATAGATATTTTTAATTAAAGAGATTTTAAATTGAAATTCTGGTCAAAAGACCTTTATAAGACCTATATTAAAGGATCATAAAATACAAATGGGGCCAAGAGGCTGGACTAAGTTCCAAAAACCTGTAATATAGTCTAGGCACAGATAAACAGGCCATAACTTGAGTGAACTGGCTCTATTGTGGCTCAGCTCCATAAGTCAAATTGAAATCAATAGACTTTCAAATGAGACGGTGTCAAAAGACTTTCCGTCAGGCCCAGGACAGGGGGCCCTCAACTCAATCGGTGTCAGTGAACCTTCAGCTCAACCTGGGTCAAAAGACGTAGCTAAATGCAGCACTTTTATGTATTAAATAACCTGGCTCTTCTTAAGGCTCAGGTGCACAGACCTATGAACTGGCGCATCTTAAAGGCACAGTTTCAAAATAGCTTGGTTAAGCTCTCGTCAACAGACGCTTAATTAGGCCCTCATTAAGGGTTAACTCCTCCCACTGTTAAGCTCAAGTCCTGGGACACCAGGTTGGGTTCAGGCTGACCAACAACAGGTTGGGCTGTGGCCAAAAGAAACCAGGTTAGGTTCAGGTCAGGGGCGCTTGGTTGAGTTCAGGTTTTGAAATTCTAGGCTGGGCCTCCAGAACATAAATTAAATTTCAATTAAAAAGACTCTATATTAAAGTTTGGGTCAAAAGACCTTTGTAAAGCCTATACACAAGGATACTAAAACCAAAATTGGGTCAAAAGACTTATTGTTAGGCCCCGGACAGGAGGCACTCAACTCCATTTGTGTCAGAAGACCTCGGTCAACCCCGGGTCAAAAGACGTAGCTAAATGCAGCACTTTTATGTGTTAAACAACCTGGCTCTTCTTAAGGCTCAGGTGCACAGACCTATAAACTGGCACATCTTAAAGGCACAGTTTTGAAATAGCTTTGTTAAGCTCTCGCCAACGGACGCTTAATTAGGCCCTTATTAAGGGTTAAATTCTCCCACCATTAAGCTAAAGTCATGGGACACAGGGTTGAGTTTAGGCTGACTAACAGCATCTAGGGTTGAGGCCAAGAGAAACCAGGTTAGGTTAAGGTCAGGGGCGCTTGGTTAAGTTTAGGGCCTTAAAACTCTTGGATAGGCGTATATTAGAAAAAGTTTACTTACCCAACCAGATAAAGACCCTGATAGGGAGACTGCTGCAAAACCTTTACACTACTATGCTGGGAAAGACACAACCATCACATCATATATACATCATATACTATAGGGAAATATTAAATCCTCTATATGAAAAGAGGCAATCCTCCTGCATTAAATGTCCCGAAACTTCAGGTTAAAACCTGTGAAAAATATCACCAAAAGGTGTTGAGAGAGTCAGTGTTCAAAAATAAAAGTTCAATGGGGTGCTAAAGCACTTAAAAACAACTGAGACTCAGATCCTGGGGACAAAATACATGCAATAACATGCAGAAACAAAAGGCAGAGTCCCTGCGGGGAGAGAACCAGAGGCACCAGGCGGTGGATGAGACAGTACGGGCGGGTTAGGATAAATCAAAAGTAGGGTAATATACCACAGAAGTGGATATAATATACCCTAAATGCACAAACTAGAAACACCCCCATACCTGGCAGCTCCAGCACCCCCACACAGAAGACCCCGCTCAAAATTAATCACTCATTACGGCTCCCAAAAAGGTCTTGGCCTAAGCATTCCCATATTAAATATTTATGGTTAATATAAACACCTTTATGCCATCATAATGTGCAACAAAATGCTTACAAAAATAATGTATATTATATAATCATGTAACTCAGGTAAGTATTTTCAAAATAATGTGAAATAAAATGTTACTCTTATGTCCTTACTGTATCTCAGGTGAGTATTTATGTGTAATTAATTGCTTAATATATTGTAACATAATAGAACAGTGATTTATGGAACCTTCTGTATAATTATAATGTTCTTCTTTCTTCTGAGATTAGTAGGCCTTCTTCTCCTGAGGGTCCAGCGGTCCGCTGGAGGAAAGGCCCGGTACAGCTGGAGCCAGGAACACATGGCTGTGGAAATCCTCGTCACAGCCGGGTAAGCCCGGTTAGCATTAGCCCCGCTAGCATTAGCCCCGCTAGCATTAGCCTCGTTAGCATGGCGGTGGATGTAGAGGCGTCGTTGTAGGCCCAGGCGGCCTCGTCGCTCTGGTACTCACGCCGATCCCTACGGTCGTGTCGGGCCCCTCTCATCCTGGAGGTCTGTTGTTTGCGGTGTGGTCCGAAGTCCCCCCGGTCAGCAGGACCAACACTCACCGGTGGACAAACTGGATTCAATGGTGTGCTATAGCTGTGACTAGCGATAGCATCGCCACCGCAGCGGCGCTCCGCCATCTTGTGCCCCGTAGGGGCATCAAAAATGTGAAAACACTTCCAAAGATATTTAATAAAAGTTGAAAGAATAAAACGTGATGGTTTTAAGTGTCGTGAGATTTATTGAGAGCAACGTTTCGACCAAAGCAGGTCTTCTTCAGGCTCAGACTCACATCTCTTTGTCATCAGCAAAAAGTAGCAGGCACATCAATACAGCAGTGATCTCCGTACAACAGGAAGTGGAAGTCTCCATATTGTCTTTCAACATAAAAGCTTCAGTTGTACTAATATAATCAAATAAAAGCCACAATAGTGTTTCTTATATATATAAACTTAAAATAATTGAATAATTAAATAATTAAACAATTAAATAACCGGCTCAGGGTATCTGGTTGGGTTCAAATCAAAAAGCATAGATATTTTTAATTAAAGAGATTTTAAATTGAAATTCTGGTCAAAAGACCTTTATAAGACCTATATTAAAGGATCATAAAATACAAATGGGGCCAAGAGGCTGGACTAAGTTCCAAAAACCTGTAATATAGTCTAGGCACAGATAAACAGGCCATAACTTGAGTGAACTGGCTCTATTGTGGCTCAGCTCCATAAGTCAAATTGAAATCAATAGACTTTCAAATGAGACGGTGTCAAAAGACTTTCCGTCAGGCCCAGGACAGGGGGCCCTCAACTCAATCGGTGTCAGTGAACCTTCAGCTCAACCTGGGTCAAAAGACGTAGCTAAATGCAGCACTTTTATGTATTAAATAACCTGGCTCTTCTTAAGGCTCAGGTGCACAGACCTATGAACTGGCGCATCTTAAAGGCACAGTTTCAAAATAGCTTGGTTAAGCTCTCGCCAACAGACGCTTAATTAGGCCCTCATTAAGGGTTAACTCCTCCCACTGTTAAGCTCAAGTCCTGGGACACCAGGTTGGGTTCAGGCTGACCAACAACAGGTTGGGCTGTGGCCAAAAGAAACCAGGTTAGGTTCAGGTCAGGGGGCGCTTGGTTGAGTTCAGGTTTTGAAATTCTAGGCTGGGCCTCCAGAACATAAATTAAATTTCAATTAAAAAGACTCTATATTAAAGTTTGGGTCAAAAGACCTTTGTAAAGCCTATACACAAGGATACTAAAACCAAAATTGGGTCAAAAGACTTATTGTTAGGCCCCGGACAGGAGGCACTCAACTCCATTTGTGTCAGAAGACCCTCGGTCAACCCCGGTCAAAAGACGTAGCTAAATGCAGCACTTTTATGTGTTAAACAACCTGGCTCTTCTTAAGGCTCAGGTGCACAGACCTATAAACTGGCACATCTTAAAGGCACAGTTTTGAAATAGCTTTGTTAAGCTCGCCAACGGACGCTTAATTAGGCCCTTATTAAGGGTTAAATTCTCCCACCATTAAGCTAAAGTCATGGGACACAGGGTTGAGTTTAGGCTGACTAACAGCATCTAGGGTTGAGGCCAAGAGAAACCAGGTTAGGTTAAGGTCAGGGGCGCTTGGTTAAGTTTAGGGCCTTAAAACTCTTGGATAGGCGTATATTAGAAAAAGTTTACTTACCCAACCAGATAAAGACCCTGATAGGGAGACTGCTGCAAAACCTTTACACTACTATGCTGGGAAAGACACAACCATCACATCATATATACATCATATACTATAGGGAAATATTAAATCCTCTATATGAAAAGAGGCAATCCTCCTGCATTAAATGTCCCGAAACTTCAGGTTAAAACCTGTGAAAAATATCACCAAAAGGTGTTGAGAGAGTCAGTGTTCAAAAATAAAAGTTCAATGGGGTGCTAAAGCACTTAAAAACAACTGAGACTCAGATCCTGGGGACAAAATACATGCAATAACATGCAGAAACAAAAGGCAGAGTCCCTGCGGGGAGAGAACCAGAGGCACCAGGCGGTGGATGAGACAGTACGGGCGGGTTAGGATAAATCAAAAGTAGGGTAATATACCACAGAAGTGGATATAATATACCCTAAATGCACAAACTAGAAACACCCCCATACCTGGCAGCTCCAGCACCCCCACACAGAAGACCCCGCTCAAAATTAATCACTCATTACGGCTCCCAAAAAGGTCTTGGCCTAAGCATTCCCATATTAAATATTTATGGTTAATATAAACACCTTTATGCCATCATAATGTGCAACAAAATGCTTACAAAAATAATGTATATTATATAATCATGTAACTCAGGTAAGTATTTTCAAAATAATGTGAAATAAAATGTTACTCTTATGTCCTTACTGTATCTCAGGTGAGTATTTATGTGTAATTAATTGCTTAATATATTGTAACATAATAGAACAGTGATTTATGGAACCTTCTGTATAATTATAATGTTCTTCTTTCTTCTGAGATTAGTAGGCCTTCTTCTCCTGAGGGTCCAGCGGTCCGCTGGAGGAAAGGCCCGGTACAGCTGGAGCCAGGAACACATGGCTGTGGAAATCCTCGTCACAGCCGGGGTAAGCCCGGTTAGCATTAGCCCCGCTAGCATTAGCCCCGCTAGCATTAGCCTCGTTAGCATGGCGGTGGATGTAGAGGCGTCGTTGTAGGCCCAGGCGGCCTCGTCGCTCTGGTACTCACGCCGATCCCTACGGTCGTGTCGGGCCCCTCTCATCCTGGAGGTCTGTTGTTTGCGGTGTGGTCCGAAGTCCCCCCGGTCAGCAGGACCAACACTCACCGGTGGACAAACTGGATTCAATGGTGTGCTATAGCTGTGACTAGCGATAGCATCGCCACCGCAGCGGCGCTCCGCCGCCATCTTGTGCCCCGTAGGGGCATCAAAAATGTGAAAACACTTCCAAAGATATTTAATAAAAGTTGAAAGAATAAAACGTGATGGTTTTAAGTGTCGTGAGATTTATTGAGAGCAACGTTTCGACCAAAGCAGGTCTTCTTCAGGCTCAGACTCACATCTCTTTGTCATCAGCAAAAAGTAGCAGGCACATCAATACAGCAGTGATCTCCGTACAACAGGAAGTGGAAGTCTCCATATTGTCTTTCAACATAAAAGCTTCAGTTGTACTAATATAATCAAATAAAAGCCACAATAGTGTTTCTTATATATATAAACTTAAAATAATTGAATAATTAAATAATTAAACAATTAAATAACCGGCTCAGGGTATCTGGTTGGGTTCAAATCAAAAAGCATAGATATTTTTAATTAAAGAGATTTTAAATTGAAATTCTGGTCAAAAGACCTTTTATAAGACCTATATTAAAGGATCATAAAATACAAATGGGGCCAAGAGGCTGGACTAAGTTCCAAAAACCTGTAATATAGTCTAGGCACAGATAAACAGGCCATAACTTGAGTGAACTGGCTCTATTGTGGCTCAGCTCCATAAGTCAAATTGAAATCAATAGACTTTCAAATGAGACGGTGTCAAAAGACTTTCCGTCAGGCCCAGGACAGGGGGCCCTCAACTCAATCGGTGTCAGTGAACCTTCAGCTCAACCTGGGTCAAAAGACGTAGCTAAATGCAGCACTTTTATGTATTAAATAACCTGGCTCTTCTTAAGGCTCAGGTGCACAGACCTATGAACTGGCGCATCTTAAAGGCACAGTTTCAAAATAGCTTGGTTAAGCTCTCGTCAACAGACGCTTAATTAGGCCCTCATTAAGGGTTAACTCCTCCCACTGTTAAGCTCAAGTCCTGGGACACCAGGTTGGGTTCAGGCTGACCAACAACAGGTTGGGCTGTGGCCAAAAGAAACCAGGTTAGGTTCAGGTCAGGGGCGCTTGGTTGAGTTCAGGTTTTGAAATTCTAGGCTGGGCCTCCAGAACATAAATTAAATTTCAATTAAAAAGACTCTATATTAAAGTTTGGGTCAAAAGACCTTTGTAAAGCCTATACACAAGGATACTAAAACCAAAATTGGGTCAAAAGACTTATTGTTAGGCCCCGGACAGGAGGCACTCAACTCCATTTGTGTCAGAAGACCCTCGGTCAACCCCGGTCAAAAGACGTAGCTAAATGCAGCACTTTTATGTGTTAAACAACCTGGCTCTTCTTAAGGCTCAGGTGCACAGACCTATAAACTGGCACATCTTAAAGGCACAGTTTTGAAATAGCTTTGTTAAGCTCGCCAACGGACGCTTAATTAGGCCCTTATTAAGGGTTAAATTCTCCCACCATTAAGCTAAAGTCATGGGACACAGGGTTGAGTTTAGGCTGACTAACAGCATCTAGGGTTGAGGCCAAGAGAAACCAGGTTAGGTTAAGGTCAGGGGCGCTTGGTTAAGTTTAGGGCCTTAAAACTCTTGGATAGGCGTATATTAGAAAAAGTTTACTTACCCAACCAGATAAAGACCCTGATAGGGAGACTGCTGCAAAACCTTTACACTACTATGCTGGGAAAGACACAACCATCACATCATATATACATCATATACTATAGGGAAATATTAAATCCTCTATATGAAAAGAGGCAATCCTCCTGCATTAAATGTCCCGAAACTTCAGGTTAAAACCTGTGAAAAAATATCACCAAAAGGTGTTGAGAGAGTCAGTGTTCAAAAATAAAAGTTCAATGGGGTGCTAAAGCACTTAAAAACAACTGAGACTCAGATCCTGGGGACAAAATACATGCAATAACATGCAGAAACAAAAGGCAGAGTCCCTGCGGGGAGAGAACCAGAGGCACCAGGCGGTGGATGAGACAGTACGGGCGGGTTAGGATAAATCAAAAGTAGGGTAATATACCACAGAAGTGGATATAATATACCCTAAATGCACAAACTAGAAACACCCCCATACCTGGCAGCTCCAGCACCCCCACACAGAAGACCCCGCTCAAAATTAATCACTCATTACGGCTCCCAAAAAGGTCTTGGCCTAAGCATTCCCATATTAAATATTTATGGTTAATATAAACACCTTTATGCCATCATAATGTGCAACAAAATGCTTACAAAAATAATGTATATTATATAATCATGTAACTCAGGTAAGTATTTTCAAAATAATGTGAAATAAAATGTTACTCTTATGTCCTTACTGTATCTCAGGTGAGTATTTATGTGTAATTAATTGCTTAATATATTGTAACATAATAGAACAGTGATTTATGGAACCTTCTGTATAATTATAATGTTCTTCTTTCTTCTGAGATTAGTAGGCCTTCTTCTCCTGAGGGTCCAGCGGTCCGCTGGAGGAAAGGCCCGGTACAGCTGGAGCCAGGAACACATGGCTGTGGAAATCCTCGTCACAGCCGGGTAAGCCCGGTTAGCATTAGCCCCGCTAGCATTAGCCCCGCTAGCATTAGCCTCGTTAGCATGGCGGTGGATGTAGAGGCGTCGTTGTAGGCCCAGGCGGCCTTCGTCGCTCTGGTACTCACGCCGATCCCTACGGTCGTGTCGGGCCCCTCTCATCCTGGAGGTCTGTTGTTTGCGGTGTGGTCCGAAGTCCCCGGTCAGCAGGACCAACACTCACCGGTGGACAAACTGGATTCAATGGTGTGCTATAGCTGTGACTAGCGATAGCATCGCCACCGCAGCGGCGCTCCGCCGCCATCTTGTGCCCCGTAGGGGCATCAAAAATGTGAAAACACTTCCAAAGATATTTAATAAAAGTTGAAAGAATAAAACGTGATGGTTTTAAGTGTCGTGAGATTTATTGAGAGCAACGTTTCGACCAAAGCAGGTCTTCTTCAGGCTCAGACTCACATCTCTTTGTCATCAGCAAAAAGTAGCAGGCACATCAATACAGCAGTGATCTCCGTACAACAGGAAGTGGAAGTCTCCATATTGTCTTTCAACATAAAAGCTTCAGTTGTACTAATATAATCAAATAAAAGCCACAATAGTGTTTCTTATATATATAAACTTAAAATAATTGAATAATTAAATAATTAAACAATTAAATAACCGGCTCAGGGTATCTGGTTGGGTTCAAATCAAAAAGCATAGATATTTTTAATTAAAGAGATTTTAAATTGAAATTCTGGTCAAAAGACCTTTTATAAGACCTATATTAAAGGATCATAAAATACAAATGGGGCCAAGAGGCTGGACTAAGTTCCAAAACCTGTAATATAGTCTAGGCACAGATAAACAGGCCATAACTTGAGTGAACTGGCTCTATTGTGGCTCAGCTCCATAAGTCAAATTGAAATCAATAGACTTTCAAATGAGACGGTGTCAAAGACTTTCCGTCAGGCCCAGGACAGGGGCCCTCAACTCAATCGGTGTCAGTGAACCTTCAGCTCAACCTGGGTCAAAAGACGTAGCTAAATGCAGCACTTTTATGTATTAAATAACCTGGCTCTTCTTAAGGCTCAGGTGCACAGACCTATGAACTGGCGCATCTTAAAGGCACAGTTTCAAAATAGCTTGGTTAAGCTCTCGTCAACAGACGCTTAATTAGGCCCTCATTAAGGGTTAACTCCTCCCACTGTTAAGCTCAAGTCCTGGGACACCAGGTTGGGTTCAGGCTGACCAACAACAGGTTGGGCTGTGGCCAAAAGAAACCAGGTTAGGTTCAGGTCAGGGGGCGCTTGGTTGAGTTCAGGTTTTGAAATTCTAGGCTGGGCCTCCAGAACATAAATTAAATTTCAATTAAAAAGACTCTATATTAAAGTTTGGGTCAAAAGACCTTTTGTAAAGCCTATACACAAGGATACTAAAACCAAAATTGGGTCAAAAGACTTATTGTTAGGCCCCGGACAGGAGGCACTCAACTCCATTTGTGTCAGAAGACCCTCGGTCAACCCCGGGTCAAAAGACGTAGCTAAATGCAGCACTTTTATGTGTTAAACAACCTGGCTCTTCTTAAGGCTCAGGTGCACAGACCTATAAACTGGCACATCTTAAAGGCACAGTTTTGAAATAGCTTTGTTAAGCTCTCGCCAACGGACGCTTAATTAGGCCCTTATTAAGGGTTAAATTCTCCCACCATTAAGCTAAAGTCATGGGACACAGGGTTGAGTTTAGGCTGACTAACAGCATCTAGGGTTGAGGCCAAGAGAAACCAGGTTAGGTTAAGGTCAGGGGGCGCTTGGTTAAGTTTAGGGCCTTAAAACTCTTGGATAGGCGTATATTAGAAAAAGTTTACTTACCCAACCAGATAAAGACCCTGATAGGAGACTGCTGCAAAACCTTTTACACTACTATGCTGGGAAAGACACAACCATCACATCATATATACATCATATACTATAGGGAAATATTAAATCCTCTATATGAAAAGAGGCAATCCTCCTGCATTAAATGTCCCGAAACTTCAGGTTAAAACCTGTGAAAAATATCACCAAAAGGTGTTGAGAGAGTCAGTGTTCAAAAATAAAAGTTCAATGGGGTGCTAAAGCACTTAAAAACAACTGAGACTCAGATCCTGGGGACAAAATACATGCAATAACATGCAGAAACAAAAGGCAGAGTCCCTGCGGGGAGAGAACCAGAGGCACCAGGCGGTGGATGAGACAGTACGGGCGGGTTAGGATAAATCAAAAGTAGGGTAATATACCACAGAAGTGGATATAATATACCCTAAATGCACAAACTAGAAACACCCCCATACCTGGCAGCTCCAGCACCCCCACACAGAAGACCCCGCTCAAAATTAATCACTCATTACGGCTCCCAAAAAGGTCTTGGCCTAAGCATTCCCATATTAAATATTTATGGTTAATATAAACACCTTTATGCCATCATAATGTGCAACAAAATGCTTACAAAAATAATGTATATTATATAATCATGTAACTCAGGTAAGTATTTTCAAAATAATGTGAAATAAAATGTTACTCTTATGTCCTTACTGTATCTCAGGTGAGTATTTATGTGTAATTAATTGCTTAATATATTGTAACATAATAGAACAGTGATTTATGGAACCTTCTGTATAATTATAATGTTCTTCTTTCTTCTGAGATTAGTAGGCCTTCTTCTCCTGAGGGTCCAGCGGTCCGCTGGAGGAAAGGCCCGGTACAGCTGGAGCCAGGAACACATGGCTGTGGAAATCCTCGTCACAGCCGGGTAAGCCCGGTTAGCATTAGCCCCGCTAGCATTAGCCCCGCTAGCATTAGCCTCGTTAGCATGGCGGTGGATGTAGAGGCGTCGTTGTAGGCCCAGGCGGCCTTCGTCGCTCTGGTACTCACGCCGATCCCTACGGTCGTGTCGGGCCCCTCTCATCCTGGAGGTCTGTTGTTTGCGGTGTGGTCCGAAGTCCCCCCGGTCAGCAGGACCAACACTCACCGGTGGACAAACTGGATTCAATGGTGTGCTATAGCTGTGACTAGCGATAGCATCGCCACCGCAGCGGCGCTCCGCCATCTTGTGCCCCGTAGGGGCATCAAAAATGTGAAAACACTTCCAAAGATATTTAATAAAAGTTGAAAGAATAAAACGTGATGGTTTTAAGTGTCGTGAGATTTATTGAGAGCAACGTTTCGACCAAAGCAGGTCTTCTTCAGGCTCAGACTCACATCTCTTTTGTCATCAGCAAAAAGTAGCAGGCACATCAATACAGCAGTGATCTCCGTACAACAGGAAGTGGAAGTCTCCATATTGTCTTTCAACATAAAAGCTTCAGTTGTACTAATATAATCAAATAAAAGCCACAATAGTGTTTCTTATATATATAAACTTAAAATAATTGAATAATTAAATAATTAAACAATTAAATAACCGGCTCAGGGTATCTGGTTGGGTTCAAATCAAAAAGCATAGATATTTTTAATTAAAGAGATTTTAAATTGAAATTCTGGTCAAAAGACCTTTTATAAGACCTATATTAAAGGATCATAAAATACAAATGGGGCCAAGAGGCTGGACTAAGTTCCAAAACCTGTAATATAGTCTAGGCACAGATAAACAGGCCATAACTTGAGTGAACTGGCTCTATTGTGGCTCAGCTCCATAAGTCAAATTGAAATCAATAGACTTTCAAATGAGACGGTGTCAAAAGACTTTCCGTCAGGCCCAGGACAGGGGCCCTCAACTCAATCGGTGTCAGTGAACCTTCAGCTCAACCTGGGTCAAAAGACGTAGCTAAATGCAGCACTTTTATGTATTAAATAACCTGGCTCTTCTTAAGGCTCAGGTGCACAGACCTATGAACTGGCGCATCTTAAAGGCACAGTTTCAAAATAGCTTGGTTAAGCTCTCGTCAACAGACGCTTAATTAGGCCCTCATTAAGGGTTAACTCCTCCCACTGTTAAGCTCAAGTCCTGGGACACCAGGTTGGGTTCAGGCTGACCAACAACAGGTTGGGCTGTGGCCAAAAGAAACCAGGTTAGGTTCAGGTCAGGGGGCGCTTGGTTGAGTTCAGGTTTTGAAATTCTAGGCTGGGCCTCCAGAACATAAATTAAATTTCAATTAAAAAGACTCTATATTAAAGTTTGGGTCAAAAGACCTTTTGTAAAGCCTATACACAAGGATACTAAAACCAAAATTGGGTCAAAAGACTTATTGTTAGGCCCCGGACAGGAGGCACTCAACTCCATTTGTGTCAGAAGACCCTCGGTCAACCCCGGGTCAAAAGACGTAGCTAAATGCAGCACTTTTATGTGTTAAACAACCTGGCTCTTCTTAAGGCTCAGGTGCACAGACCTATAAACTGGCACATCTTAAAGGCACAGTTTTGAAATAGCTTTGTTAAGCTCTCCAACGGACGCTTAATTAGGCCCTTATTAAGGGTTAAATTCTCCCACCATTAAGCTAAAGTCATGGGACACAGGGTTGAGTTTAGGCTGACTAACAGCATCTAGGGTTGAGGCCAAGAGAAACCAGGTTAGGTTAAGGTCAGGGGGCGCTTGGTTAAGTTTAGGGCCTTAAAACTCTTGGATAGGCGTATATTAGAAAAGTTTACTTACCCAACCAGATAAAGACCCTGATAGGAGACTGCTGCAAAACCTTTTACACTACTATGCTGGGAAAGACACAACCATCACATCATATATACATCATATACTATAGGGAAATATTAAATCCTCTATATGAAAAGAGGCAATCCTCCTGCATTAAATGTCCCGAAACTTCAGGTTAAAACCTGTGAAAAATATCACCAAAAGGTGTTGAGAGAGTCAGTGTTCAAAAATAAAAGTTCAATGGGGTGCTAAAGCACTTAAAAACAACTGAGACTCAGATCCTGGGGACAAAATACATGCAATAACATGCAGAAACAAAAGGCAGAGTCCCTGCGGGGAGAGAACCAGAGGCACCAGGCGGTGGATGAGACAGTACGGGCGGGTTAGGATAAATCAAAAGTAGGGTAATATACCACAGAAGTGGATATAATATACCCTAAATGCACAAACTAGAAACACCCCATACCTGGCAGCTCCAGCACCCCCACACAGAAGACCCCGCTCAAAATTAATCACTCATTACGGCTCCCAAAAAGGTCTTGGCCTAAGCATTCCCATATTAAATATTTATGGTTAATATAAACACCTTTATGCCATCATAATGTGCAACAAAATGCTTACAAAAATAATGTATATTATATAATCATGTAACTCAGGTAAGTATTTTCAAAATAATGTGAAATAAAATGTTACTCTTATGTCCTTACTGTATCTCAGGTGAGTATTTATGTGTAATTAATTGCTTAATATATTGTAACATAATAGAACAGTGATTTATGGAACCTTCTGTATAATTATAATGTTCTTCTTTCTTCTGAGATTAGTAGGCCTTCTTCTCCTGAGGGTCCAGCGGTCCGCTGGAGGAAAGGCCCGGTACAGCTGGAGCCAGGAACACATGGCTGTGGAAATCCTCGTCACAGCCGGGTAAGCCCGGTTAGCATTAGCCCCGCTAGCATTAGCCCCGCTAGCATTAGCCTCGTTAGCATGGCGGTGGATGTAGAGGCGTCGTTGTAGGCCCAGGCGGCCTTCGCGCTCTGGTACTCACGCCGATCCCTACGGTCGTGTCGGGCCCTCTCATCCTGGAGGTCTGTTGTTTGCGGTGTGGTCCGAAGTCCCCCCGGTCAGCAGGACCAACACTCACCGGTGGACAAACTGGATTCAATGGTGTGCTATAGCTGTGACTAGCGATAGCATCGCCACCGCAGCGGCGCTCCGCCGCCATCTTGTGCCCCGTAGGGGCATCAAAAATGTGAAAACACTTCCAAAGATATTTAATAAAAGTTGAAAGAATAAAACGTGATGGTTTTAAGTGTCGTGAGATTTATTGAGAGCAACGTTTCGACCAAAGCAGGTCTTCTTCAGGCTCAGACTCACATCTCTTTTGTCATCAGCAAAAAGTAGCAGGCACATCAATACAGCAGTGATCTCCGTACAACAGGAAGTGGAAGTCTCCATATTGTCTTTCAACATAAAAGCTTCAGTTGTACTAATATAATCAAATAAAAGCCACAATAGTGTTTCTTATATATATAAACTTAAAATAATTGAATAATTAAATAATTAAACAATTAAATAACCGGCTCAGGGTATCTGGTTGGGTTCAAATCAAAAAGCATAGATATTTTTAATTAAAGAGATTTTAAATTGAAATTCTGGTCAAAAGACCTTTTATAAGACCTATATTAAAGGATCATAAAATACAAATGGGGCCAAGAGGCTGGACTAAGTTCCAAAACCTGTAATATAGTCTAGGCACAGATAAACAGGCCATAACTTGAGTGAACTGGCTCTATTGTGGCTCAGCTCCATAAGTCAAATTGAAATCAATAGACTTTCAAATGAGACGGTGTCAAAAGACTTTCCGTCAGGCCCAGGACAGGGGCCCTCAACTCAATCGGTGTCAGTGAACCTTCAGCTCAACCTGGGTCAAAAGACGTAGCTAAATGCAGCACTTTTATGTATTAAATAACCTGGCTCTTCTTAAGGCTCAGGTGCACAGACCTATGAACTGGCGCATCTTAAAGGCACAGTTTCAAAATAGCTTGGTTAAGCTCGTCAACAGACGCTTAATTAGGCCCTCATTAAGGGTTAACTCCTCCCACTGTTAAGCTCAAGTCCTGGGACACCAGGTTGGGTTCAGGCTGACCAACAACAGGTTGGGCTGTGGCCAAAAGAAACCAGGTTAGGTTCAGGTCAGGGGGCGCTTGGTTGAGTTCAGGTTTTGAAATTCTAGGCTGGGCCTCCAGAACATAAATTAAATTTCAATTAAAAAGACTCTATATTAAAGTTTGGGTCAAAAGACCTTTTGTAAAGCCTATACACAAGGATACTAAAACCAAAATTGGGTCAAAAGACTTATTGTTAGGCCCGGACAGGAGGCACTCAACTCCATTTGTGTCAGAAGACCTCGGTCAACCCCGGGTCAAAAGACGTAGCTAAATGCAGCACTTTTATGTGTTAAACAACCTGGCTCTTCTTAAGGCTCAGGTGCACAGACCTATAAACTGGCACATCTTAAAGGCACAGTTTTGAAATAGCTTTGTTAAGCTCTCCAACGGACGCTTAATTAGGCCCTTATTAAGGGTTAAATTCTCCCACCATTAAGCTAAAGTCATGGGACACAGGGTTGAGTTTAGGCTGACTAACAGCATCTAGGGTTGAGGCCAAGAGAAACCAGGTTAGGTTAAGGTCAGGGGGCGCTTGGTTAAGTTTAGGGCCTTAAAACTCTTGGATAGGCGTATATTAGAAAAAGTTTACTTACCCAACCAGATAAAGACCCTGATAGGGAGACTGCTGCAAAACCTTTTACACTACTATGCTGGGAAAGACACAACCATCACATCATATATACATCATATACTATAGGGAAATATTAAATCCTCTATATGAAAAGAGGCAATCCTCCTGCATTAAATGTCCCGAAACTTCAGGTTAAAACCTGTGAAAAATATCACCAAAAGGTGTTGAGAGAGTCAGTGTTCAAAAATAAAAGTTCAATGGGGTGCTAAAGCACTTAAAAACAACTGAGACTCAGATCCTGGGGACAAAATACATGCAATAACATGCAGAAACAAAGGCAGAGTCCCTGCGGGGAGAGAACCAGAGGCACCAGGCGGTGGATGAGACAGTACGGGCGGGTTAGGATAAATCAAAAAGTAGGGTAATATACCACAGAAGTGGATATAATATACCCTAAATGCACAAACTAGAAACACCCCCATACCTGGCAGCTCCAGCACCCCCACACAGAAGACCCCGCTCAAAATTAATCACTCATTACGGCTCCCAAAAAGGTCTTGGCCTAAGCATTCCCATATTAAATATTTATGGTTAATATAAACACCTTTATGCCATCATAATGTGCAACAAAATGCTTACAAAAATAATGTATATTATATAATCATGTAACTCAGGTAAGTATTTTCAAAATAATGTGAAATAAAATGTTACTCTTATGTCCTTACTGTATCTCAGGTGAGTATTTATGTGTAATTAATTGCTTAATATATTGTAACATAATAGAACAGTGATTTATGGAACCTTCTGTATAATTATAATGTTCTTCTTTCTTCTGAGATTAGTAGGCCTTCTTCTCCTGAGGGTCCAGCGGTCCGCTGGAGGAAAGGCCCGGTACAGCTGGAGCCAGGAACACATGGCTGTGGAAATCCTCGTCACAGCCGGGTAAGCCCGGTTAGCATTAGCCCCGCTAGCATTAGCCCCGCTAGCATTAGCCTCGTTAGCATGGCGGTGGATGTAGAGGCGTCGTTGTAGGCCCAGGCGGCCTTCGCGCTCTGGTACTCACGCCGATCCCTACGGTCGTGTCGGCCCCTCTCATCCTGGAGGTCTGTTGTTTGCGGTGTGGTCCGAAGTCCCCCGGTCAGCAGGACCAACACTCACCGGTGGACAAACTGGATTCAATGGTGTGCTATAGCTGTGACTAGCGATAGCATCGCCACCGCAGCGGCGCCCGCCATCTTGTGCCCCGTAGGGGCATCAAAAATGTGAAAACACTTCCAAAGATATTTAATAAAAGTTGAAAGAATAAAACGTGATGGTTTTAAGTGTCGTGAGATTTATTGAGAGCAACGTTTCGACCAAAGCAGGTCTTCTTCAGGCTCAGACTCACATCTCTTTTGTCATCAGCAAAAAGTAGCAGGCACATCAATACAGCAGTGATCTCCGTACAACAGGAAGTGGAAGTCTCCATATTGTCTTTCAACATAAAAGCTTCAGTTGTACTAATATAATCAAATAAAAGCCACAATAGTGTTTCTTATATATATAAACTTAAAATAATTGAATAATTAAATAATTAAACAATTAAATAACCGGCTCAGGGTATCTGGTTGGGTTCAAATCAAAAAAGCATAGATATTTTTAATTAAAGAGATTTTAAATTGAAATTCTGGTCAAAAGACCTTTTATAAGACCTATATTAAAGGATCATAAAATACAAATGGGGCCAAGAGGCTGGACTAAGTTCCAAAACCTGTAATATAGTCTAGGCACAGATAAACAGGCCATAACTTGAGTGAACTGGCTCTATTGTGGCTCAGCTCCATAAGTCAAATTGAAATCAATAGACTTTCAAATGAGACGGTGTCAAAGACTTTCCGTCAGGCCCAGGACAGGGGCCCTCAACTCAATCGGTGTCAGTGAACCTTCAGCTCAACCTGGGTCAAAAGACGTAGCTAAATGCAGCACTTTTATGTATTAAATAACCTGGCTCTTCTTAAGGCTCAGGTGCACAGACCTATGAACTGGCGCATCTTAAAGGCACAGTTTCAAAATAGCTTGGTTAAGCTCTCAACAGACGCTTAATTAGGCCCTCATTAAGGGTTAACTCCTCCCACTGTTAAGCTCAAGTCCTGGGACACCAGGTTGGGTTCAGGCTGACCAACAACAGGTTGGGCTGTGGCCAAAAGAAACCAGGTTAGGTTCAGGTCAGGGGGCGCTTGGTTGAGTTCAGGTTTTGAAATTCTAGGCTGGGCCTCCAGAACATAAATTAAATTTCAATTAAAAAGACTCTATATTAAAGTTTGGGTCAAAAGACCTTTTGTAAAGCCTATACACAAGGATACTAAAACCAAAATTGGGTCAAAAGACTTATTGTTAGGCCCCGGACAGGAGGCACTCAACTCCATTTGTGTCAGAAGACCCTCGGTCAACCCGGGTCAAAAGACGTAGCTAAATGCAGCACTTTTATGTGTTAAACAACCTGGCTCTTCTTAAGGCTCAGGTGCACAGACCTATAAACTGGCACATCTTAAAGGCACAGTTTTGAAATAGCTTTGTTAAGCTCTCGTCAACGGACGCTTAATTAGGCCCTTATTAAGGGTTAAATTCTCCCACCATTAAGCTAAAGTCATGGGACACAGGGTTGAGTTTAGGCTGACTAACAGCATCTAGGGTTGAGGCCAAGAGAAACCAGGTTAGGTTAAGGTCAGGGGCTTGGTTAAGTTTAGGGCCTTAAAACTCTTGGATAGGCGTATATTAGAAAAAGTTTACTTACCCAACCAGATAAAGACCCTGATAGGAGACTGCTGCAAAACCTTTTACACTACTATGCTGGGAAAGACACAACCATCACATCATATATACATCATATAATATAGGGAAATATTAAATCCTCTATATGAAAAGAGGCAATCCTCCTGCATTAAATGTCCGGAAACTTCAGGTTAAAACCTGTGAAAAATATCACCAAAAGGTGTTGAGAGAGTCAGTGTTCAAAAATAAAAGTTCAATGGGGTGCTAAAGCACTTAAAAACAACTGAGACTCAGATCCTGGGGACAAAATACATGCAATAACATGCAGAAACAAAGGCAGAGTCCCTGCGGAGAGAACCAGAGGCACCAGGCGGTGGATGAGACAGTACGGGCGGGTTAGGATAAATCAAAAGTAGGGTAATATACCACAGAAGTGGATATAATATACCCTAAATGCACAAACTAGAAACACCCCCATACCTGGCAGCTCCAGCACCCCACACAGAAGACCCCGCTCAAAATTAATCACTCATTACGGCTCCCAAAAAGGTCTTGGCCTAAGCATTCCCATATTAAATATTTATGGTTAATATAAACACCTTTATGCCATCATAATGTGCAACAAAATGCTTACAAAAGATAATGTATATTATATAATCATGTAACTCAGGTAAGTATTTTCAAAATAATGTGAAATAAAATGTTACTCTTATGTCCTTACTGTATCTCAGGTGAGTATTTATGTGTAATTAATTGCTTAATATATTGTAACATAATAGAACAGTGATTTATGGAACCTTCTGTATAATTATAATGTTCTTCTTTCTTCTGAGAGTAGGGCCTTCTTCTCCTGAGGGTCCAGCGGTCCGCTGGAGGAAAGGCCCGGTACAGCTGGAGCCAGGAACACATGGCTGTGGAAATCCTCGTCACAGCCGGGGTGCCCGGTTAGCATTAGCCCCGCTAGCATTAGCCCCGCTAGCATTAGCCTCGTTAGCATGGCGGTGGATGAGGCGTCGTTGTAGGCCCAGGCGGCCTTCGTCGCTCTGGTACTCACGCCGATCCCTACGGTCGTGTCGGGCCCCTCTCATCCTGGAGGTCTGTTGTTTGCGGTGTGGTCCGAAGTCCCCCCGGTCAGCAGGACCAACACTCACCGGTGGACAAACTGGATTCAATGGCGTGCTATAGCTGTGACTAGCGATATCGCCACCGCAGCGCGCTCCGCCGCCATCTTGTGCCCCCGAGGGGCATCAAAAATGTGAAAAACACTTCCAAAGATATTTAATAAAAGTTGAAAGAATAAAACGTGATGGTTTTAAGTGCCGTGAGATTTATTGAGAGCAACGTTTCGACCAAAACAGGTCTTCTTCAGGCTCAGACTCACATCTCTTTTGTCATCAGCAAAAAGTAGCAGGCACATCAATACAGCAGTGATCTCCGTACAACAGGAAGTGGAAGTCTCCATATTGTCTTTCAACATAAAAGCTTCAGTTGTACTAATATAATCAAATAAAAGCCACAATAGTGTTTCTTATATATATAAACTTAAAATAATTGAATAATTAAATAATTAAACAATTAAATAACCGGCTCAGGTATCTGGTTGGGTTCAAATCAAAAAAGCATAGATATTTTTAATTAAAGAGATTTTAAATTGAAATTCTGGTCAAAAGACCTTTTATAAGACCTATATTAAAGGATCATAAAATACAAATGGGGCCAAGAGGCTGGACTAAGTTCCAAAACCTGTAATATAGTCTAGGCACAGATAAACAGGCCATAACTTGAGTGAACTGGCTCTATTGTGGCTCAGCTCCATAAGTCAAATTGAAATCAATAGACTTTCAAATGAGACGGTGTCAAAGACTTTCCGTCAGGCCCAGGACAGGGGCCCTCAACTCAATCGGTGTCAGTGAACCTTCAGCTCAACCTGGGTCAAAAGACGTAGCTAAATGCAGCACTTTTATGTATTAAATAACCTGGCTCTTCTTAAGGCTCAGGTGCACAGACCTATGAACTGGCGCATCTTAAAGGCACAGTTTCAAAATAGCTTGGTTAAGCTCTCAACAGACGCTTAATTAGGCCCTCATTAAGGGTTAACTCCTCCCACTGTTAAGCTCAAGTCCTGGGACACCAGGTTGGGTTCAGGCTGACCAACAACAGGTTGGGCTGTGGCCAAAAGAAACCAGGTTAGGTTCAGGTCAGGGGCGCTTGGTTGAGTTCAGGTTTTGAAATTCTAGGCTGGGCCTCCAGAACATAAATTAAATTTCAATTAAAAGACTCTATATTAAAGTTTGGGTCAAAAGACCTTTTGTAAAGCCTATACACAAGGATACTAAAACCAAAATTGGGTCAAAAGACTTATTGTTAGGCCCCGACAGGAGGCACTCAACTCCATTTGTGTCAGAAGACCCTCGGTCAACCCCGGTCAAAAGACGTAGCTAAATGCAGCACTTTTATGTGTTAAACAACCTGGCTCTTCTTAAGGCTCAGGTGCACAGACCTATAAACTGGCACATCTTAAAGGCACAGTTTTGAAATAGCTTTGTTAAGCTCTCGTCAACGGACGCTTAATTAGGCCCTTATTAAGGGTTAAATTCTCCCACCATTAAGCTAAAGTCATGGGACACAGGGTTGAGTTTAGGCTGACTAACAGCATCTAGGGTTGAGGCCAAGAGAAACCAGGTTAGGTTAAGGTCAGGGGGCGCTTGGTTAAGTTTAGGGCCTTAAAACTCTTGGATAGGCGTATATTAGAAAAAGTTTACTTACCCAACCAGATAAAGACCCTGATAGGGAGACTGCTGCAAAACCTTTACACTACTATGCTGGGAAAGACACAACCATCACATCATATATACATCATATAATATAGGAAATATTAAATCCTCTATATGAAAAGAGGCAATCCTCCTGCATTAAATGTCCCGAAACTTCAGGTTAAAACCTGTGAAAAATATCACCAAAAGGTGTTGAGAGAGTCAGTGTTCAAAAATAAAAGTTCAATGGGGTGCTAAAGCACTTAAAAACAACTGAGACTCAGATCCTGGGGACAAAATACATGCAATAACATGCAGGAAAAAAGGCAGAGTCCCCAAGGGAGAGCAGAGGCACCAGGCGGTGGATGAGACAGTACGGGCGGG